>CM076978.1:51412035-51632035 GCA_039105355.1 Benthosema pterotum
AGCACGTCACCATGCTGACACCGGGCTTAAAACAAGGTCAATATACTGACCTCCTCTAACCCTAAACATAACCTCCAGCACGTCACCATGCTGACACCGGGCTTAAAACAAGGTCAATATACTGACCTCCTCTAACCCTAACCCTAAACATAACCTCCAGCACGTCACCATGCTGACACCGGGCTTAAAACAAGGTCAATATACTGACCTCCCCTAACCCTAAACATAACCTCCAGCACGTCACCATGCTGACACAGGGCTTAAAACAAGGACAATATACTGACCTCCTCTAACCCTAACCCTAAACATAACCTCCAGCACGTCACCATGCTGACACCGGGCTTAAAACAAGGTCAATATACTGACCTCCTCTAACCCTAACCCTAAACATAACCTCCAGCACGTCACCATGCCGACACCGGGCTTAAAACAAGGTCAATATACTGACCTCCTCTAACCCTAAACCTAAACATAACCTCCAGCACGTCACCATGCTGACACCGGGCTTAAAACAAGGTCAATATACTGACCTCCCCTAACCCTAAACATAACCTCCAGCACGTCACCATGCTGACACCGGGCTTAAAACAAGGACAATATACTGACCTCCTCTAACCCCAACCCTAAACATAACCTCCAGCACGTCACCATGCTGACACAGGGCTTAAAACAAGGTCAATATACTGACCTCCTCTAACCCTAACCCTAAACATAACCTCCAGCACGTCACCATGCTGACACCGGGCTTAAAACAAGGTCAATATACTGACCTCCTCTAACCCTAACCCTAAACATAACCTCCAGCACGTCACCATGCTGACACAGGGCTTAAAACAAGGTCAATATACTGACCTCCTCTAACCCTAACCCTAAACATAACCTCCAGCACGTCACCATGCCGACACCGGGCTTAAAACAAGGTCAATATACTGACCTTCTCTAACCCTAACCCTAAACATAACCTCCAGCACGTCACCATGCTGACACCGGGCTTAAAACAAGGTCAATATACTGACCTCCTCTAACCCTAACCCTAAACATAACCTCCAGCACGTCACCATGCTGACACCGGGCTTAAAACAAGGTCAATATACTGACCTCCTCTAACCCTCACCCTAAACATAACCTCCAGCACGTCACCATGCTGACACAGGGCTTAAAACAAGGTCAATATACTGACCTCCTCTAACCCTAACCCTAAACATAACCTCCAGCACGTCACCATGCTGACACCGGGCTTAAAACAAGGTCAATATACTGACCTCCTCTAACCCTAACCCTAAACATAACCTCCAGCACGTCACCATGCTGACACCGGGCTTAAAACAAGGTCAATATACTGACCTCCTCTAACCCTAACCCTAAACATAACCTCCAGCACGTCACCATGCTGACACAGGGCTTAAAACAAGGCGGCCACCCGGACACAACGATGGAGGATTTCTGGGTTTTGGTCTTATCAATGCAGTGGTGTCAGTCTGCTCCCAGAAACATGCCTGGTGGAGAAACTCTGATTAATAAACAGCATCCTGGGGATTATGGCTTGACAACGGTGGAAGACATGCAGGTGTAGCGGCGTGGATTTATAAACAAAGTTTGTTCAACGCCAAAAAATACTGTGTTCAAGAAACAAAAAAAAACAAAAGAATTCATCCTGAATACTGACTTGGAAAGGAAAGGAATGAAAGCTTTTTACAGACAACATGTTTACATCTGGCCCAGGCTGGAGAGCTGCTGAGAAACGGAGGAGATTAACGTCCATTTTCTGCTGATTCCTCTCTCTGGGGAAGAAAAGCCATTTCAGTGCGAAAAGAAAAAAACTCTTGATGGGAATATTGATGGAATCAGATACACTGTGGAGGGAAATGGACATGACATGAGTGGTTTTATAGCAGGGGTTTTCAACCAGTGGTCCGGGGACCACCAGGGGTCCATGAGAGGGTTCCAGGTGGTCCCCACTAGGGGAAGAGTTAAAATATTCACCATCTGAATCAGCACCACTTAATTAAGAAGTCTACACTGTTTTGTTTCCCAGTTACAGCCGGGAATTTTGGACAAAACCAAAATAATTCTTTAGTTGTAGGTTTTCATGGTGCAAAATGTAATCAAACGGAGGTCCGTGGCTCAAATGCTGAATAAATGGTGGTCCCTGGTGTCAAAAAGGTTGAAAACCCCTGATCTAAAGATATCATAATAACTGTTTTCAACTGTTAACTGTTTTTTAACTGTTTTATAAAGCAGAGAATAAATTACTGCTTTTGGAAACCAAAGAATTCACTGAATTTACAGAACTTACTTTATTATATTTTAACGTTTTGATGTGCTCCGGCTGGTCAATTCTTACCAGAGCTGCCCCCCCCCCCCCCCTTCCAATTTCACCACTGCTTAAGTTATGACTCCTAATAATAATATTACATATTACAATATTACCTTCAGCAGAGCACCTACAGTGCTAAGTGCTTATTTTCATAAGCATTCTGCATTTTAGGTTACAAGTGTAAAAAATTGGTATGAGTGGACTCCAGAGGTCACTCGATGAGAAAATTGACAGAATTGGCAATTGAAATTTCAAAATGGCCGCCATTTTGAAATTTCAATTGTCAACTCTGTCTATTTTCTTGTATCATATCACTTATCCGCTCCGCTATTTCCCGACTCCCCCCTCTCCCTCCCACAAAGTAATAGAGATGTACAACACAACCTGTTTACTGACAACTTGTAATGTAGGTCAAGTGATCATGTGTTAGGCTAGGCTATCTGTTGATAGCTTGTAGATCTTTTCTGTTTTCACATCATGCAACAACAAGCTCATTTGTAATCAGTAATGAGTTGTGTTTTGGTAGTAAGTAACATATTACTTTTTACACATTTTGGCAGAGTAATAACTTTACCTTTGCTGGAAAAGGTAATAGTATTACAGTAATATGTAATATTTAATTAGTTACTGCCCAACACTGGTGATGTCACATACTCACATATTTTCAGTTCAGTGTCTGTTTGGAGATAAAGATTGTTTGTTTATCTGTGATGAATCCTCTCTTCCATTGAATAGAACTTCAATCTGCTTCCATAGTTCCATTGAACTGAATAAACTTCAAGCTGCTTCACGTCTCCTCCATAAAAGGTGACGCCCATTTTACCCATATATGGACGGTAAAGTCCAGAAGACAAGTCACTGCTGTATTTACGTTTTCTGTTCGCCAAACCTCAAAAGATTCACTTCACTACTTTTTAACGTAGAACCAGAACAGTGAGTGGCCTTGTGGTTAGAGTGTCCGCCCTGGAACCGGGAGGCCGGGGTTCGATTCCCGGTCGGGTCATACCAAAGACTGTAAAAATGGGACCCAATGCCTCCCTGCTTGGCACTCAGCATCAAAGGGATGGATTGGGGGTCAAAATCAGCTAATGATTCCTGAGCGCGGCGCACGCTGCAGCTCACCGCTCCAAGAGATGGGTCAAAAGCAGAGAACCAATTTGATTTTGATTCATATAATACTTTGATTCATATAATAAATCACTAATGTATGTGATAAAAAAAAAATCCGCACAGCCCTCCAATGACACACAGACCGAGTAGAAAAAATAGTGGTATTTCATCATAAACATGATGATCTACTATGTCAGGGGTTTTCAACAGGTGGTCCGGGGACCACCAGTGGTCCCTGAGAGTATTCCAGGTGGTCCCCAGGCTCAATGGTGGAAAGCTGGTTAACCAGATGTAACTCTATGAGAGCGTAAGAACGAAACCAAATGGACCCTTGTGGGTCCATTTGGTTTCATTTTTACACTCTCAAGAGTTAAAATATTCATCATCTGAATTAGCCCCACTTAATTAAGAAGTCTACACTGTTTCATTTGCAAAATCCAGCCTGGAGTTGTGAACAAACAAAAAAAAATCTTTAGTTTTACGTCTTTGGGGTGAAAATGTCATCAACTGGTGGTCCGTGGCTCAAATTCGGACTAAATTGTGGTCCCTGGAACGTAAAAGGTTGAAAACCACTGTAGCCTACTATGTGAACACAGGTTGAAAAGTGGTGAAGTGTTCCTTTAATGCATTTTCTGAGTCGTACTAACAGGACTTTGGATCAATGAGTTCCTGTGTGTGTGTGTGTGTGTGTGTGTGTGTGTGTGTGTGTGTGTGTGTGTGTGTGTGTGTGTGTGTGTGTGTGTGTGCGCGCGCGCGCGCGCGCGCACGCGCGTGCGTGTGTGTACACTGCTCTGTTGTTGTTTGATATTTGGTGTTTGTTATAATTGTCACAATTTAAACAACTTTAAAAAATAAATAAATAGC
This sequence comes from Benthosema pterotum, assembly GCA_039105355.1. Taxonomy (NCBI): domain Eukaryota; kingdom Metazoa; phylum Chordata; class Actinopteri; order Myctophiformes; family Myctophidae; genus Benthosema; species Benthosema pterotum. The sequence continues at coordinate 51,416,327 of CM076978.1, forward strand.
ATAATATTCAAACTGTCTGGTTACAGCAGGAGTAATGATGTGTTTTATCAGTAATATGATGAGTATCAACACTCTTTGAGAGTGTGGACCCTTGCGGGTCCATTTGGTTTTATGTTTACGCTCTCAAGAGTTAAAATATTCACCACCTGCATTATCCCAAGTCTACAGAGAATGTAGAAGATTAATGGTCATTTTGATCTGTATGTTGGACTGTTTTGTTTCCCAAATCCAGCTGTGGACAAAAACAAAAGAAATCTTTAGTTTTGGGGGTTTCTGGGGCTAAAATGTTGGTCCTCTGTGGCTCAAATACTGAATCAATAGAGGGCCCTGGTGTCAAAATGGTTGGTCTTACTCTTACTTTGATCTTGAAATTAAACTAATATTATGCAGACTTTAGTTCAACCTTTATTCTTGGCCCTACAAAATATTTTATGGAAATATCCTACAAAAAATGAGTCGTCTTATATTCGGGGACTAATATTATTGGACATTCAATGTTCTTTTGACACAAATGAGTCTTGAAAAATGGGAGTGGTCTGAAGTTATAACCAACCAGAGTTGGTTATTCTTAGATTGGGGACAATACGGTACTTCACATTGGCTGTGTCCGAATGCATAGGGATGTTCCCTACTCTTGGGCAATATACCGGTATTACCGTTTATCGCAATATTGGAAATCAATACCGAGTAATATCGTTGGGTCTGTGAAAAATATCGAATACCGAATATCGTCAAATACCGACATTATACTGTATTCTATTAAAATATGAGCAATGAGACTTAATTGTAACTAAAACAATTTTCATGTTACACACATGCCTAAAATAGCCCTTATTTGGGCTAGGCTTTTTTGGAAACAATGTATTTCCAACTCCAGTTTTTCCCTATTTAGGCTGCTTTAACAGCAGAGCGCTCAGTTTCTGGCCCCTCAAAGTCGCAAATTGTGAGAACTAGGTGACTGGTGGAGCGTTCCAACTCTGATTGCCGTCAATACCGGTAATATCGAATATCGAGCTAATTAAGACATTATCAATACCGATATTAAAAAATCAATACCGCCCAAGACTAATGTTCCCTACTCCCTACTCCCTATAATGGGTACGATAGTTAGTGGACTACAATAGTGTGATTTCGGACAGTTCTCCCTATGTGGGGAGCACCGGATCTGACGTCAATATCGGTAGAAGGCGCTATAAATCCACTGCGCAGGCCTATGCACTTTTAAAGTTTGACCAATTAGTCATAGTTATATTATATATAGTTATATAGTTATGTTTTCGCTAGAAACCGATTATGTAATATTATGTATATATGATGTTTTTTTTTAATATTATAATAATAGTTTAGTGAAAATACGTTTGTAAGCATTTAGGGTTATAACTGGGGAGGTGCCGGAGCGCACCTCACGCACATGCACACGCCCGCCCGCCGAAAAGTGTTTTTTTGGGCAGAATGGTCCCTACAAATCCAGGTGCATAATGTGGGATATTTCAGTGCACTGTATTAGGGTACAAAAACGCCCACTACCGATTCGGACACTCAAACAAAATGGCGGAAGACAAAAGTAGTGCCCGATATAGGGAATAGGGAATGAATTCAGACACAGCCACGGTTCACAAGGGGACAGGTGCCGCGCTGATAAACGTCCCTCTGTCCCAGGGCCAACTTTCAGTTCCTATCACAGAGTTATTAATAAAATGCTGTGTTTACTTTAGTGAACTCTTCTCACTGCCTGCACGGAACTCTGTTGGTGAACTTTCCAGAGCAACTGTTGATTTTCACAGGATATATATTGATGAGAGCTTTTTAGCAGGGACAGAGTTGTTAACTTTAACTGATAACAAGCAGCTGATCAAACAGTCTAATGGAGGGGTCTCAAACTCAATTTGCCTTGGGGCCACTAGAAGCAGAGCCTGGTTGAGGCCGGGCCGCAGCCACAGCGCGTCACATGGACAAGCGTTTTTTGCCATTTCAAGCCTATTTTTTCGCCATTTTCGCCTTCATTTCACTTAAATTTAAGTATATTCAGACTCACAAATGTATCCCACATTTGTGAGTCTGAATATACTTACGTGTGTGTGTGAATATGTGGTGTTGTGTCGCACAAAAAAAAAATCTATAATAATATTTCTATTCCTTTCTATTTCTATTCCTTCCTTCCTTTTGATACCACTGTGCTATCTGTTTCATTCAGTAGCACATAATAGGATTATGATGATAATAACTATAATTGAACAATATTAAATGAACTATTTACTGGACAATAGAACCTACAAACAATACACCTGGACACAATAACTGGACCAGCCAACCCATCAACAAAGTGGCTCTGATTTGATTGTGATGGCATGAATTACAACCAATAAGGAAGCAGTAACAAAATGTTTACTTTAGCTATCAATTTATATTCCTCCTAACAAAGCCTAACTATAGCAATTTTGAACTTATACAGCCACTACAAAGCAGTGCCATAAAATAAATAAAATCAAAAATATAGTTTGTCCTGATATAAAACGGTCACTACTGGTACTTAAAGGGGAATTTTCCACCAATTCTCAACATTTTACTGTCATTAATAGCTCTATTGGCACAACTGGTTGGTGGTAGTGGTGGTAGTGATCCCCACCTCCGCGTGTCACTACACTTTACTTAGCTCATGCCTAAACCTAACCTTAACTTCCAAACGTAACGGATATCCTATCAGTCACGTACTGTATGTCTGCCTCTGTCATAAGTTGATTCAGTCCTTCTATCTTTTTATAACTCTATGGTTACAGCAGGGGTGGATCTAGGCATGGGCATGGGGGGGGGGGGCAATGCCCAGTCTGCCCCACCAAACATGATGAAAAAAAAAAGAACCCAAATTTCAAAGATATTTCAAATTAAAGTGCTTCTATTTAAAAATGATGTGAAACACTACTACTGCTACAGCTGTGTCACCACTAAACCAACAGCATTTCATCACTGAAAAGAGAAAACTCTCTGAGTCAGACCTTTAGCTTTACGCATGCTGCGTGTCTGTTGCAACTTCAACAACAACAACTGATGTTATTATTGATGCTTTCCTAATAAAGTCATGTACAAGATATACATCTTGTGGGTCACAGAACTAAAGAATTTAAATGAAAATGGTATGGGTGCAACGATGAGGCCATACCCCCCCCCCCAATTGAGAAATGTTACATCCGGTCCTGGATTACAGGATGCCAGTCTAGCCTTTACAACTCCTTCCTAACCAACGTGTTGGCAGCATGCTGTGTCAACATTTACAACTCATTCTAAAGCAAACACACACTGATAAGTCTTACAGGATGTTTGCAGGACTCTTGGTACTTCATCTCAACACTTCTTTAGGAACTTAAACATTTCTTTGTGTCGGTGATATTCTCTGGCATGCAGGGGTGGACTGGGAGCTCAAAACGTACCGGGCAATTTTGTCTCAGAGCGGCCCTCTGAAGACCCTTATAATTAGCGTTGCAATCAGGCATGCAATCTTTGTGGGGGCTCCGGGGCCTGAGCCCCCATGAGAATTTAAGACATAAGGGGCTCTGGGGCTCGGCCGGGCTCCCCGAGTCCCCCGCCCCCCACCCCCACCCCAGATTCTCTGCGCCTGTTCACACATCAGGGCCTAGGTTTCGGGGGTGGAGACTTGCCTATTGTGCATTGACGTCACCTATAGGCAACAGGGCCATCAATGCTAATCAGTCTTTTGTTTACCTGTAGGGTATAGTGTGTAAATTTAAGCTAGGGCTGTGTTGTGCTTACATTTAGTTATTTAGTTTTTATTTAGTTTCAGTTAATGGATATATATATATATATATATTTTTAAACTTTAAAATACATAAGACAAGTATACTGGTGTATCGCAGGGTTTTTATAGTTAACTAAAACTAACGAAACCCTGCAATAGGCAGTCTCATTTGAAGAGGACAGAGGGCCGCCAGCACTGATTCGTGGGCCGGTTTTGTGCAGATTTCTTTTTGATTCATTATTATTTTATTTTTTTTAAATTAAAACACGACATTAACGCCCCCCGGGGGGGTCGGCCCACCGGGAAAATGCCCTGTATGCCAGACTGTCAGTCCACCCCTGCTGGCATGTAGCCAAACACAGAACCACTTAGTGTTTCTGATTAATCATTAACATTTGACTTTGGGCATCTGAGGCCCAGGTAGGAGGAGGTGCTCACCCAAGGTGTTTGTCGGTCTGAATCCCAGCTCCTCACTACTTCACCTGCCAACATGAATGAACCATTATGAGCTAATGGGTTGTTCCTTTATAGAGCTTTTCTAAGTACAGCACTTAAAAGCACTATAAAAAATACAACCCATTACTGATGACATTTGGGTCTCAGATCCCAAAAGTATCATAATTAGTTGGGCGACAGTTGAGTGTGTAACATGAAACCAAATTATGTTTATGTGGGAAAAAAAGAATAATAATAATTAGTAATTAATTAACTCATACATTGCTAAATATTTATTTGAATTATTTTACAAAAAGTGCCTCCTCTTACAAATCTTACAAGTCTTGTTCTAAAATAAAATAGAAAAAAATGTATGTCGGCCTGCGCTGAACTATTGCTGTCATTTAGTATGAGCTTAGGGCGGTGGTCCCCAGACTAAGGCCCGCGGGCCGGACGCGGACCCCTGAACAATACCAGACACACATTCTTTCCTTCTCCTCAGTCTAATCAGACGAATGAAAACATTCAACCTCACTTTGCCTCAGTTATACAGAACGTGAACATGAAACCACAGAACGGAATTATGTCAAAGAGCTCATGGTTAGAGAAACATTGATTCAGGATGTCAAGTATTTAACCTGCAGTGGACACACGATTATTGTTTTGTTCAATGCATAGAAAAGTCTGTTCGTCTCATCTATCCAGAGACTGTCGGTCAATGTTGGGACATGTGCACTACATAACTTAATATATTACATAATATATTACCAAAATGCAGTAACTTGTAATATAAATATATTACTTAACAAAACAAATCTAATATATTATACTTTTCTTTCTGCATTACTGCACTATTACTTTCTGTCAATCTGTCTTGTTGAAAATGTTCTTGTGAAATTATCTTGACAATTGCAGAAGTTAAATAATTACTTATTTTTATAATTTGTCATCAAATTATTTACTGGCTTCCATGATTTCAAGGAATACATTTAACTCCTGTGTTAACTGTCCATAGCTGAGTAGGATGAGATAGGTCTACACCAGTACTGTTTTCAGGAGTCATGTTTTTTCAAGTTGATTTCATATGGATTTGTCCAGATAGCCAAGTGCGCTTGCCTTATTGTAGGTATGCCACTGGCCTACGCAATATTTGATTAATAATGTTACTAAATATTTAATTATATATTTTGTAAAAGGATTTTTAAGTAATATGTAATAGTAATATTAATATATTACACTTGCTCAGACAGTAATATTGTAATATAATATATTGCTTTAAAATGAAGGTAATAACTAATAAGTAATATATTAACAAGGTAAAGTAATATTCCCAACACTGCTGTCGGTATCATAGCTTGATAGACAGTATGTTAGACAGGTATGGTAGCCTGCAAGGCCAAACGCCAGCAGACAAACTGTCAAAGCTAAAACATGGACTGTTAGCTCAGCAGAATACATTTGTACATCAAGCTCAGCTGAACCAAAACAATAAATGTTTTACATTTAAGCCTCTGTGACCGTCACAACTTTTTTTCTGTTTCAAACTGACTCTAAAGTTATATGTCCTTCACTGGGAAAAGCTTGAGGACCTACCGCTGGTTTAGTGGTTAATGTTGACATAAAGCATCGATGCTGGGAGTCGGCTGGCAGATATAAAAATAAAAGCACAGCAAAGTACAAATCACTATACAGTGTCTGGATTTACAACCAAAGGAAGCGTCTATTGTGGTCCTTCATAATTCATTTGAACATGTATAACAAAAATAGTCTGTGTGTGGTAGAGACACGCGCGCGCACACACACACACACACACACACACACACACGCACACACAGAATGGATTCCATTAAAGCAACACCAAGCCAAACGTTACGTTCATTTATCAGTGATGTCCACATCCGTCTCCTCCAGCTGTACAAACACTGTGTAAAATTTAGATAGACTGTTCTACAGCATCCAGAGACCTGGTTTGATACCAAACATGGGCCTAGAACACACAGGGATCCAATAACACCCAAGGGACGGATCTAGGCATGGGCATGGGGGGGCAATGCCTCCCTAAATGCCCAGTTTACCCCACCAAACACGATGCCATGCAAAACAACCCAAGATATTTCAAATTAAAGTGCTTCTATTTAAAATGATGTGAAACACTACTACTGCTACTAACTACAGCTGTGTCACCACTAAACCAACAGCATTTCATCATTGAAAACTACTGTAATCTGCAGTTTGACATATGACAGATAGGGGGCTCTGAGAGAAACCATGACTACTGTAATCTGCAGTTTGACATACGACAGATAGGGGGCTCTGAGAGAAACCATGACTACTGTAATCTGCAGTTTGACATATGACAGATAGGGGGCTCTGAGAGAAACCATGACTACTGTAATCTGCAGTTTGACATACGACAGATAGGGGGCTCTGAGAGAAACCATGACTACTGTAATCTGCAGTTTGACATATGACAGATAGGGGGCTCTGAGAGAAACCATGACTACTGTAATCTGCAGTTTGACATACGACAGATAGGGGGCTCTGAGAGAAACCATGGCTACTGTAATCTGCAGTTTGACATACGACAGATAGGGGGCTCTGAGAGAAACCATGACTACTGTAATCTGCAGTTTGACATACGACAGATCGGGGGCTCTGAGAGAAACCATGGCTACTGTAATCTGCAGTTTGACATACGACAGATAGGGGGCTCTGAGAGAAACCATGACTACTGTAATCTGCAGTTTGACATACGACAGATAGGGGGCTCTGAGAGGGGAAATTAGGAGACCATTTGCAGGCTTTGTAGTTCATGTTGCCTATAGTGGCTCCAACGGAACGTTGCGGATCTTCGTACATAGAGTATCTGTCTACTATACTCTAGCACTGACACCATGTTTCACACAATGCTGCTGTTCCACAATGCAATGCATACACCAGGGCTGTCGAGCGGCAGTTATTATGAACACAGAAAAAGATTAACTCTTTGACAGAAATGCTAGCCTCGCTCCCATTGCGATCAATAGTAACGAGATAATTCATAGAAAATCCTCTGTTGTGAATTTGTGCAGCCTGTATTTTCACATTTCACTGTTTCCAGAGCTCATTATGAATGCATTTAAAGTTATATCATTTATCAATTATAGTAGCAGATAGTAGAAGATACAAATGTGAACCAAATGGACCCTAGCCGGTCCATTTGGTTCCATTTGTACCCTCTCAGGAAAAAAGGGGTCTGAAAGAAAAAAATCATTAACATGGTGAAATACATCTTGATGATGTCATCAGATGTATTTCACCATGTTAATGATTTTTTTCCAGACCTCCATTTTTAGGAAATACAGAATTGGGGGAACTTTTTTTATCATGTCCACATACACAACATTTTCATGTCCACATACGCAACATCTCTAAGGTATATTAATGACATATTAAAATGTTGAAAATGGGTGGAGATCCCCTTTAAGGAGTTAAACATGGAAGAGAAATGCTTCAGTACCAAAACCACCGCAGTGAACACCAAAGTGAGATTGTGACTTTATTTCTAAATAACAACATGTAAATGAGATCCGTTTGAAGACAACTCTGAAAGGTTAAAACATTTTTGTACATACAAGGATTTACATCCAACACAAACCGCATGGAAACATCAGATTCAAGTAGCAGATCTGCAAGCTCACAACACGTCACACACTGACGCCTTGTGTTGCTTGCAGTGAACTATGAAACCATGTCTCACGACAATGCCACTATTTATCTGTTTGTTACACATGCTACTGTATGATCTCTCTTTTTTTTTTTTTTTGCTTGATCTTGTTTGAAGTCAAATTCTAAACTGAATTGTCGATTAGGGATGTCTCGATGCCACTTTTTCATTTCTGATCCGATCCCGATACCACAATTTTTGTGTTAGTCGATACCGATAGCAAATACCGATACCAGAGAAGAATTTATATAACAACATACAGAGGAAAAAAATACCTTTATATGAAGTCACCAACTGGGAATGACATACTCCTCTCTCAAATGTGCACTTGGGAAACTCCCAACATTTTACTTAACTGCCATGGTGTCAACACCTTACCCCTGTGTCCAAAAAGGGCCGATCCGATTCTTTGGTATTGGTATCGGGACATCACTATTGTCGATGTAATTCTTGAAGCCTCGTTTATTATTCTACTGCGATGCACTTTCGTCAGCGTGCTACAGTCTTTTAAAACAGGGTTTTAAGGCTATTTATTGTTGTACCTGTAGGTAAGTGGTAAGTGGAACCTTTTTCATACCAGGCCCATCGTTTATTCACTATTTGAGACACAGAGGATATACAGTATATTAGATTAGACACAGTCGAGGTAAAACCTAATCATCTGTGATTCAACGAGGAGAAGAAGGCATGGCGGTGAGACAGACAGACAGACAGACAGACAGACAGACAGACAGACAGACAGACAGACAGACAGACAGACAGACAGACAGACAGACAGACAGACAGACAGACAGACAGACAGACAGACAGACAGACAGGAGGGGCGAAATCAACTTGTGCCCGCGGCTGATAGTAAATGAGTCCCGGCCGATAGCAACGGTCTTCGGTCGCGGCAGGTATCCTATCGGTCGCGGCAGCTTTTTCTAGATACCTAAAGCGATTTGACAAAAATACCAGGAACAAACTTAAATCAGAAAACGAAAGAAAATAAAAGAAATGTGCCGTTACTATCGCTCAGGACTCATTTACCAGCAGCCACGACTGGCGGACCATCGGCCGCAACCTTCACTGTCTCTCCAGACAGACAGTCAGATAGACAGACAGACAGACAGACAGACAGACAGACAGACAGACAGACAGACAGACAGACAGACAGACAGGTGTTCAGAGCTGCAGGTCTCTCTCTCCCAGAGAACAGAAGCTGTCTGCTACACTGTCATCTGTCACATCCTGGAGAGACGATGGATTCCACCTGGGGCTGTGGTCTTTATCGATGAGCACTGGACACACACACGCACGCACACGCACACGCACACACACACACACGCTCATGAATATTTCAGCATGTTGTCCAAGTGATGTCTTCAGTGCTAATGTCTGTGTGTGGTCTGTTAGTGTTATTAAACCATACAGTCTCTCTTACACTCAATTTACTGTTTAGGCATTTAGAAGACACTTTTAATCCACAGTGATTATATATATATATATATATATATATATATATATATATATATATATATATATATATATATATATATATATATATATATATATATATATATATATATACACTATAGCATTTTAGCCAATCAAAGCACAGCAGTCTCCAGCAGATTCATAATGAGCCAATAGAGTGGGGGTGAGGTGGAGTTAGATTGGTAGATTATGCGCTCCAATTTCGTCTCATCTGCCTGTATCCACTATTAGAGCATTTAGCATTGGGGAAGAGGCGTTCCCACGCTAAAGTTGGTCATTTCGTTCCCATCCTATCTCCCTTAAACACCTCCTATACCCGTTAAATTATGCATAGGTGTGGTTTGGGCGTTTTTAGCTTTCATCCAATCCGTGTTGGTCTTGCTATTCCCTTTGCAGCCTGGCTGAGTATTCTCAAACGATTATAGCTCGTATTTTCAAACAATTATAGCTCGGTCAATTCTCGATCATTTCTTACCATTCAACATGTTATGTTGAAAAAACATGTTCCATGTTTTTTTGCTGTATGTGGCGTGCATTTATCCCAAGTCTGCGAAACATTATAAAGTAAATTGCAAAAAAGTCAGGAAATTCTCGGCAAAAACAGACGTCTTTTTGATCATTCATATCTCGGTCAATTCTGGACCATTTTTTACATTTCAAAATGCAGCGTGACGGGAAAACATCACTCTCTCAGATGCTGTATAGAATATGCGGGTAGGTCTTCTCTACGATGCGGGATCGAGCAGAATGTAACTTTCGGGAATTCGGTGGAAACGTGAAAGCAGCACCAATGCGTCACAAGTTAAATAATGTCTTTAACTAGATTATATACCTTACCTAAACACAAGGAAGTGGCCGACAGCAGGCAATCTACAGCTGTTTATAGGACAATCAATAAATAAGGTGATTAATTGAACTGAGGTGAAGCAGTGTGGACATCTCCAGTGCACACAGATGCCCACAGGTGGCTCTGGGGCTCATATAGGTTAGCGGGTGCTTTGAAACCGCGTTACCTATTTCCCAAATCTATTTGACGAAATTAGCAACTTAAGGGACTGCGCGACAAACACGCCCATGACCACACCTCCAGTCACAAATAACGGTGTCGGCATAAAGAATAGTGGCTAAGGGAAGAGGAAAGGTGACGAAAATACCAATAAGGGACTTCGCTGCGGGTTTCGGGTAACGTTAGGGACAACGCATGGAGCGAAAGTGGAGCCCTATGTGTGCAAACATTGTTTACAAACAGTGTTTGTACACACTGAAGTCGTCTCAATTACCTTTAATAGAACCAGATAGTCACAGTTTACTCACCAGCTCTCACTCCTTCGTAGAAATCGTTGCCTCGCTGTTAACAGACAGACAGACAGACAGACAGACAGACAGACAGACAGACAGACAGACAGACAGACAGACAGACAGACAGACAGACAGACAGACAGACAGACAGATTTGTTAACAGACAGACAGACAGACAGACAGACAGACAGACAGACAGACAGACAGACAGACAGACAGACAGAATGATTTGTTAACAGACACATTGTGATTGTGTTATCACCCGGACCACCAAGTCGCGCTCGTCATTTTCTTAGCGTGAAATAACGCACACCGAATACGACAAAGAACACAGAACACGACGAAGTGTAGATTTCATTCTTTAATCCATCTATTAGTGCATCGGTGGGCAATTATTTTTCCCAAGGGGCCAAATGAGATACATAAAATATTGTGGAGGGCCAAGACTAAAGGCTGAACTAAAGTCTGCTTAATATTAATTTAATTTCAAGATAAAAGTAAGAGTAAGACCAACCATTTTGACACCAGGGCCCTCCATTTATTTGAGCCACGGACCACCATTTGATGACATTTTAGCCCCACAGATCCCAAAACTTTCTTTCAAGATTTCTTTTGTTTTTGTCCACAATTCCAGGCTGGATTTGGGAAACAAAACAGGATAACAAAAATGACCATTCTCTTACATTCTCTGATTGAATGTGTAGACTTTGGGCTGATTCAGATGATGAATATTTTAACTCTTGGAAATGGACCCGCAAGGGTCCATTTGGTTTCATTTTTACACTTTCAAAGAGTTACATCTGGTTAACCAACTTTCCATAATTATTTAACTGGAAATCTCTCAAGGACCACTGGTGGTCCCCGGGCCGGTTAGAGTCAGCCAAAGGGCCGCATTTGGCCCCGGGCCGCATAATGCCCAGGTATGTATTAGTGCATTGTCTGATAAAGATCCCGTGGCTGACTTTCATGTGGGACAGAATGGGCGAATGGGACATTTTTTTTTGTCCCATTCGCACCCATTCAATCCAATGCATTCAAAAGCCTTTCCTGGAATCTGCCCCTGAATGTCGTGGAGCGCATGGGTAGATCAACTAGGGCTAGACGTCACTTCCTGACTTTTGACCCGGAACTTTTTGCTCAGATCGTCAGAGGACAGGTTAGTCAAGACACTAGAAACAGCATGATGTCATCGCACATCCTGTTTAGGAGATCTGGCGCTTCAAAATAAGGGTTTTTTACCGATTGCACTAGCTTGAGCCATGGCATACAGCAGGAAACGACGGACACGCGCTCGCGGTTGGTGTGTTAAGAAACTGTTAGAATGATTCTCAACAGTAGCAGAGCATGAGGCATTCACATTTCCTCTGAGATAACAGTCACCCAATTGGAAAATGTTCATGAAAATGATTAGTAAATTAAAAAGTGCAATCAATAATTGTATTGTGGGAAGTGACCCAGGTCTGGGTCAGTCTGTATTCCAACAGTAATAGTAGGATGTAAGATGTCCCATTTGGGGGGGCAAGAGAACATGTTGGAGGGGCAAGAGAAAATGGTATGGGGGCGGCTTCATCGCCCGTGGCGCGAAGCGCCACGGGCGATGAAGTCGCACCCATACCATTTTCAGTTACAGGACTTTTATTAGCCAAGTAAAGCATCAATGATAACATCAGTTGTTGTTGAAGTTGCAACAGACACGCAGCATGCATAAAGCTAAAGGTCTGACTCAGAGAGTTTTCTGTTTTCAATGATGAAATGCTGTTGGTTTAGTGGTGACACAGCTGTAGTTAGTTAGTAGCTGTATAGTAATGTTTCAAATGCTTTAAAATATAAGCACTGAAACACATTGGGTTGTTTTGCATGCCATCATGTTTGGTGGGGCTGTCTGGGCATTTAGGGGGGCATTGCCCCCCCATGCCCATGTCTAGATCCGCCCCTGGGGTCAGTCTGTATTCTAGTTAATATTACCATGCAGGCCTGTGTCAGTCTGTATTCCATCTTCAGAACGTCCTGTAGACTCAGAGAGGCTCCGTCTTGCAGCTGTCTGAAGGTCAGCTTCAAGGAGGTTGGAGACATCTTGGACAACGTCTGCGAGAAGAGGTGGAGAGACAGAAAGAGGCATTTCACCTCTGGAGGACACTGCAGTTGCACTCGCTTCGACCATCAACAAGCCATAATCCCCAGGATGCTGTTTATTAACCAGAGTTCCTCCACCAGGCATGTTGTCTGGGAGCAGACTGACACCACTGCATTGATAAGACCAAAACCCAGAAATCCTCCATCGTTGTGTCTGGTTGGCCGCCTTGTTTTAAGCCCTGTGTCAGCATGGTGACGTGCTGGAGGTTATGTTTAGGGTTAGGGTTAGAGGAGGTCAGTATATTGACCTTGTTTTAAGCCCGGTGTCAGCATGGTGACGTGCTGGAGGTTATGTTTAGGGTTAGGGTTAGAGGAGGTCAGTATATTGACCTTGTTTTAAGCCCTGTGTCAGCGTGGTGACGTGCTGGAGGTTATGTTTAGGGTTAGGGTTAGAGGAGGTCAGTATATTGACCGAAACGACTGCAATAAAGTATCAGAATGTGTGTTAAAACAGATTGCATCGAGACGCACTCACGGTGCAGTCTGGGGGCGGGGCTGAGGACGGTTATCAAGTCAGACGGCTGGCAGACAACATGCCTGGTGGATTAATAAGCAGAATACTGGGAATTCTGGCTGGATTTTCGGTAAAATCCACTGTTGTGTCAACAATCTTTTAACTGCATAGGCAGAGATCTTTGTCCTCATATGAATTCCCACAGTGCTGCAAGAACAGATTCATCAAAAACTGGAAATGAATTATTCAAAAACAAACGGAGGTCCAGAAGACTACTGTCTGGGGCGGCTGTGGCTCAGGAGGTAGAGCAGGTCAGTCAATGATCCAATGGTCGGCGGTTCGAATCCCAGCTCCTCCTGTCTACATGTGGAAGTGTCCTTGGGCAAGACACTGAACCCCAGCCTGACTCCAGTGGTATGAATGATTTGAATGGACCATTGTAAGAGCTTTGAGTATATACACATAGTGCATAGAAAAGCGCTATACAAATGCAATCCATTATTATTATTATGAACTCGCTGTGTTGTGTGACAGCGATGCGATTCATAGCAGGTCCTACATCTGATGCTGTTCAGTGTTTATTCCACCAGTTTAGGTAATAGAGGAATATCTCTGAGCGTTAATAACTCTGGATCCAAACCAGGGGTCAGCAACCTGCGGCTCAGGAGCCGCATGCGGCTCTAAAACACAGCCCTAGTGGCTCCGTGGCTGTAGCATTATTACATACACACTGGGCTCTAGAACACAGCCCTAGTGGCTCAGTGGCTGTAGCATTATTACATACACACTGGGCTCTAGAACACAGCCCTAGTGGCTCAGTGGCTGTAGCATTATTACATACACACTGGGCTCTAGAACACAGCCCTAGTGGCTCCCTGGCTGTAGCATTATTACATACACACTGGGCTCTAGAACACAGCACTAGTGGCTCAGTGGCTGTAGCATTATTACATACACACTGGGCTCTAGAACACAGCCCTAGTGGCTCAGTGGCTGTAGCATTATTACATACACACTGGGGCTCTAGAACACAGCCCTAGTGGCTCAGTGGCTGTAGCATTATTACATACACACTGGGGCTCTAGAACACAGCCCTAGTGGCTCAGTAGCATTATTACATACACACTGGGCTCTAGAACACAGCCCTAGTGGCTCCCTGGCTGTAGCATTATTACATACACACTGGGCTCTAGAACACAGCCCTAGTGGCTCAGTGGCTGTAGCATTATTACATACACACTGGGCTCTAGAACACAGCCCTAGTGGCTCAGTGGCTGTAGCATTATTACATACACACTGGGGCTCTAGAACACAGCCCTAGTGGCTCAGTGGCTGTAGCATTATTACATACACACTGGGCTCTAGAACACAGCCCTAGTGGCTCAGTGGCTGTAGCATTATTACATACACACTGGGCTCTAGAACACAGCCCTAGTGGCTCAGTGGCTGTAGCATAATTACATACACACTGGGTTCTAGAACACAGCCCTAGTGGCTCCCTGGCTGTAGCATTATTACATACACACTGGGCTCTAGAACACAGCCCTAGTGGCTCAGTGGCTGTAGCATTATTACATACACACTGGGGCTCTAGAACACAGCCCTAGTGGCTCAGTGGCTGTAGCATTATTACATACACACTGGGGCTCTAGAACACAGCCCTAGTGGCTCAGTAGCATTATTACATACACACTGGGCTCTAGAACACAGCCCTAGTGGCTCCCTGGCTGTAGCATTATTACATACACACTGGGCTCTAGAACACAGCCCTAGTGGCTCCCTGGCTGTAGCATTATTACATACACACTGGGGCTCTAGAACACAGCCCTAGTGGCTCAGTGGCTGTAGCATTATTACATACACACTGGGCTCTAGAACACAGCCCTAGTGGCTCAGTGGCTGTAGCATTATTACATACACACTGGGGCTCTAGAACACAGCCCTAGTGGCTCAGTGGCTGTAGCATTATTACATACACACTGGGGCTCTAGAACACAGCCCTAGTGGCTCAGTAGCATTATTACATACACACTGGGCTCTAGAACACAGCCCTAGTGGCTCCCTGGCTGTAGCATTATTACATACACACTGGGCTCTAGAACACAACCCTAGTGGCTCAGTGGCTGTAGCATTATTACATACACACTGGGCTCTAGAACACAGCCCTAGTGGCTCAGTGGCTGTAGCATTATTACATACACACTGGGGCTCTAGAACACAGCCCTAGTGGCTCAGTGGCTGTAGCATTATTACATACACACTGGGCTCTAGAACACAGCCCTAGTGGCTCAGTGGCTGTAGCATTATTACATACACACTGGGCTCTAGAACACAGCCCTAGTGGCTCAGTGGCTGTAGCATAATTACATACACACTGGGCTCTAGAACACAGCCCTAGTGGCTCCCTGGCTGTAGCATTATTACATACACACTGGGCTCTAGAACACAGCCCTAGTGGCTCAGTGGCTGTAGCATTATTACATACACACTGGGGCTCTAGAACACAGCCCTAGTGGCTCAGTGGCTGTAGCATTATTACATACACACTGGGGCTCTAGAACACAGCCCTAGTGGCTCAGTAGCATTATTACATACACACTGGGCTCTAGAACACAGCCCTAGTGGCTCCCTGGCTGTAGCATTATTACATACACACTGGGCTCTAGAACACAGCCCTAGTGGCTCCCTGGCTGTAGCATTATTACATACACACTGGGGCTCTAGAACACAGCCCTAGTGGCTCAGTGGCTGTAGCATTATTACATACACACTGGGCTCTAGAACACAGCCCTAGTGGCTCAGTGGCTGTAGCATTATTACATACACACTGGGCTCTAGAACACAGCCCTAGTGGCTCAGTGGCTGTAGCATTATTACATACACACTGGGTTCTAGAACACAGCCCTAGTGGCTCAGTGGCTGTAGCATTATTACATACACACTGGGCTCTAGAACACAGCCCTAGTGGCTCAGTGGCTGTAGCATTATTACATACACACTGTGGCTCTAGAACACAGCCCTAGTGGCTCAGTGGCTGTAGCATTATTACATACACACTGGGCTCTAGAACACAGCCCTAGTGGCTCAGTGGCTGTAGCATTATTACATACACACTGGGCTCTAGAACACAGCCCTAGTGGCTCAGTGGATGTAGCATTATTACATAAACACTGGGCTCTAGAACACAGCCCTAGTGGCTCAGTGGCTGTAGCATTATTACATACACACTGGGCTCTAGAACACAGCCCTAGTGGCTCAGTGGCTGTAGCATTATTACATACACACACTGGGGTGATCCACACCAACATAATATAAACATTTCAGTCACCCAAAACGCGTTGCGCTGTCTGACAGTTGCCAGTTAAAGTAGCACTTGGCTATGTCAAAAAAGCCCAGCAGTTATCAGAGGTGGAGCTTTCAATCTGAACCACCCATTTTCAAAGGTTTACTCAGTTTACTATGTCATTAATATACCTTAGAGATGTTGTGTGGACTCGAAATGGAGTTCTGTAAAACTTTTTTTTTTTTTTTTTAGAAACTCCATTTCTGAAGAAAGGTTGTGTTTCACCATGGTAATGATTTTTCTTTGAGGACCTTTTTTTTCTGAGAGTGTGCAAATGGAACCAAATGGACCCGCCAGGGTCCATTTGGTTCACATTTGCACACTCTCAGGAAAAAAAATAATAAAATGCGGCTCCAGACAGATTTTGAATTTAATTTTGGGTCGAAAATGGCTCTTTCAACATCTTGGGTTGCCGACCCCTGCCATAGACGGATCTAGAAATTATGAGCCGCTACATCGGAGGATTTTTTTTCTTCCCGGCGCGGCACACAGTGTCTGTCTTGCTGTATTTGTTTTTTGTTACTTTGAATTTGTTTTATTATACTGTTTCAGAGTACAGCTCTTATTTTGATACCGGAAGGAAGTGCTTTTTGGCAGCAGACAGGAAAAAAAAAAAAAAAACAACCAAACTGAAAGAATGAAGACTAAAACGTTGTTCTTGACTCAAAGGTTCATTCTTATAAGCATCAGGCAATCACAAACACCTTACGGGTCCATTTGGTAAGAAGGGGGGGGGGGGATCTCCTGTAAAATGGCGCCCCCCAAGGGATAAAATTATGAACTATTTTTAAACTAAACATATTATATTTTTGAAATGTTCAATTCTAGTTATAGAGGACAAGTATAATGTATTTATCCATATTAGTCTTATTAGCCTGGGATCCTTTTAAAGCATGTCTGGTGGTCGCCCCCCCTCCCCTCATGGCGCCCTAGGCAACTGCCTAGTCTGCCTAATGTCAAAAACGCCCCTGCCATTCATGATGAATTGATGTGATACTGGAATACTGTGTTTTGGCACCAGACAGGAAAAGAAAAACAACAACCAATCGAACACTAAAAAGTTGTCGTTGACTCAAACGTTCACTTTTAGCTAAGAAGGTACAATTATAATTTGTTGCTTTCTACAATTTGCCTAGAACAGTGGTTTTCAACCTTTTTGATGCCAGGGCCCACCGTTTATTCAACATTTGAGCCACGGACCACCATTTGAGGACATTTTAGCCCAACAGATCCCAAAACTAAAGGTATTATTTTGCTTTTGTCCACAATAACAGGCTGGATTTGGGAAACAAAACAGGCAAAACATACAGACCAAAATGACCATCAATCTTATAGTTGTGTAGACTTGGGCTAACTCAGATGATGAATATTTTAACTTTTAACTTAACAAGGATCCATTTGGTTTCATTTTTACACTCTCAAGAGTTACATCTGGTTAACCAACTTAGCTGGGGACCACCTGGAACCCTCTCAGGGACCACTGGTGGTCCTCGGACCACCTGTTGGAAACCCCTGGGCCTAGAATTCATCTGTATGTGTACAGACTGACCTCTGCCTGTTTGGAGGAGAATGCAGAGCCGTCAGCCTTCAGGTTGGCAACAATCTGCTCCACACTGCTGCCAGAGAATAACCTGCAGGAGATACAGGATAATACAGCTGACTGGGAACGATGCAAGTTGGAAATACTCACATATATATTTTAAATAGGGCTGTTGAATGATTAAAAACTTTAATCAAATTAATCACAGCTTCAAAATCAATTCAATCATGATTAAGCACCATTCGAACTATGTCCAAAATATGCCTGTTTTCCTATATAGGATTTGAACATTTAAAGAAAAAGACTCTGGGAAAAAAAAAGATCTATTTATTTGTTAAATATTTATCAAAGTAGATGATCTACAAGCCCCCAATGCTCAGCTATACTCTGACTGGTTACAGGGAGACACACAGCTTTAAGTCTCCATAAAACCGTGCTCTACCCATTTTTTTCAATGACAAAAAGCTCAGTGGGTTGAGTCAGTGTGCACATGAGTTAATTGCGTTAAAAAATTTAAATCAGATTAATCAACAAAACTAATTAAACTTGTTATTGTCAACAGCCTTAATATTAAACATTATTTATTTCGGTGCATTTTTAAATAAAGCCAAAGGCAGTTCTCTCTTCAGTTCGGTAGTAAAACTCCATCAGGATTATTTTATCCCTGACTTTGATTCTGACCAGGACTTATGAAGCCTGATCTACGGTGGTGTCAAAAATGATCGATCTGAATCGATAATCGATTTTAATATAAACAATGCAACGACATCGAGCCACGTGACGTGTGTCTGGAGCAGTGTTGGTCAATATTACTTCGGAAAGTAACTTCTTTACTTTACTCGTTACCCCTTAGACAAAGTAATATCATTACTTTACTTATTACTGGAATTGAAGAGTCATACATTACATATTACGTTATTACTTTCCCAAGTTCTCAACTCCCACCTTTGAAAAAATAGAGATGTACAACATAATCTGTTTAGCGAACTCTTTTTAGAACTGAATACAATTTATTGGAATAATAATAGACTCCAATCTCACAAACTAACAAAGCTAACAAACATTGTAAATGTCTTTCTTAGATAAAAAAAAAATAATAAAAATAAAAGGAGCAGAGAGAAGCAATGGGAACATTTTAACCTTGAATTACAAAACAAACCTGCAACTAACAAAACCAGATTTTGAAATTTGTCTCTTTTTTTAAAAAAAAAAAAAAAAAAAAAAAGTAACTTGGCGTTACTTGCAAAGTAATGCATTACTTATTACCCATTTTGGCAGAGTAATCTTGTTACTTTACTTTTTGGAGCAAAAGTAATAATATTACAGTAATATGTAATGTAAAATCCGTTCAAAACAGCATCTGTATCAGACGTTAGATCGATAGTAAAGAGAAGAATCGATAGAATTCCACTAGCTGGGAGATAACACACATGTGCACGCACTCAGTGTTGCTAACTGCCCAAATCCAAAATGCACTAGTGGCACTTCTAAAATGCACTAGAATGTGCTAGATGCTCGCCTGGATGATCAAAATGAACATTAATCTTCAACATTAGCCGCGTTTCCATAAGCCCTATTTTTGCGCAAAAAACGGCTCTTGCGAAGAGAATGTTGAATGGAAACACTTTAAAATGCGAATAAGTTTCCATTTTGCGCAAAAATATTTTCTCGCTGAAAGGTGCCGTATTTTGGAGCGTATCGAAAGAGTCTAATGCGCAAATGAGGTACGGAAACAGCTTGCGAAAAGACTTTGTATTGAAAAGCACTGGACACGCATTATAGCGCATTTGAGTTCTGGAACTCACGTACATGGCCAAAACGTTCAGACTCCCATCTTGTTTGTTCATGAAAGTCGCAGGGCAGCTACGGGTCCTATATTTGCAGTATCTGTATCATCATGCATGATAGCTAAGATACGCAAGTGATAACAGACATAACAGCTGTTTTACATGACCAGGCTCCGCCCTTATAGATATTATTCTGTTAATAAAGTTCAAACCTTTTTCCCTCGCACGTGTCTCGCTGCAGATGACATGGTGTAGTCTATAATATCACAAAGTAGACATACACCAAATCAGTAGGGTACCGAGTCTCACAAGCGCTCCGGTTCAGGAAAACAGTGAGTTATAACTACAGTTATAACTAAGTCGCATTTCATCAGTTAGTGGAAACAACGGACAATTGGCTTTTCTTTTTTCGACGTAATTAACATACTCTTCCTATTTTCGCAAAGGTTTTATGGAAACGTGGCTATTGTCTGGTTGTGTAGACTAAACTTGTGTAGAGCTAATTTACATGATGAAGGTTAGCTGTTTAGCTCTTGTCTGTCTGTCAACCAATTCCGCCCCAACTCGCCAGCAAAAAAGCACTGGGTTTTCTGCCAGAGTTTTTCACTGATTTTGGCGCTAGGGGGGGGGTCTGAAAAAAGGGAAAAAAGATATTTTTATTTCTTAAATATTTATCAAAATAGATGATCTACAAGCCGCCAATGCTCAGCTATATCTATGGCTCTGGTTACAGGGAGACACACAGCTATAAGTCTCTGTAAAACCGTGCTCTACACATTTCTTCAATGAGATAATGCCCAGTGCATTGAGTCAGTGTGCACATGAGTTACCGGTACCGGTAACTGCGTTAAAATTTCAGATTAATCAACAAAATTAATTCCGCCCCAATTCAACAGCAAAAAAAGCACTAGATTTCCTGACAGAGTTTTTCACTAATTTTGGCGCTGGGGGGGGGGTCTGGAAAAAAGCTGAATTTAGTGGACAAATGCGCCAGGTTGGCAACACTGCACGCACTGCGTTGTACTTAAAGCACTGTGTATTGAGACGCGGTTAGGGGATCTTAAACTCACTGTTAACACATGTATTGGTAGTATTTGTATTGTGTTTGGGTAGAATGTTTGTACCTGTCAATGTCTTGTACATGCTGCTCCAGAACGAAAGGCTTGTCAGCATCCAGGCTGGTCTGAAATATAAGACACAACACCAGAATAAAACACTGTTCTACCCTCCCACCTTTAATCCAACATCCAACATACAGCACAAATGGAAATACACCACAATTACAGAGAAATAAAACTTAAGATTTTGGCACAATTCCACGGTTGCTGTATTTACTTTTTTTTTTCGAGCCAGGGCTCACAAACTAGTTATAGAAACATTGATACAGATAACTAATAATGAAAAATAGCTAATCTATAAACTCACAATGTGTCTTGTCTTTGATGTGTTGCGAGCTTATAGATTGACTATTATTATTTTCTGACTAGTTCTGATCGATTTAGTCAGTCAGTCTGGCCTCAATCTGTCTCTCTCTGATTCAACAGGAACGTCTGTCTGTAGTGACAGGATCTGTGTTGGTTGAAATCAGGTGATTATTCTGGACCAGATCTGACTGGTATTGGATTGTCTTGATCTGGACACAATAATGATATAACTCTAACAGAATGTTACCTTGTAGTTATAACTAACAGAATGTAACAGAATGTAACAGAATGTTACCTTGTAGTTATAACTAACAGAATGTTACCTTGTAGTTATAACTAACAGAATGTAACAGAATGTAACAGAATGTTACCTTGTAGTTATAACTAACAGAATGTAACAGAATGTAACAGAATGTTACCTTGTAGTTATAACTAACAGAATGTAACAGAATGTAACAGAATGTTACCTTGTAGTTATAACTAACAGAATGTAACAGAATGTTACCTTGTAGTTATAACTAACAGAATGTTACCTTGTAGTTATAACTAACAGAATGTAACAGAATGTAACAGAATGTTACCTTGTAGTTATAACTAACAGAATGTAACAGAATGTTACCTTGTAGTTATAACTAACAGAATGTAACAGAATGTAACAGAATGTTACCTTGTAGTTATAACTAACAGAATGTAACAGAATGTAACAGAATGTTACCTTGTAGTTATAACTAACAGAATGTAACAGAATGTAACAGAATGTTACCTTGTAGTTATAACTAACAGAATGTAACAGAATGTAACAGAATGTTACCTTGTAGTTATAACTAACAGAATGTAACAGAATGTTACCTTGTAGTTATAACTAACAGAATGTAACAGAATGTAACAGAATGTTACCTTGTAGTTATAACTAACAGAATGTAACAGAATGTAACAGAATGTTACCTTGTAGTTATAACTAACAGAATGTAACAGAATGTAACAGAATGTTACCTTGTAGTTATAACTAACAGAATGTAACAGAATGTAACAGAATGTTACCTTGTAGTTATAACTAACAGAATGTAACAGAATGTAACAGAATGTTACCTTGTTGTTATAACTAACAGAATGTAACAGAATGTAACAGAATGTTACCTGGTTGTGATAACAGAATGTTACCTGGTTGTGATAACAGAATGTTACCTGGTTGTGATAACAGAATGTTACCTGGTTGTGATAACAGAATGTTACCTGGTTGTGATAACAGAATGTTACCTGGTTGTGATAACAGAATGTTACCTGGTTGTGATAACAGAATGTTACCTGGTTGTGATAACAGAATGTTACCTGGTTGTGATAACAGAATGTTACCTGGTTGTGATAGCTCTCTAACAGAGTGGCGACGGTTTGATTTGAAGGAGACTTCAGTTCCACCAGGTCATTCTCCAGGTCTGCCATCTACACAACAACACACATTTATTTATTAAAAACAGACAGACACATTATAAGTCAACATTAGAGATCTCCAAACTGATCAGCTGTCTTTCACTCCTAACTTCTCGTTCTGTGATCTGCAATTTAGCTGATCTGGACCCCATTTGACTGGTTTAAGAGTTAGGGGAAGTGATTTCACTTTTGTCAAATATCACCCAAAAATATTTTTTTTCTGTTAAAATGCTCTATTATAAGGTGTGGAAACCATATATGGAGTTTCCACCTCCCCCACGTTAGCAGAGGAGCTAATAAAAGTTCCCCAGGTGGTAGCGAATTCTCCTCCAATCAGGATGGAGCAGCAGGCTCACATAGCTACTGTTTGGCACCCCTAGTGCACCAGGCTAGAACTACAGGATGAATTTCAAATCACTTACCCTACCTTTAAGAGTCAGCCAGATATATTGTGACACTATTAACATTCTCCACACACACAAGATCAGGTTTGATGTTGGTTTTGACAAATATATCATACATATTAGAACTGTAAGTTGATTCAAATATTTAATTGCATGATTTCCCATAGTTAATTTTTGATTAATCGCAATTTAATCACATATTTGTTATCGCTTCTAAATGTACACCATTTGACGACATTTATTTAGACTTCCAGGCCTAAATTTGTCCACAATTTCAAGTTGTATTGATGTTGGTACCCTTAGGAGCGAACATGCACATTCTGTAGAATGTTTTCTACATTCAATTGTGTAGATTTATTTTACATTAACTAAGTAATGCAGATGTTTAACAATTATTCACCTCCATTTGATGAAATTGAACCAAATGGACATAATTGGCTTTTGTTTTTCCAAGAGTTGATCGCGATTAAGCCACAGCTGAGTTAACTTGTGATTAAGACAGCATTAATAAATACACAAAATGTTCCCTTCATGCACAATATTGTTACCGGTACCGTTCCCATAATCTCATCAATGTGTATTTTTGTTTTTTATCAAAAAAAGGGTGAAATGTTCTTTAACAGTTAAATTCTCCAGGGTACGGGGAGAGAGACGGAGTGACCTTGTGTGACTCGATGAAGTGCGTAGCCACGCCCGCTCTCTGGACGTCCCGCCCCTTCAGACGGAAGCCTGTCAGGGCCAAAAACAGTCCCAGCTTCCCTGGCAGCCTGGGCAGGAAGTATCCTCCTCCAACGTCAGGAAACAGCCCTGGAACCAGGAGGAAACACTAGGATTAACACCAGGAAACAGCCCTGGAACCAGGAGGAAACACTAGGATTAACACCAGGAAACAGCCCTGGAACCAGGAGGAAACACTAGGATTAACACCAGGAAACAGCCCTGGAACCAGGAGGAAACACTAGGATTAACACCAGGAAACAGCCCTGGAACCAGGACTAGGATTAACACCAGGAAACAGCCCTGGAACCAGGAGGAAACACTAGGATTAACACCAGGAAACAGCCCTGGAACCAGGAGGAAACACTAGGATTAACACCAGGAAACAGCCCTGGAACCAGGACTAGGATTAACACCAGGAAGCAGCCCTGGAACCAGGACTAGGATTAACACCAGGAAACAGCCCTGGAACCAGGACTAGGATTAACACCAGGAAACAGCCCTGGAACCAGGAGGAAACACTAGGATTAACACCAGGAAACAGCCCTGGAACCAGGAGGAAACACTAGGATTAACACCAGGAAACAGCCCTGGAACCAGGACTAGGATTAACACCAGGAAACAGCCCTGGAACCAGGAGGAAACACTAGGATTAACACCAGGAAACAGCCCTGGAACCAGGAGGAAACACTAGGATTAACACCAGGAAACAGCCCTGGAACCAGGAGGAAACACTAGGATTAACACCAGGAAACAGCCCTGGAACCAGGACTAGGATTAACACCAGGAAACAGCCCTGGAACCAGGAGGAAACACTAGGATTAACACCAGGAAACAGCCCTGGAACCAGGACTAGGATTAACACCAGGAAACAGCCCTGGAACCAGGACTAGGATTAACACCAGGAAACAGCCCTGGAACCAGGACTAGGATTAACACCAGGAAACAGCCCTGGAACCAGGACTAGGATTAACACCAGGAAACAGCCCTGGAACCAGGACTAGGATTAACACCAGGAAACAGCCCTGGAACCAGGACTAGGATTAACACCAGGAAACAGCCCTGGAACCAGGACTAGGATTAACACCAGGAAACAGCCCTGGAACCAGGACTAGGATTAACACCAGGAAACAGCCCTGGAACCAGGACTAGGATTAACACCAGGAAACAGCCCTGGAACCAGGAGGAAACACTAGGATTAACACCAGGAAACAGCCCTGGAACCAGGAGGAAACACTAGGATTAACACCAGGAAACAGCCCTGGAACCAGGACTAGGATTAACACCAGGAAACAGCCCTGGAACCAGGACTAGGATTAACACCAGGAAACAGCCCTGGAACCAGGACTAGGATTAACACCAGGAAACAGCCCTGGAACCAGGACTAGGATTAACACCAGGAAGCAGCCCTGGAACCAGGACTAGGATTAACACCAGGAAACAGCCCTGGAACCAGGACTAGGATTAACACCAGGAAACAGCCCTGGAACCAGGACTAGGATTAACACCAGGAAACAGCCCTGGAACCAGGACTAGGATTAACACCAGGAAACAGCCCTGGAACCAGGACTAGGATTAACACCAGGAAACAGCCCTGGAACCAGGACTAGGATTAACACCAGGAAGCAGCCCTGGAACCAGGACTAGGATTAACACCAGGAAACAGCCCTGGAACCAGGACTAGGATTAACACCAGGAAACAGCCCTGGAACCAGGACTAGGATTAACACCAGGAAACAGCCCTGGAACCAGGACTAGGATTAACACCAGGAAACAGCCCTGGAACCAGGACTAGGATTAACACCAGGAAGCAGCCCTGGAACCAGGAGGAAACACACAGATTAACACCAGGAAACAGCCCTGGAATCAGGAGAAAACACTCAATAAAAATAAAAAAGCATTATTCATTTCAGCATTTGATCCCTCAGTGTGAAAGCTGTTTCTTTATTATTGTTGTCCCAACTATTCACTGCTCAGCATCTGCCCTATAGTACAGGTTGGATGTGTCTGTGTTGCTCTTTTTTATGGTCCCTGCAGTTTGACTCACAACTATTGTCCAACTCTTAATGTCCGACACCAACCGATGCCGCTATCTGCAGCCTTTTGTGGTGGAGAAAATAAATAAATAAATGGAAGCATTCAGTGATTTGGAAAACCCTCCCAACAGACCAACAGCACGCGCACCAAGGCCTGCCCTCACTAGGTCATAATTGGAGGACAGTCCTCGTGTATTTTCCCAGAGTGGGTGGCTCTATACATGTCTGTAAACAGTGTTTTGCCGATTCTTCAAATAAACAGAAATAGTCATGCTTTTATATTTTTTTTTTCCTGAAAGCTTATAGTGGAGCGGGTTAGCAAAACTATTGTTCACTTTTTGAGAAAAGCGTGAAAATTGGTACACGCATAGCCAAAGACATTCTAAAAATATTTGGATGTGGAGGCATCTTGAATTCCAAGATGGCGGCCCCCAAAATCCAAGATGTCTGCCCAGAAATGTGTTTTTTCTGTCATAACTTGAAATGCATTGATTTTACGCCCATAGATGTATTGAACGTTAATACAAAGTTGGCCATTACGGACGATTTGGTACCAAGTACGTGTCTGTATCTCCTACGGTTCTTGAGATACAGCATATAGGCACTTTCACAGATTGAGGAGAGCAAGACATTTGTAACATTGATTCTTAAGTCAATCAAATGGTCATACAGACATGAAAATTGGTACACACACTCTGCAAACCCCACTATTTCTAAAAGTACTGCATGCCCTGCAAAATTCCAAGATGGCAGCCCCCAAAATCCAAGATGTCTGTCCAAAAATGTGGTTTTTCCTTCATAACTCGAAATACGAAGATCCTAAGCCCCATAGATGTATTGAACGTTAATATAAAGTTGGGCATTACGGACATTTTGATACCAAGTACATGTCTCTATGTACTACGGTTCTTGAGTTACAACATATCCGTATTCATGAGGCACCAAAAGTGTAACATTTTGGCACATTTCACTATTTAACTCAAAGATCCCTTCATCACTTTCAGGAATCATTTTCAGGAAATGGACCTACATGTATCTGCTATCATAAACCACTTCAAGTTTCTCAATTGATGAAACGGGTCGGGAGTTATTAAACCGATCGTAAAGGGCTGTTTCAGTGCTAAATTTGCTGCGTATAGTTAGCGAACATAAGCCACCCAGAAATGTCTGTCTGTGCATCCCTCCTTCACAATAAGTGTATATCTGAAGCGGACGCACCAAGTGCAGCATGTGTCCTAGTATAATGGTATAATATGCTAATAGGCGTAATAGTGTAATATATGCAATAGTGTAATAGGGCTAATAGTGTAATCTATGCAATAGCGGTATACTGTAATAGGGAATATATGTAATAGTGTCATAGTGTAACATGTGTAATAGTGTATTCGGGTAATATGTGTAATAGTATAATAGGGCAATATGTGTAATAGTGTCATAGTGTAACATGTGTAATAGTGTAATAGGGTAATATGTGTAATAGTGTCATAGTGTAACATGTGTAATAGGGTAATATGTGTAATAGTGTCATAGGGTAATATGTGTAATAGTGTCATAGTGTAATAGGGCAATATGTGTAATAGTGTAATGGTGTAACATGTGTAATAGTGTAATAGGGCAATATGTGTAATAGTGTCATAGTGTAACATGTGTAATAGGGTAATAGGTTAATATGTGTAATAGTGTAATATATGTGCATTAAGGTAAGAGTGTGGTATATGAAATAGCTGTATAGTGTAATTGCCCTATTACACTATTGCACATATATTACACTATTACACGTATTAGCCTATTACACTTATTACACTATTACACATATTGCACTATTACACATGTTGCACTATTACACCATTACACATGTTATACTATGACACTATTACACATATTACCCTATTACGCTATTACACATGTTGCACTATGGCACTATTTCACATATTACCCTATTACACTATCACACATGTTACACCATGACACTATTACACATAGTGCCCTATTACACTATTACACGTGTTACACTATGACACTATTACACATATTACCCTATGACACTATTACACATATTATCCTATTACACTATTACACATATTACACTATGACACTATTACACATATTATCCTATTACACTATTACACATGTTACACTATGACACTATTACATATATTACCCTATTACACTATTACACATGTTACACTATGACACTATTACCCTATTACACTATTACACATGTTACACTATGACACTATTACACATATTGCCCTATTACACTATTACACATATTACCCTAATGCACTATTACACATGTTACACTATGACACTATTACATATATTACCCTATTACAGTATACCGCTATTGCATATATTACACTATTAGCCCTATTACACTATTACGCCTATTAGCATATTATACCATTATACTAGGACACATGCTGCACTTGGTGCGTCCGCTTCAGATATACACTTATTGTGAAGGGCAGATGCACAGACAGACATTTCTGGGTGGCTTATGTTCGCTAACTATACGCAGCAAATTTAGCACTGAAACAGCCCTTTACGATCGGTTTAATAACTCCTGACCCGTTTCATCAATTGAGAAACTTGAAGTGGTTTATGATAGCAGATACATGTAGGTCCATTTCCTGAAAATGATTCCTGAAAGTGATTAAGGGATCTTTGAGTTAAATAGTGAAATGTGCCAAAATGTTACACTTTTGGTGCCTCATGAATACGGATATGTTGTAACTCAAGAACCGTAGTACATAGAGACATGTACTTGGTATCAAAATGTCCGTAATGCCCAACTTTATATTAACGTTCAATACATCTATGGGGCTTAAGATCTTCGTATTTCGAGTTATGAAGGAAAAACCACATTTTTGGACAGACATCTTGGATTTTGGGGGCTGCCATCTTGGAATTTTGCAGGGCATGCAGTACTTTTAGAAATAGTGGGGTTTGCAGAGTGTGTGTACCAATTTTCATGTCTGTATGACCATTGGATTGACTTAAGAATCAATGTTACAAATGTCTTGCTCTCCTCGATCTGTGAAAGTACCTATATACTGTATCTCAAGAACCGTAGGAGATACAGACATGTACTTGGTACCAAATCGTCCGTAATGGCCAACTTTGTATTAACGTTCAATACATCTATGGGCGTAAAATCAATGCATTTCAAGTTATGAAGGAAAAACCACATTTCTGGGCAGACATCTTGGATTTTGGGGCCGCCATCTTGGAATTCAAGATGCCTCCACATCCAAATATTTTTTAAATGTCTTTGGCTATGTGTGTACCAATTTTCACGCTTTTCTCAAAAAGTGAACAATCTGCCCTAATAAGAGAGCTAAACCGCTCCACTAATACCAATATTTTCAGATATTCATATTTAAAGCCTTTATCGGACGATAATATCTGTATGGCATATATATATATATATATATATATATATATATATATATATATATATATATATATATATATATATATATATATATATATATATATATATATATATATATATATATATATATATATATATATATATATATATATATGCCTACTCACAGCAATGCAAACCACAGTCATAATCTGTTCTCTAAATTTACTGAAACGTCTCCAATAAATTCCAATTTGAACAGATTCCAGAATTCAGTGTGTGTGTGTGTGTGTGTGTGTGTGTGTGTGTGTGTGTGTGTGTGTGTGTGTGTGTGTGTGTGTCTGTGTGTGTGTGTGTGTGTGTGCGTGCGCGTGTGTGTGTGCATGTGTGCGTGCGTGCGTGCGCACATATGCAGGATTCATCAGGATTGACCTTCTTTCAGTCATAAAGTGTAATATGATAAATGCTTCAGATTATGTCTGGGTTCAATCCCCTAATCCCAGCATCTGCAGGGTTAACAGGGTGAGTCTGGGTCACATGACGAACCACAGGCTGATGGGAAATGTAGTTCAGATGTGGTAAATGTAGTTCAGTTAACAGAGTTACTTTAGAGCAGTGGTTTTCAACCAGTGGTCCTTGGGAGGATTCCAGGTGGTCCCCAGGCTAAATGATGGACAGTTGGTAACCAAGTGGACCCTTTTAGATCCGTAACTCCTGAGAGTGTTAAAATGAAACCAAATGGACCCTCCCGGGTCCATTTGGTTTCATTTTACGCTCTCAAGAGTTAAACCAAAATATTCAAACATCTGAATTAGTTCTATTTCAAGAATATACGCACTTAGAGAAGAATGTAGAAGAATTGTTATTCTGACCAACGTTTTGCCTGTTTATCTCTCCTAAATTGTGGACAAAAACGTTGAAAAGTTTGGGGTCTGAGAGACTAAACTCAACATCAAACGGTGGTCCTCGGTGGTTAAAATGTGGAATAAATAGTGGCCCCGGGTATGAAAATGGTCCGGGTCCATTTGGTTAAATTTGTTAAGAGTCCACAGAAGTTAACCTTTCCAGCTTGTTTTCTCAACTGTCTGTTTTCTGGCAGACATTACTCTATAATCCATAATATGTCAAAGACTGGAGGATCAAACTGAACAAAAATATGTCAACTAGGGGGCACGGTGACACAGTGGTTAGTGCTGTCGCCTCACAGCTAGAAGGTCCTGGGTTCGATTCCCGCTAGGGGCGCTGCTGTGGGTGCTGGCGGCGTGTCTGCTCCTCCACGTCATCAGTGCCCATACCCGAGGCGGGGTTGGTGAAAGGGCCTTTCTGTGTGGAGTTTACATGTTCTCCCCGTGTCCCCTAGGGTAGATACCCTCACATGTTCTCCCTGTGTCCCCTAGGGTAGATACCCTCACATGTTCTCCCCATGTCCCCTAGGGTAGATACCCTCACATGTTCTCCCTGTGTCCCCTAGGGTAGATACCCTCACATGTTCTCCCCATGTCCCCTAGGGTAGATACCCTCACATGTTCTCCCTGTGTCCCCTAGGGTAGATACCCTCACATGTTCTCCCCATGTCCCCTAGGGTAGATACCCTCACATGTTCTCCCTGTGTCCCCTAGGGTAGATACCCTCACATGTTCTCCCCGTGTCCCCTAGGGTAGATACCCTCACATGTTCTCCACCGTGTCCCCTAGGGTAGATACCCTCACATGTTCTCCCCGTGTCCCCTAGGGTAGATACCCTCACAAAACATGCAGTAATCCTGGGCTCTAAACTGCCTCCCCCTGGCCAGCCGGGGCGCCTGATGGAGGAGACTGGAACTGGTTGGAATAACGTGTTCCTTCCACGCGCTACGTCCAACCAGGGAAACTCCCCCCTGTCAGGTGAAAAGAAGGCGGCGCGACTCCTCATGCCTTGAAGGAAGCATGAGTCCAGTCTGCTGCCTCCCCAGGTTGGTGGAGGGTGTGTAGAGCCCAGGATCACATTAGGAATTGGCACTGGGTGAAAAAATGGGTTACAAAATCGTGGGATAAAAAATATCTAAAAAAATATATATATGTCAACTTGCAGCTCTGATATGCCGCTTTCACATGACATGATGAAACAAGAATGAAAAATTGCTCAATTGACTCGGCCTCGGTCGAGCTGCGTCACAAATAATTGGCTGCTGTTTTTTTTCCAGATTAATAATAATAATAATAATAACTTGGATTCATATAGCGCCTTTCAAGAAACCCAAGGCGCTTAACAAAACAAAACAACAATAAACAAAGACAAAACTAATTGCCAAAAGCCAGAGTGAATAAGTGTCTCTTCAGAGCCGACTTGAATAAGTCCAGTGTTGGAGCCTGGCGGATCTCCAGAGGGAGTGATTATTTATGTTTTGCACCGATACCAAATACAGTAGATCTACGTCTCGCTTACTTACCATTGTCAAATAATAGCTACGACCGGTACCATTGAAGTTGATCTATATCGCTCTACGTCAGGGGTTTTCAACCTTTTTGACACCAGGGACCACCATTTATTCAGCATTTGAGCCACGGACCACCATCTGATGACATTTTAGCCCGTAAGACCTCAAACTAAATAATTATTTGGGTTTTGTTCAAAATTACAGGCTGGATTTTTGCAAACAAAACAGTGTAGACTTCACAATTAAATAGGGCTAATTCAGATGATGAATGTTTTAACTCTTGAGAGTGTGAAAATGAAACCAAATGGACCCGCAAGGGTCCATTTGGTTTTATTTTCACATTCTCAAGAGTTACATCTGGTTAACCAACTTTCCATCATTTAGCCTGGGGACCACCTGGAGCCATTTCAAGGACCACCAGTGGTCCCCGGACCACCTGTTGAAAACCCCTGCTCTACGTCACTGGTTTGATACGATCCCAATGCTAGCAGCAGTGATCGCCAGCTGAGGGACCC
Organism: Benthosema pterotum; assembly: GCA_039105355.1. NCBI lineage: Eukaryota > Metazoa > Chordata > Actinopteri > Myctophiformes > Myctophidae > Benthosema > Benthosema pterotum. The sequence goes on from CM076978.1 coordinate 51,448,564, forward strand.
AAATAAGAGACGGACCGGAACTAACTGGAACTGTGTGCGCCGACTAACTTGTCCGTCGGGAAACATGGACTGAAATGTGAAATATGACTTTTAGATGAAAATCGCTGGCACTAGCTACCTAAAAAAATTATGGAAAAGTGCTGGCACTCAAGAGTGTTTTAACTCATTGACCGCGAGCGGATCTTCTTTGTTTCCTCTCCACTGCCGCGGCTCAAACCAGTTCGATCGGTAAAAAAGCCCTTATTTTGAAGCTCAGATCTCCTAAACAGGATGTGCTGTTTCTGTTATGCTGTGTCTGTTGTCTTGCCTAATCGGTCATCTGGCGATCTGCCCAAAAACATCCGGGTCACAAGTCAGGAAGAGCTGTGTAGCCCTGGCTGCTTAACCCATGCGCCAGCGACATTGAGGGGGCAAACCGGAGGAGAGCCGTTTGAATGCATTGGATTGAATGAATGTCAATGGGACGGGGGAAAAAAAGTTGTCCCCAATTCTGTCCCAAATGAAAGTCAGCAACGGGATGATCATCAGACGATGCGCACGGACTAATAGTTGGATTAAAGAATGAAATCTACATTTCCGCGTGATACGAGCCGTCCGCGTTTTCGGCGGTGGTATTCCACGTGGATATCCACGAGCAGCGCGTGGACGGCACCAAGAGAATTAATACAATCATGAATATCGAAGTCTGTAACCAGTCTGTAACGGTGCTGCTTACCGATGGCTGTCTCTGGCATGGCGAACAGAGTCTTCTCCGTGGCAACACGAAACTGTCCATGAACCGACAGACCCACACCCTGAAATACACAGAGAGGAGGGCTTAGAGCTCTAATGTTTAGACCCACACCCTGAAATACACAGAGAGGAGGGCTTAGAGCTCTAATGTTTAGACCCACACCCTGAAATACACAGAGAGGAGGGCTTAGGGCTCTAATGTTTAGACCCACACCCTGAAATACACAGAGAGGAGGGCTTAGAGCTCTAATGTTCAGACCCACACCCTGAAATACACAGAGAGGCGGGCTTAGAGCTCTAATGTTTAGACCCACACGCTGAAATACACAGAGAGGAGGGCTTAGAGCTCTAATGTTTAGACCCACACCCTGAAATACACAGAGAGGAGGGCTTAGAGCTCTAATGTTTAGACCCACACCCTGAAATACACAGAGAGGAGGGCTTAGAGCTCTAATGTTTAGACCACACACCCTGAAATACACAGGGAGGAGGGCTTAGGGCTCTAATGTTTAGACCAGGGGTGGGCAATTATTTTCCCCAGGGGGCCACATGAGATACATAAAATATTGTGGAGGGCCAAGACTAAAGGCTGAACTAAAGTCTGCGTAATATTAATTTAATTTCAAGACGAAAGTAAGAGTAAGACCAAACTTTTTGATACTGGGGCCCTCTATTTATTCAGTATTTGAGCCACAGAGGACCACCATTTGATGAAATTTTAGACCCACAGATGCCAAAACTAAAGATTTCTTTTGTTTTTGTTCACAATACCAGGCTGGATTTGGGAAACAAAACAGGCAAACATAGATCAAAAATGACCATTCTTTTACATTATCTGATAGATTTTAGGTAATTCAGATGAATATTTTAACTCTTGAGAGTGTAAAAATGAAACCAAATGGACCCGCAAGGGTCCATTTGGTTTCATTTTTACATTCTCAAAGAGTTACATCTGGTTAACCAACTCTCCATATTTAACTTGGAACTCTCTCAAGGACCACTGGTGGTCCCCGGGCCGGTCAGAGTCAGCCAAAGGGCCGCATTTGGCCCCCGGGCCGCATAATGCCCAGGTATGGTTTAGACCCACACCCTGAAATACACAGAGAGGAGGGCTTAGAGCTCTAATGTTCAGACCCACACCCTGAAATACACAGAGAGGAGGGCTTAGGGCTCTAATGTTTAGACCCACACCCTGAAATACACAGAGAGGGGGGCTTAGAGCTCTAATGTTTAGACCACACCCTGAAATACACAGAGAGGGGGGCTTAGAGCTCTAATGTTTAGACCCACACCCTGAAAAACACAGAGAGGAGGGCTTAGAGCTCTAATGTTTAGACCCACACCCTGAAATACACAGGGTGCGTTCGGAAATACACCCTAAACGCACTCATGTACTCTGTAGTCGTTCGTTTATACCTGGTGTATTTGGGGCATTTGGTGCTCCTCGTTCGTTTATTCACACTGGTGTGTTTTGTGCACGCACTGAACAACCCTACCCTGGAGACGGGGTTGGCCGGTGTGGAAGGTTGATTGCGTCACAGCTGTGTCTCGAGCGCTGCCGTTCAATGAAAAGCAATACAACTGTTGTGAGCTAGGAAGCTAGGCTATGGCTAAGCACTGTACTGTACTGTGGTCCCCCAACTTTTCCATGTCTGTCAAGGACCTGCACATTTATCAAATAAATGCATGCGGACCCCCATTTTAAAATACTTTCCAGGGGGACCCCCTTAAGAGAGGATTTATATGGCTTTGGCAGTGATTCTCGCCATTTTTGAGAGAGGTGTGTTGTCTGGCTTTAACTGCTTGTTCGTAAATCAACGCACTCGGTGACGACACGCCCACAAAACCAAATAAACTCGGTGCGCACCCAGTTTGTATTTCCGAACATACCCACAGAGAGGAGGGCTTAGAGCTCTAATGTTTAGACCCACACCCTGAAATACACAGAGAGGAGGGCTTAGAGCTCTAATGTTTAGTGTTGCACCATCATGACGCTGTTCCCTGATATCCTACCGATTATTTACAATTTAGGCTTTTATCAGACACTCTTCCAGCCATTTTCAGTTTTTTTTTTTTTTCATAAGAGTGTACAAATGTGAACCAAATGGACCCTGGCGGGTCCATTTGGTTCACATTTATGATTTTTTACGCTCTCAAAAGTTCAAAACCTAATAAGTACGGGACCATTTGGTTTAAAAATCCACTATTTAACTGCCTTGACCACCCCTGGTGGTCCTGGGACCTGACAGACCACCTGTTGAAAACCTCTGCTCTGAATGGGTGGAGAGGCGGGACTAGAAAACTACATCACTTCCTGCTCTGGACCAATCACAGGCCTCCTGCTCTGAACCAATCACAGGCCTCCTGCTCTGAACCAATCACAGGCCTCCTGTGGTCACAGCAGATCAGAGGTGAGTTTTAAGGACAGATGGAGATCTGCTGCCTCCCCATGGCAGAATGGAGAACTACAGGCCACGGTTGGAGAAATATTATTTACTTTAGACCCCTTAGAAAATGAAATGCTATTATACCAGTAATATGTTACATAATTACTTCCCAAGTTCCCAGTCCTCACACTAAAGCAGTGGTTTTCAACCATTTTCATACAAAGGACCTTCTGCATTTTAGCCACGGACCTTTAGGGCTCGATTTTGGTTACATTAGCCCTTATACGCAATTAGCATTGGGGAAGAGGCGTTCCCACACTAAAGTTGGTAATTTCGTTACCATGCTATCTCCCTTAAACACCTCCTATACCTGTTACATTATGCATAGGTGTGGTTTGGGCGTTTTTAGCTTTCATCCAATCCGTGTTGGTCTTGCCATTCCCTTTAATTCATCCCATATCCATTTCCCTTATCCCTACTGCTAAGCCTGACCCTCCTAAGCACGCAGCCTGGCTGCGTGCTTAGGACAGACACATGCATGAGTAGCCTATTCTCAAAGATTATAGCCTAGCTCTTATTTTCAAACAATTATAGCTCGGTCAAGTCTCAATCAGTTCTTACCTTTCAACATGTTATGTTGAAAAAACATGTTCCATGTTTGTTTTTTGTTTTTTTTGCTGTATCTGGTGTGCATTTATCCCAAGTCTGCAAAATGTTATAAAGTAAATTGCAAAAAAGTCGTCGGGAATTCGCGGCAAAAACGTCTTTTTGATCATTCATTTCTCGGTCAATTCTGGACCATTTTTTACATTTCAAAATGCAGCGTGATGCGAAAACATCACTCTCTCAGATGCTGCATAGAATATGTGGCTAGGTCTTCTGTACGAAGCAGAATCAAGCGAAACGTAATTGTCGGGGATTCGGTGGACCGTTTCCACAGAATCCCCGACATTTATGTTAGCCGTTGAATAGGCTACTCAGTTCTACCGTAAATGTGCTATGAAAGGGAAAATCACGATTTTAGATTTTCTTTCTTTTTTTTTTTTTTTTTTTTATACATTGTCCAAATTTCGATTTGATGTTGATTGATCGTGAATCCTTACTGGGGCTGATATTGATCGATCAAACCGTTAACTATCAAGACTGCTTCTGTAAAAACAGAAGCAGGAAATCACAGTGGAGGTAAGAGGGAAAAGAAAAACATACAAGGTGGGTGGGGTGAATCATATTTGTAGGGAGGCCAGTTTCAAATTACATTCGTCCTAGGTGTCCTTTTTGAGAGGTTTTGAAGTGATTTGCATGTCTTAATGACTGTTGGTAGGGTGTTCCACACTTTTGGTGTTGTAGGATCAAAGGGAATTTAATCCCTTCAATTAGAAACTGGCCTCCGTAGAAATATCATCCCCCTCCTTGTATATTTCTCTTTTCCCTTTTCCCTCCACTATGATCTGCTGCTTCTGACTCTACAGAAGTGAATATTAGTGTCAGTCTGGTGTTGAGACTAAGGTCTCCGAGGTCAGGTTCTACTTGCCCCTCAGGCCATGGTCACTTGCCCCCCAGGTTCCAGGTGGTCCCCAGTTAAGTTATGGTTAACCAGATGTAACTCTTGAGAACGTAAAAATGAAACCAAATGGACCCTTGCGGGTCCATTTGGTTTCATTTTTACACTCTCAAGAGTTAAAATTCATCATCTTAATTAGCCCAGGTCTACACTGTAGAAGATTAATGGTCATTTTGGATGTGTATGTGTCTGTATGTATCTGTTTTGATTCCCAAATCCAGCCTGGAATTGTGGATATCTAGAAAGCAGGGAAAGACACAGAGGCAGAGTGCAATGACTGCCTTCAAGACAAATTTATCTTGTGTTGTGTTATAGTGCACTAAGTTGCACACTTGCCCGATCGGGCAACCAGGTAGCAGTCTTCACTTGCCCCACCATTTTTTACTTGCCCCAGGCAAGTGGGCAAGTGTTAGTGTCAAGCCCTGTTAGTGTCAGTCTGGTGTTGAGATGTAGTATTTTTGGTGTACTGATTTTTTATTAGCATCTAGTATCTACAATCAGTCAATCAAGTACAATCAGTTTGTACCAAATCTGGGTTGCACATGGTTTGTTGAACTTAAATGATGCCTAAAATGATGCAGATTGAATAAATTCATCAGGACAACCTCACCAAGGCAGTCTAAAAGGATTCCTGGTTTATAATGACTCAAATCTCACTCTGATGGACAGAAGACACAGTTGGTTTTGTTTCCACAAAAGAAAAGACAATAATTCTAGAGAACAGATTAATAGAACAGAATTAAATGATACTCACGCCTCCCATAGTTATTCCATCAATCAGAGCAACGTAAGGCTTCCTGTACCCTCCTGAAACATGACAGAAACATGACAGAAACATACTGTATCAGCAACGTAAAGCTTCTTATATCCCCCTGAAACATGACAGAAACATGACAGAAACATGACAGAAACATGACAGAAACATGACAGAAACATGACAGAAACATATCAGCAACGTAAAGCTTCTTATATCCCCCTGAAACATGACAGAAACATGACAGAAACATATCAGCAACGTAAAGCTTCTTATATCCCCCTGAAACATGACAGAAACATGACAGAAACATGACAGAAACATATCAGCAACGTAAAGCTTCATATATCCTCCTGAAACATGACAGAAACATATCAGCAACGTAAAGCTTCTTATATCCTCCTGAAACATGACAGAAACATGACAGAAACATATCAGCAACGTAAAGCTTCTTATATCCTCCTGAAACATGACAGAAACATATCAGCAACGTAAAGCTTCTTATATCCTCCTGAAACATGACAGAAACATGACAGAAACATGACAGAAACATGACAGAAACATGACAGAAACATGACAGAAACATGACAGAAACATATCAGCAACGTAAAGCTTCTTATATCCTCCTGAAACATGACAGAAACATGACAGAAACATGACAGAAACATATCAGCAACGTAAAGCTTCATATATCCTCCTGAAACATGACAGAAACATGACAGAAACATGACAGAAACATGACAGAAACATGACAGAAACATGACAGAAACATATCAGCAACGTAAAGCTTCTTATATCCTCCTGAAACATGACAGAAACATGACAGAAACATATCAGCAACGTAAAGCTTCTTATATCCTCCTGAAACATGACAGAAACATGACAGAAACATATCAGCAACGTAAAGCTTCTTATATCCCTCTGAAACATGACAGAAACATGACAGAAACATGACAGAAACATGACAGAAACATGACAGAAACATGACAGAAACATGACAGAAACATGACAGAAACATATCAGCAACGTAAAGCTTCATATATCCTCCTGAAACATGACAGAAACATGACAGAAACATGACAGAAACATATCAGCAACGTAAAGCTTCTTATATCCTCCTGAAACATGACAGAAACATGACAGAAACATATCAGCAACGTAAAGCTTCTTATATCCTCCTGAAACATGACAGAAACATGACAGAAACATATCAGCAACGTAAAGCTTCTTATATCCTCCTGAAACATGACAGAAACATATCAGCAACGTAAAGCTTCGTATATCCTCCTGAAACATGACATTACAAACAAACAACAATATTGTCAAGGATTCCACAAGGACTAGACTGGTTTGATCACTATGACACACATCAACTCACTACAAGATACTCCAAATACCACAGATATTGTGTCCATTAAGGACATTAGGGGGGAAAAAATCTCTAAAATAAAATAAAACTTAAGGGTCTTACAGACGGCGAGTAATAAATAAATTGTGCATTCCAATTCATTTTCAATGGGACTGGCGTTTTTTGAAAACAACCTGCGATCAAGAGAGCGTGTAACGCCGGTCGTTTATCGCCCGGCGTCATTGATTTGTGTTGCGTGCGTTGCTCGTTTCGTGCACGCGCTCGCAATGTTTTTGAAAGCTCAACCAGTGAGCTTTTTAAAACGCCCGGCGTTAATCGACGGGCCATTTTCCTTATGTCGGCACTGCAGAGAGAAACGAGAATTGCCGTGTTTATGTGGCAATTCTCGTTGCCGTCTGGAAAGACGCTTTATGGACACATCATCAGCCTTTGATGGGACCAGAGATGCCCGATATTGTCGTCCGTATATAAAAGCATTTAAATGTCATATAGGAAAATATCGGTCATTACAGTAAATGTGGAAAACGAGAGCAGAGTTTTAAAAGTTAAAATGTGACGTTCGTGCGACACGTTGAGTTTGTAAATGAGTTCTATTAGTAGGAATCAGCTGCCTCACAGATATGATAAGGAGATCCAGACCCTTCTCTTGGACTGTCTAAAACAGGGGTTTTCAACCAGTGGTCTGGGGACCACCAGTGGTCCTTGAGATGGTTCCAGGTGGTCCCCAGGCTAAATGATGGAGAGTTGGTTAACCAGATGTAACTCTAGAGAACGTGAAAATGAAACCAAATGGATCCTTGCAGGTCCATTCGGTTTCATTTTTACACTCTCAAGAGTTAAAATATTCATCATCTGAATTAGCACCACTTAATTAAGAAGTCTACACTGTTTTGTTTGCAAAATCAAGCCAGGATGTTGACAAAACCAAAAGAATTCTTTAGTTTTAGGTCCCTGGTGTCAAAAAGGTTGAAAACCCCTGGTCTAAAATAAACTGCACATCCCAGAACACACATGCAGCTCACACAACACAAAACACTAAAACATGACTAACAGGAACTGTAACCCAATAATGTCCTGGTACAGAGTGGTGCTAAAAACAGCATAGTTCCTTATAAAAACTATAGGTTGGACTGTTTACTTACCTCATGATACAATATGATACAATATCTACACTAGCGTTCAAAAGTTTGGGGTCACTTAGAAACGCCTGCATTTAGGAGGCAGGCATCCCAAATCCAAAACCTTTGGAGTTGGACCGCATTCCATGAACACTACTAGATTATATACCAGGGGCTTTCAACAGGTGGTCCGGGGACCACCAATGGTCCTTGAAAGGGTTCCAGGTGGTGCCCAGGCTAAATGATGGAAGGTTGGGTAACCAGATGTACTGTCTCAAATGGACCCTTGCAGGTCCATTTGGTTTCATTTTGACACTCTCAAGAGTTAAAATATTCATCATCTGAATTAGCACCACTTAATTAAGAAGTTTACACTGTTTTGTTGGCAAAATACAGCCTGGATTTGTGGACAAAATCAAAAGAATTCTTTAATTTTAGGTCTTTGGTGTGAAAATGTAATCAAATGGTGGATAAATGGTGGTCCCTGGAGTCAAAAAGGTTGAAAACCCCTGCCATACAGTATGGCAGGGGTTTTCAATCTTTTTGACACCAAAGACCTACAATTAAAGAATTCTTTTGATTTGATTTCTGGTAACTCTGATTACTCTTACAGTTAGGTTGACATACTTTTATGATATGAAAATAAACTAAACACATGTTATAATGGATTTGGTTGCAAAATATAAATGTCATTAAATGGGAGCATTGGCTTATGCAAGTGTGCACCCTTCAAATTAAAATGTTAAGAATCACTGCTAGAACACTGCAATACATTTTCAAATTGGTTTTGCCCTGGAAATTTATTTTCACTCTCAAGAATTAAAGATCTATAAGTGTCCCTTTTGGTTGAGAACCTTTTCTAGATCTACCAGCAAAATTAAGATATTTCACTTTCAAGATTTAAGATTTAAGTTGCTTGAGTCACTCAGTTTTTATTTTTTATCTGTTTGATATGACATGAAGGGGACAGGGCTGCTGAAATTAATCTCAACTATCAATTAAATAAAACAAATAAAACCCAGAATTTCCACATGCATGGACTAGACCCCAGGCCTGGTACCTTGAGGTAAATTAATTGTAGAACCTGCTATAGAGATGCGCAGTGATGTCACCGCCCCTGTTCCGGAAGTCTTTTCCTCATTCATTTTTCTCATAGACTTTTCGAAAATGGTTAATAAAAACACGATTGCGCCGCGGCCAAAGCCAACTCGGGTCGTGACAAATCATGACAACAAACACAATATCGTCATATATTATATAATTAGGAAGAAGTAGAAAACGGCATGATACAAGACTTTTTGCTTCGTTTTTCATCTTAGAAATTATTTTATTGTCCCAAAAGTTTGTGTGTGTCATCATGATTCGTCACGACTCGAGTTGGCTTTGTCCGCGGCGTAATCGTCTTGATATAAATTATTTTCGAAAAGTCTATGAGAAAAATGAATGGGGAAAAGACTTCCGGAACAGGGGCGGTGACGTCACTGCGCAGCTCTATAGGAGGCGCGGCAGGCAGGCAGCGTCGTTCACGGTCCTAAAGCCTGGTAGTATTTGTGTTATTGATGACCATTATGCTCTGGAACTCAGACTTTGGACTCCATTTTCGTTACATGCTAAACCCCTTATCCCAAATCCCTTATTTCGTTTTTTACTATTTTGAAAAACTTTTTGAAATATTTCAACATGTTAATCTATTAACCCATTGTGTCCTGACCCTCGATTGGAATTTCTGACACCAGATTATACAGTATTTCCTGACACCAGATTATAGCTGCAGCAAGATTCTAGCATTTGACACTAGACCACCAGAATTATCCATATTTGGCTGCAGACCCCCCCCCCCCCCCCCCATCTGAAAACATGTTGTTCTAGGGATCCCCCAGATGCAAAAATTTGAGTTAAAAAATGTTTGCTTCCAAAATAACATATTCAGAGATTTGCAGCACGTTTTCAGCTTGTTGATGTGTGTTGTATCTTACCAATAGCATTGTTCAGGATGTATTCCTCACGGAAGAAGTCCTGAGCCAGAGAATCTCCCGCCTTGCCTGCTTCTGTCACCGCTGTAGCACACACGCAGACACGCACACACACACACACACACACACACACACACACACACACACACACACACACACACACACACACACACACACACACACACACACACACACACACACTTTTTTCAACAGGTGGGCAGTTGGCAGGGGCGGATTGGCACATATTTTTCCCACCGGGACAATTTTGCCTTCGCCAGGCCACCCTGGTGAGGGCAGCTAGTTAACCAGATGTAACTCTTTGAGAGCGTAAAAATGAAACCAAATGGACCCTTGCGGGTCCATTTGGTTTCATTTTACGCCCTCAAGAGTTATAATATTCATCATGTGAATTAGCCCAACTTAGTCTACACAACTAGAGAATGTAGAAGATTATGTAGAAGATTAACACCGTTTGCCTGGCCTGCGCCTGGGGCCCTAGTGACCTGCCTTGGACTTTTCAAAAAAAAGAAAGAAAAAAAAAAACCTGCCCAGGCCACTAGGTGGTGCAGGCCACCGGGAAAACTCCCTGTACTCCAGATGGCCAATCCGCCCCTGGCAGTTGGTGACCAAATGCACCCTTTTAGATCAGTAACTCTTGAGTGTTAAAATGAAACCCACACTCAAGAGTTAGATTATACTTAAACGGCCGAATTACTTAATTAAAAAAAAAAATAAATAAATAAAAAATAAAACTACCCAATTAGAAAATGTAGAATTGTTGTTTTGACCAATATTTTGCCAGTTCAACTCCCCTAAATTGTGGACAAAAACTTGGAAATCCCTCGTTTTGGGTCCGAGAAACTAAGACATGCTGTACGGAACGGTCCACCCCTGAAACGTTATGAATTACAACAAGACCCTAACGGTACAGTGACTGCATCGATACATCAAATATTTTATTTAACAGGGGTTGACACTAAGGTCTCCGAGGCACTTGCCCATCGGGCAAGTGCAAGTCAGGTTCTACTTGCCCTCAGGTCATGGTCACTTGCCCCCCCAGGTTCCAGGTGGTCCCCAGTTAAGTTGGTTAACCAGATGTAACTCTTGAGAATGTAAAAATGTAACCAGGGGTGTAGTGGAGGGGGGACGCGGGGGGACGGCGTCCCCCCACTTCTCACATCTAAAATATTTTTGGGTTTGAAAAAATCATTAGCATGGTGAAATACATCTTGATGACATCATCAAGATGTGTTTCACCATGTTAATGAGTTTCCTTTTTTCTGAGAGTGTACAAATGTGAACCAAATGGACCCGCTAGGGTCCATTTGGTTCACATTTGTACACTCTCAGAAAGAAAATTGAAAATGGCTGAATTCCCCTTTCAAGAGGCGTCCCCCACTTCTAAAAGTACCACTACAACACTGAATGTAACCAAATGGATCCGCAATTGGTTACATTTTTACACTCTCAAGAGTTAAAATTCATCATCTTAATTAGCCCAGGTCTACACTGTAGAAGATTAATGGTCATTTTGATGTGTTAATTTGCCTGTTTTGTTTCCCAAATCCAGCCTGGAATTGTGGATAGCTAGAAAGCAGGGAAAGACACAGAGGCAGAGTGCAATGACTGCCTTCAAGACAAATTTATCTTGTGTTGCTTTATATTGCACTAAGTTGCACACTTGCCCGATCGGGCAACCAGGTAGCAGTCTTCACTTGCCCCACCATTTTTTTTTTACTTGCCCCGGGCAAGTGGGCAAGTGTTAGTGTCAAGCCCTGTATTAAAACTGCTATTAAAACTAAATCACTAGCCTACATGGATTTATGAAACAGAAAATATCCATTTTATGTCCTAACAACAGTGATGTTGACCGCCTGCCCCCTGCATTCTAAAATGCATTCATAGGTTTTGGACGCATTGACCAGTTTAGTACTGCTGAATTAGTACTACTGAATTACTGTACTGTCATCATGTTATGAGGCAAAAATAATCCGCCGTGGAAAAACAACTGCAAAGAAACAAATGTGAGTAGTTTGGATGCTACTCATAACATTAGCAAAACATGCTGCTCTGTTTGCAAAACAATCTTTGCAAATAAAGTTGTCAGATGTGGAATTGTGTTAATTTCATTTCCCAAGTGTGTTTGGGTGGGGGGGGGGGGGGGCATCCCCATACCATTTTCAGTTACAGGACTTTTATTAGTCAAGTAAAGCATCAATAATAACATCAGCTGTTGTTGAAGTTGCAACAGACGCGCAGCATGCATAAAGCTAAAGGTCTGACTCAGAGAGTTTTCTGTTTTCAATGATGAAATGCTGTTGGTTTAGTGGTGACACGTACAGCTGTAGTATAGTTAGCAGCAGTAGTAGTGTTTCACATGATTTTAAAGCACTTTTTAGAAGCACTTTAACGTGAAATATCTTGGGTTGTTTTGCATGGCATCGTGTTTGGTGGGGCGGACTGGGCATTTAGGGGGCTTTGCCCCCCCCATACCATGCCTAGAATAGATCCGCCCCTGATGCATGGTCTGCACCGCAGACATCCAGAAGGACTCCCATCTCTGATGTTAACACATGGAGTTGGAACAGTCAGTGGACACTAGGTGGAGCTCTAGCTTCACTCAGGGTCAGTTTCTGATTGATGTGATCAGAGACTCAACACAACAGAATCTAAACCACAGGCAGAGTCTCTACATCAAAGCTGTCAAAAAGGTAGATCACACAGACCATGCAGGTAGATCACATGACAGTCCCCCCAGCACTTGGACCCTTATAGATCTGTAACTCTTGAGAGCGTTAAAATGAAACCAAATGGACCCTTACGGGTGACAACGGGTCCATTTGGTTTCATTTTACCGCTCTCAAGAGTTAAATTACCGTAATTTCTGGACTATAAGCCGCACCTGAATATAAGCCGCACCAGCTAAATTTGGGGCAAAATACAGATTTTTCCTTGTATAAGCCGCACCTGACTATAAGCCGCACCAGGCTTATAGTCAGGTGCTTCATGTTAGAGCAGTGGTTTTCAACCTTTTCACAATTCAACAACATCTTCACCCCACAGACCCCAAAACTAAAGATTTCTTTTGGTTTTGTTCACAATTCCAGGATGGATTTTCGCAAACAAAAGAGGCAAAACATCAAAATTAGACCAAAATGAACATGACTTATGCCTTATGAATTAAGTGGTGCTAATTTAGATGGTGAATATCATAACTCTTGGGAGTGTAAACATGAAACCAAATGGACCCGCAAGGGTCCATTTGGTCTCATTTTTACGCTCTCAAAGAGTTACATCTGGTTAACCAACTTTCTATCATTTAGTCTGCGGAGCCCACCTGGGACCTGGAAAATCCATAGATTGGCCGCACTGTTGTATAAGCCGCAGGGTCAAAAGCATGTGAAAAAAGTAGCGGCTTATAGTCCGGAAATTACGGTATATTTAAACATCTGAATTACTAATTTTCAAGAGTCCACACAATTAGAAAATGGAGAATAATTGTTATTTTGACCAAAGTTTTGCCAGTTCGCTTACCCAATTGGGGACAAAAACGTCAAACCTCAAATACTGTTTTCAAACATCAGTATAGTAGCATATACAGGAAAACCTTCCGATTCTCCCCCTCTATTTTTCATTATAAGTGCATTATTCTTAAACACTATAAAAATAAGTAACACCATTCACCAATTATTTCAAAGCTCAATCTTTCTAGGGGCCTTGAAATGGATTTTCAGTAATGGAACAATCACATTTTTGATGTGTAGATCTTGTTGAGCCGGTCATTTTGGAAGTAGCTCTCAAGTCAAAAAAGTGTGGGCACTCCTGCTCTACAGAAACTGTGGCCTAGCTAAAGCCAGTCCAAATCAGCTATTGGCAAAAAAAAAAAATGCCACAGCAATTGGTCCAAATTCCTACTCCAGAAAATCGGTGTGGCCAATGAGGACACAGTATGAAAACATATTTGAATACTGTGCCATGATTGGCCAGCCGAGTTCTCTGGAGTAGGAAATGGTTGTAAAATTGAGCCGTTCCAGACCAATCTACTGACAGTTTTTTTTTTTTTTTTTTATTCGTTGTGGCTTTAGCCAGGTTAGTTCCAGTGCAACAGATGCAGTACAGTTGTCTACTCGGGCGGTCACAATTGTATTTCACCATGTTAATGATTTTTTTCAGACCTCCATTTTTAGGAAATGCAGAATTAAGCTAACTTTTTTTTTATCATGTCTATACAACATCTATCAGGTATATTAACATTAACTCACCCAGTGCCAGCCCTTTTTCATATTTTTGAGGTAGCCAGTGCCAGCGATTTTCATCTAAAAGTCATATTTCATGTTTCGGTCCATGTTTCCCGTCGGACAAGTTAGTTGGCGACACACTTCCGGTTCCGGGTTGGTCCGTCCCTTATTTTGGTCCGTTCTGAATGGAATATGCGGTCGCTGCTCGCTGCCGTTATCATTGGGATCGTATCAAACCGGCGACGGTGAGTGACATAGCGTGACGTGGATACAACCTAAGAGGCATCGGTCATAACTATTTTTCATAATGATAACGCGCGACGTAGCTCTACTGCAAGGGCAAAAAAAAGTGTTAATGACATATTAAAATGTTGAAAATGGGTGGAATTCCCCTTTAAAGATGGGGTGCCGTGATTTTTGTATTTTTTTTTTTTTTTTTCAATTTTGTACATGTTTAAGAGGTGATTGGACTTTATTAGAACCTTGGTCTGTTTTTTTTGTGCAATTATGTCTTCCCTTTGTATTTAGGGTTTCTTCCTGGAGGCTAAAACCTTTCCAGTCAAATGTGCCAATGACAAAGGCTGCAATATAGTGGATCATAAAGTTGTGTTCACCTTCATTCTACCATTGGAAATGAATAGACTCCAACATTTTTTCGGTCTCCTAATATTGGCCCCGTCCCGCTCCATCTGGAGGCAGGAAGCAACGTAAGTTTGCCCCTCTTGCCATCGGCCTCTTGGCTGCTATAGAGCTGCGCAGTGACGTCACCGCCCCTGTTCCGGAAGTCTTTTCCCAATTCATTTTTCTCATAGACTTTTCAAAAATAATTTATATCAAGACGATTACGCCGCGGACACAGCCAACTCAGGTGGTCGTGACGAATCATGATGACACACACAAACTTTTGGGACAATAAAATAATTTCTAAGATGAAAAACGAAACAAAAAATCATGCCGTTTTCTACTTCTTCCCAATTATATATTATATGACGATATTGTGTTTGTTGTCATGATTTGTCACGACCTGAGTTGGCTTTGGCCGCGGCGTAATCGTCTTGATATAAATTATTTTCGAAAAGTCTATGAGAAAAATGAATGGGGAAAAGACTTCCGGAACCGGGGCGGTGACGTCACTGCGCATCTCTATAAAACCCTGGTGATGTCCTGCGCGTCTGAAACAGCGGTCTGGATGGAAACGAACGTGGGCGGAACTGATTCAATGGTCCAACCAATGGTTCCAGGCACTAGTCCTGTATAACAATAACAATAATAATATCTGACCTCTGATGTCTCCTCCAGCGCAGAACGCCTTCCCTCCTGCACCTTTGATGATGACTATGCCTGTGTCACTGTCTGACTCCCATGCCTGTACACGCACACACGCACACACGCGCACACACACGCACACACACACACACACACACACACACACACACACACACACAATGTTAAAATTCAAACACAGCAGGGTATCTATCTACCTAGGGCAGGGGTTTTCAACCTTTTTGATACCAGGGACCACCATTTATTCGGCATTTGAGCCACAGACCACCATTTGATGACATTTTAGCCTCAAAGACCGAAAACTAAAGAATTATTTTGGTTTTGTTCACAATTCCAGGCTGGGTTTGGGAAACAAAACATTGGAGACTTCGTAATTACATAGTGCTAATTCACATGATGAATACTTTAACTCTTGAGGGTGTGAAAATGAAACCAAATGGACCCGCAAGGGTCCATTTGGTTTCATTTTTACATTCTCAAGAGTTACACCGGGTTAACCAACTTTCCATCATTTAGCTTGGGGACCGCCTGGAGGACCACTGTTGGTCCCCGGACCACCTGTTGAAAACCCCTGACCTAGGGGACACATTAAATGTAGTTCTGCTCTCAACTCATAGAATAGTTTGTCACTTCGGTGCGTTCAGGATGACTTATTAAAGCACGTTGACACATGGGTGGTCTCTGAACCTCCACCTAGTGACCTGCTGATTGTGCAAGCTGCTGCAGAGCACCTTTTATTGCTTTGTTTAGCCCATTGTGTCGTGACCCTCGATTTGAGTTTCTGACACCAGATTATACAGCAGTTCTTACACCAGATTATAGCTGCAGCAACATTCTAGATTTTGACACTAGATTCTACAGTAGTTTCCGACACTAGATTCTAGTTATTGACACTAAATGATAGTTTCTGATGCTAGGATCTCCTTTTTGACACTAGAATCTACTTTCTGACGCTAGAATCGAGTTTTTGACACTAGATTCTATAGTTTCTGACAATAGATTCTAGTTTTTCTGAAAAATCTGTGCTCCTGTGTCAGTGATGCTAACATATTTCTAGCCAAGGACCACCAGAATTATCCATATTTGGCTGCAGACCTCCATCTGAAAACATGTTGTTCTCGGGGGTTCCCCAGAAGCGAAAAATTGAGATAAAATGTTTGCTTCCAAAATAATGTATTCAGAGATTTGCAGCACATTTTCACAATTTTTCAAAAATAGCAGAACAACAAGCTCATGTCGCGCCACTTGGTGGCGCGACATGAGCTTGTTGATCTGCTATTTTTCAACAGATAAAACACCAAAACGCGATCAGGACACTAAGGGTTAGTGAGGTTTCACCCAAAACCCGAGACATCACTGTAGTGCAGGGGTTTTCAACAGGTGGTCCGGGGACCACCAGTGGTCCTTGAGAGGGTTCCAGGTGGTCCCAAGTCTAAGTTGCTTAACCAGATGTAACTCTTGAGAACGTGAACATTTTTTATTACACTCTCAAGAGTTAAAATAGTCATCATGTGAATTAGCCCAAGTCTACACAACTAGAAGATTAATGGTCATTTTTGATCTGTATGTTTTGACTGTTTTGTGTCCCAAATCCAGCCTGGAATTGTGGACACAAGCAAAAAATAAATCTTTAGTTTTGGGGTCTGTGGGGCTAAAAGGTTTTGAAAAAGGTTGAAAACCCCTGCTGTAGAGGGTTTGGAAGAACAATGTGAGATGTGATGGTTGGAGAGTACAGTGGTGGGAACTCTAATTAAATATTTTTGTATGTTGAATGATTAAAAATTGTAATCAAATTAATCACAGCTTCACAATTAATTTAATCATGATTAATCACCATTCGAACTATGTCCAAAATATGCATGTTTTCCTGTACAGGATTTCAGCATTTAAAAAAAGAAACAGAATCTGTGAAAAAATAACCATTTATCTTTAAAATATTTATCAAAATAGGTGATCTACAAGCCCTCAATGCTTGTAGATCCAGCTATACTCTATGACTCTGGCTATAGAGAGACACACAGCGATATGTCTCTGTAAAACCCTGCTCTACCCATTTCTTTCAATGAGAAAATATCAGTGTGCACATGAGTTAACCCATTGTAGACTATCCGATTCTAAAAATGTCTCTGAACTAACCTAAGTGTACTGGAAAACTTCAAATTATTGTCTAACATCACCAAATTTTGACATTTTTTGATACTGTAATACTGTACAGAATGAACTAGGGTAAATAACTTTGCTATGAGTTAATTGCGTTAAAACTTTTAATCAGATTAATCAACAAAATTAATTTAATCCCATTAATTAACTATTTTCAACAGCCTTAGTATTTTTTAAATCATGTACAGTATACAGATATACATTCTTTACAGCCAGCAGATTGTCAAGGTTGTCGGATTGTGTCAAGAAAAAGAAACAAAACATTTTTTTGAAACTTTTGAAAAAATAAATGTGTGCTAGCATTTTTGGTACATCACAGGAATATGATGGAAACTAAATAGGAACCAAATAGAATCTAAGCTATATGGCAGGGGTTTTCAACCTTTTTGACTCCAGGGACCACCATTTATTCAGCATTTGAGCCACGGACCACCATTTGATTTTAGCCCCCTAAAACTAAAGAATTCTTTTTGGTTTTGTTCACAATTCTAGGCTGCACTTTCCAAACAAAACAGTGTAGACTTCGTAATTAAATAGTGCTAAATCAGATGAAAAATATTTTTTTTAACTCTTGAGAGTGTGAAAATGAAACCAAATGGACCCGCAAGGGTCCATTTGGTTTCATTTTTACATTCTCAAGAGTTACATCTGGTTAACCAACTTTCCATCATTTAGCCTGGGGACCACCTGGAACCCTCTCAAGGACCACTGGTGGTCCCCGGACCACCTGTTGAAAACCCCTGCTATATGGCATAGTTTGATACTTGAATGAACTTCCCACTGCAGTCAGAACCACAGACTCACTCCCTATCTAAACTATGGAATGAACTTCCCACTGCAGTCAGAGCCACAGACTCACTCCCTATCTAAACTATGGAATGAACTTCCCACTGCAGTCAGAACCACAGACTCACTCCCTATCTAAACTATGGAATGAACTTCCCACTGCAGTCAGAACGACAGACTGACTCCCTATCTAAACTATGGAATGAACTTCCCACTGCAGTCAGAGCCACAGACTCACTCCCTATCTAAACTATGGAATGAACTTCCCACTGCAGTCAGAGCCACAGACTCACTCCCTATCTAAACTATTACTATGGAATGAACTTGTAAACTGTAAAAAGTATTGTAAACTCTGCTTAAATTTTAAAGTGCAATCTGTGGTGGGGCACTGGGTGCACTGATGACATCATTAGTCTTTTTTTTTTGTTGTTTTTTCATCATGGTTCATACATACATATGATGGTTGATGTTCATGGTTTAGTATTTCGTTGGAATTGGTCATTATATTTTCATAGAAATACCCCCCACATAGGCTGCAATTAACCCAATTAAAAATCTCTGGTAGATTAGGGGTGAGGGTACCTTGAGTTGAGGGTAGATTATGGGTGAGGGTACCTTTAGTTGAGGGTAGATAGTTCTGATCATGTGTATGTTCAGAGCGTTCAGAGCAGATTATGGTGGTGAGGGTACCTTGAGTTGAGGGTAGATAGTTCTGATCATGTGTATGTTCAGAGCGTTCAGAGCAGATTATGGTGGTGAGGGTACCTTGAGTTGAGGGTAGATGGTTCTGATCATGTGTACGTTCAGAGCGTTCAGAGCAGATTATGGTGGTGAGGGTACCTTGAGTTGAGGGTAGATGGTTCTGATCATGTGTATGTTCAGAGCGTTCAGAGCAGATTATGGTGGTGAGGGTACCTTGAGTTGAGGGTAGATAGTTCTGATCATGTGTATGTTCAGAGCGTTCAGAGCAGATTATGGTGGTGAGGGTACCTTTAGTTGAGGGTAGATGGTTCTGATCATGTGTATGTTCAGAGCGTTCAGAGCAGATTATGGTGGTGAGGGTACCTTTAGTTGAGGGTAGATAGTTCTGATCATGTGTATGTTCAGAGCGTTCAGAGCAGATTATGGTGGTGAGGGTACCTTTAGTTGAGGGTAGATAGTTCTGATCATGTGTATGTTCAGAGCGTTCAGAGCTCGCGGTCGGTTCAGGGTAATGACTCCTGCACAGCCGACTCTCTGGAGGAGAACCTCTGGATCTGTTTTACTGGACATCTGGACACACACGCACACGCACACGCACACACACACACACACACACACACACACACACACACACACACACACACACACACACACACACACACACACACAGCAGGAGTGAATGTTCTTCATCAAATACGGCACATGCCAAACCAGTTTCATGTTTACACTCTCAAGATTTAAAATATTCATCATGTGAATTATCCCAAGTCTACACAACTAGAGAATGTAGAAAATCAATGATTTGTCATTTTGGTTTCCCCAAATTCAGCCTGGAATTGTGGACAAAAGCAAAAGCAATCTGAAAATGTCCACCCAGTTGAGAATCTCATCCTCCACCAGTTGAGGACGAAATGTCCTCAACTGGTGATCCTCCGTGGCTCATTGAGGAATAACTAGCGGGCCCTGGCAACAAAAAGGTTGAAAACCACTGGTATATATGATGAGAAATGAATTCAACTCTTTTTTTTGCTCAACTAAATTGATTTACTTTCTCATTTTACTATGTGAGGAATGAGGATCACAGAACCTGAAACTGAGCTTTAATAATGCATATTTCAGGTTTTTTTTAGGGGACATTGTTTCTTTCTTGAAGAAACGTCTTGTTTTCCTGGGACATCCTCACAAACCGGTGTCCATGTATATAACCCATTGTGTCCTGACCCTCGATTCGAGTTTCTGACACCAGATTATACAGTCGTTCCTGACACCAGATTATAGCTGCAGCAACATTCTAGCTTTTGACGCTAGATTCTACAGTAGTTTCCGACACTAAATTCTAGTTATTGACACTAAATGATAGTTTCTGATGCTAGGATCTCTTTTTTGACACTAGAATCTACTTTCTGACGCTAGAATCGAGTTTTTGACACTAGATTCTACAGTTTCTGACACTAGATTCTAGTTTTTCTGAAAAATCTGTGCTCCTGTGTCAGTGATGCTAACATATTTCTAGCCAAGGACCACCAGAATTATCCATATTTGGCTGCAGACCGCCATCTGAAAACATGTTGTTCTCGGGGGTTCCCCAGAAGCGAAAAATCGAGATAAAATGTTTGCTTCCAAAATAATGTATTCAGAGATTTGCAGCACATTTTCACAATTTTTCAAAAATAGCAGAACAACAAGCTCGTGTCGCGCCACCGAGTGGCGCGACATGAGCTTGTTGATCTGCTATTTTTCAACAGATACAACACCACTGTGTAATGGCGTTTTACACCCCTGTATTACAGTGTTATCAGAGATATATAAAAGAAAGAAAAATAGTTCACACACCAGGGGTTGACACTAAGGTCTCCGAGGCACTTGCCCATCGGGCAATTGCAAGTCAGGTTCTACTTGCCCTCAGGTCATGGTGGTCACTTGCCCCCCAAAATATTTTGCATTTTATTTAAGTTTACTTCCTACTTGGGTGCTTTAAACCAGGGGTTTTCAACAGGCGGTCCGGGGACCACCAGTGGTCCCTGAGAGGGTTCCAGGTGGCCCCCAGCTAAGTTGGTTAACCAGATGTAACTCTTGAGAACGTAAAAATGAAACCAAATGGACCCTTGCGGGTCCATTTGGTTTCATTTTTACGCTCTCAAGAGTTAAAATTCATCATCTTAATTAGCCCATCGTGGTCACAGACCCAGTGGTCCCTGACCCCAGCAAAATGATAGTTTGGAACCAAATGAACCTGAGAGAGAGATAGGTAGAGATATCTAGAAAGCAGGGAAAGACACAGAGGCAGAGTGCAATGACTGCCTTCAAGACAAATGTATCTTGTGTTGTGTTATAGTGGACTAAGTCGCACACTTGCCAGATCGGGCAACCAGGGAGGAGTCTTCACTTGCCTCACCATTTTTTTTTTTTTACTTGCCCCGGGCAAGTGTTAGTGTCAAGCCCTGCACACCGTGTAGTAGCTAACCTGTCTGTAGGTCTGACCTGTAAAAGACCCAGGCCCAGACCCTCCTCAATAAAGTTGCCGGGAGCTACTACACGGTGTGCAAACTATTATTCTTTCTTTTGTACCGTTCATTTTTAGTTCAGCACCCGTAAGTTTATTAGAGATGTGCGTACTCCACTTTTGTTTCAGTTATCGGAGATATAAGCCATAAGTGTAATACTGTACCAAATCAGGTGTTATCAGATACAGTATAAAACAGAGGTGTAATACTGTACCAAATCAGGTGTTATCAGATATAAAACAGAGGTGTAATACTGTACCAAATCAGGTGTATCAGATATAAAACAGAGGTGTAATACTGTACCAAATCAGGTGTTATCAGATATAAAACAGAGGTGTAATACTGTACCAAATCAGGTGTTATCAGATATAAAACAGAGGTGTAATACTGTACCAAATCAGGTGTTATCAGATATAAAACAGAGGTGTAATACTGTACCAAATCAGGTGTTATCAGATATAAAACAGAGGTGTAATACTGTACCAAATCAGGTGTTATCAGATATAAAACAGAGGTGTAATACTGTACCAAATCAGGTGTTATCAGATATAAAACAGAGGTGTAATACTGTACCAAATCAGGTGTTATCAGATATAAAACAGAGGTGTAATACTGTACCAAATCAGGTGTTATCAGATATAAAACAGAGGTGTAATACTGTACCAAATCAGGTGTTATCAGATATAAAACAGAGGTGTAATACTGTACCAAATCAGGTGTTATCAGATATAAAACAGAGGTGTAATACTGTACCAAATCAGGTGTTATCAGATATAAAACAGAGGTGTAATACTGTACCAAATCAGGTGTTATCAGATATAAAACAGAGGTGTAATACTGTACCAAATCAGGTGTTATCAGATATAAAACAGAGGTGTAATACTGTACCATGTGCGCTTGGATTCTCCTCAGTCGACAGATGGAGTTCAATCTGATCAATGGAGAACAGATACATGTCAATGAAATACAGCTTCAAACAGTCTTTTGTCGTTTGTTTTCACTCACATCATTAACCCTTAGTGTCCTGAACGCGTTTTGGTGTTTTATCTGTTGAAAAATAGCAGATCAACAAGCTCATGTCGCGCCACCGAGTGGCGCGACATGAGCTTGTTGTTCTGCTATTTTTGAAAAATTGTGAAAATGTGCTGCAAATCTCTGAATACATTATTCTGGAAGCAAACATTTTATCTCAATTTTTCGCTTCTGGGGAACCCAGAGAACAACATGTTTTCAGATGGCGGTCTGCAGCCAAATATGGATAATTCTGGTAGTCCTTGGCTAGAAATATGTTAGCATCACTGACACAGGAGCACAGATTTTTCAGAAAAACTAGAATCTAGTGTCAGAAACGATAGAATCTAGTGTCAAAAACTCGATTCTAGCGTCAGAAAGTAGATTCTAGTGTCAAAAAGGAAATCCTAGCATCAGAAACTATCATTTAGTGTCAATAACTAGAATCTAGTGTCGGAAACTACTGTAGAATCTAGCGTTAAAAGCTAGAATGTTGCTGCAGCTATCATCTGGTGTCAGGAACTACTGTATAATCTGGTGTCAGAAACTCGAATCGAGGGTCAGGGTTAATTTTTAATAGACATCAAAAACAATATTCAATGAGGGTTATTGAAAGGTGAGGGAGAATAAATAATATGCAACTTTAATGTGTACAAACTCTGTGCTTGTAAACAGATTTGAATCTAACTCCACCTCACCTCCACTCTATTGGCCGATTATGAAACTGATGAAAAATGCTGCACTGTGTGTGATTGGCTAAAACGCCGCCTCACCCCCCCACCCCCCCACAACCAAAAAAATAAAACCAGTTTCATGTTTACGCTCTCAAGAGTTAAAATATTCATCATGTGAATTATCCCAAGTCTACACAACTAGAGAATGTAGAAGATTAATGGTCATTTTGATCTGTATGTTGGACTGTTTGGTTTCCCAAATCCAGCCTGGAATCGCAGACAAAAGCAAAATAAATCTTTAGTTTTCAATCACATGGTGGTCCTCCGTGGCTCAAATGCTGAATGAATAGTGGGCTAGACTAGTCAGTTTGGCGATTTACAGTACAATTCAAGCACAACTACAAGTTACAACAGAACTAATAAAGGTCAATAAACATATGGCTCTAATACCTCCTCCACCCTTTTGTTGCTGCTTCTGGCTTTACAGAGGTAAATATTTTTCATATCTCTAAATGTATGATGTATGAAATGACAAGTTGGCCAGTACTATTGTAAACAAGTGTATGCTTAACTAGTGTGTCCAATCAGCTTTTCAGATTTGCTGTAGTTGTACTTGAATTGTACTGTAATTCTCCAAGCTGTTATTGGTTTTGTAGCAGTGTGGACTTGAATGTACTGTATCTGTACATTTATGTTCCATTCATTCATCCATCTAACATTTGTTTACAATAGTGTCCACCATGTTAATTTCATTGAGACGTTTAAATACGTTCAAAATATTCACTTCTATAAAGCCAGAAGCAGGAAATAATAGTGTAGGTTATGGAAAGTGTTTTAGCCCAATAATTATATATATTAAGTAAATAAAAACATGTCGCAATATGTAGAATAAATAAATAAAATGACAAAAAATAAACCAAAGAAAAGTGTGAGAAAAATATATATCACACATTTATGAGTAAAGAAATGGGATATAAGTCATTTTTAGTTACTGTTATATTTAATTACGCTTACATTAATTCCCAAATACATTTATTTCCCCTTTTATTTTTCTATTTATTTACACATGTATTTCCTGCAATATTTCCTTGATGCTCTTTTACGTCTCCTGTATTTCTGTCCCACATATTTATTTATGCTTACACACTTTTACATTTCCTTCTCCTACATTTACATTCCCGCGTCTATTTATGTCTGCCTTTCCTTTCTCTTTATATTTTTGGCCGTATATATTCCTGCGTGTGAGTATGCTAATTTAGTGGGCTGTCTGGGGCGGGCCCAGTCAGTCTTGCTCATTAACATACTGGATATTTGCATGGGGCAGTGTTGCCAACTTGGCGCATTTGTCGCTATATTTAGCGCTTTTTCAGACCCCCCTAGCGCCAAAATTAGTGAAAAACTCCTGGCGGAAAATCTAGTGCTTTTTTTGCTGGTGAGTTGGGGCGAAACTGGTTGACAGGCACCAGAGCTAAAACCCTCATTTTTCACCATTTTTCCTCCAATGACAGTGTTTTCAACCAGTGGTCCCCTGGCTAATAATGAACATCTGGTTAACCAGATGTAACTCTTTGAGAGTGTAAAAGTGTAAAATGAAACCAAATGGACCCTTGCAGGTCCATTTGGTTTCATTTTTAAAATATTCATCATGTGTGTTAGCCCAAGTCTACACAACTAGAGAATGTAGGAGATTAATGGTCATTTACTCATTTTGATCTGTGTGGCAAGCATCTAGTGCAGGGGTTTTCAACAAGTGGTCCGGGGACCACCAGTGGTCCTTGAGAGGGTTCCAGGCTGCCCCCAGCTAAGTTGTTTAACCAAATGTAACCCTCAAGAGTTAAAATATCCATCATGCAAATTAGTCCAAATCTACACAACTAGAATTAAGATTAATGTCATGGACAGAAGCAAAAGAAATCTTTAGTTTTGGGGGCTGTGGGTCTAAAAAATATCCTCAATTGGTGGTCCGTGGCTCAGATTCTGAATAAATAGTGGGCCCTGGTATGAAAATGGTTGAACCCCCACTGCTCTAGCGCATTCTAGTGCATTTTGGAAGTGCCACTAGTGCATTTTGGATTTGGGCAGTTGGCAACACTGGCATCAGGAAATGCCGATTCGAGGAAAAGACCGGAAGTAGAGCTTGCAGGTTAAAACCTACTTTTCAGAAATATGTAGTTGCTGTCCGTAGTATTTAATTGCTGGAAAAATGGACGCTCCTGACGAGAACGATGCCTTCAACAACACTATAGATTTTGACGGACCACAACCATAGTGATAGTGGCACTTCCAAAATGCACTAGAATGCGCTAGAGCAGTGGGGGTTCAACCATTTTCATACCAGGGACCACTATTTATTCAGAATTTGAGCCACGGACCACCAATTGAGGATATTTTAGACCCACAGCCCCCAAAACTAAAGATTTCTTTTGCTTCTGTCCATGACCGTTAATCTTAATTCTAGTTGTGTAGATTTGGACTAATTTGCATGATGGATATTTTAACTCTTGAGAGTTACATTTGGTTAAACAACTTAGCTGGGGGCAGCCTGGAACCCTCTCAAGGACCACTGGTGGTCCCCGTACCACTTGTTGAAAACCCCTGCACTAGATGCTTGCCACACAGATCAAAATGAGTAAATGACCATTAATCTCCTACATTCTCTAGTTGTGTAGACTTGGGCTAACACACATGATGAATATTTTAAAAATGAAACCAAATGGACCTGCAAGGGTCCATTTGGTTTCATTTTTACACCTTTACACTCTCAAAGAGTTACATCTGGTGAACCAGATGTTCATTATTAGCCAGGGGACCACTGGTTGAAAACACTGTCATTGGAGGAAAAATGGTGAAAAATGAGGGTTTTAGCTCTGGTGCCTGTCAATCAATTTCACCCCAACTCACCAGCCAAAAAGCACTAGATTTTCCGCCAGGAGTTTTTCACTAATTTTGGCGCTAGGGGGGTCTGAAAAAGCTCTAAATATAGCGACAAATGCGCCAAGTTGGCAACACTGCCCCATGCAAATATCCAGTATGTTAATGAGCAAGACTGACTGGGCCCGCCCCAGACAGCCCACTAAATTAGCATACTCACACGCAGGAATATATACGGCCAAAAATATAAAGAGAAAGGAAAGGCAGACATAAATAGACGCGGGAATGTAAATGTAGGAGAAGGAAATGTAAGTGTAAGCATAAATAAATATGTGGGACAGAAATACAGGAGACGTAAAAGAGCATCAAGGAAATATTGCAGGAAATATATGTGTAAATAAATAGAAAAATAAAAGGGGAAATAAATGTATTTGTGTAAGCGTAATTAAATATAACAGTAACTAAAAATGACTTATATCCCATTTCTTTACTCATAAATGTGTGATATATATTTTTCTCACACTTTTCTTTGGTTTATTTTTTGTCATTTTATTTATTTATTCTACATATTGCTACATGTTTTTATTTACTTAATATATATAATTATTGGGCTAAAACACTTCCATAGTAGGTAAAGGGGAAAAGACATACACACAAAGAGGGGAAAAGGACCCTGTAGTGAATCTATTCGGTCTGTAGGCTACAGCCCTGTCTCATCTACAAACTGTATTATGCACGTTCTCTACACTTACACCTTGATAAACCTCCATATAAACATCCTCATATTATAAAGTAATGACTCTCCCCCAGACATACAGATGTTACACTCCTCCTCGGGTAGGTATTAGTATCACTACCTTCACCTTTTATTTAATAAAAAACGTTTTAATCACATATGTGACCATTTTTGCTCAGGTCGTTACAATGCATTTCAACCAGGCGCCGCCGTCGGTGTAGAGGAGTACTGCACTCTGACAGCATTATAACTCTAACGAGGAAGAAAACCTCCAGGGATCATTAAAATGCTTTTTCACTAAACAATATAAACCTGCGGGTACTAATAGCCACCCGGATAGGGTTCTGACACCCGTGGCTCTTAGGGGAGACTTTATATGTGACATTTTAGAGGTTTGTAAAGTAATAAATGGACAGAGAAGAGAGTAAAACCTATTTATATTATTATTAGCAGTTCCGCCAATGTGAGTGGCTGCTCCAGCTCCAGCCATCTAGTATCGGAGTTGCGACATTGAGGGGTCAGAAACTGAGCGCTCGAGCTGCTGTTCAATCATGCAGCCTAAATAGGGACAAACTGGAGTGGGAAATACATTGTTTTCAACGAGGGGCGGCGCAAATAAGAGTCAACGGTATTGTATGTTGTACTATTACTAATAAAGAGATCATTAACGTTGAGCCTGTTGTCTCCTGAGTCCAATGCACTTCTGCCTATACTTCAGTTCCAGGACTTGTCCCTGTTTGTTGTCCCCATTCTCTATTCAAGTCTAGGTAGAAGCGCCTCCATAGGACTGGCCCCATGAAGTGAACGGAGTTGTCTTAACTCTGTCTATAGACTATGGCTCTGGGCTGCTCTAGTAGGACGACGAGCAGCAGCTTGTGACGGCGAGTGATCTGAAAGGCATCAGATCTACAAGCTCTCAACGCGTCGCCGCAGCGACGCGTTGAGAGCTTGTAGATCTGATGCCTTTCAGACAGAATCGACTCAACACATATCGGGTTATAGTGTACCTGTGCGTGGAGTTGATGATGAAGGAGGCTGACATGATGCTGATGTTATTCTGCCTGCTGTTCTGTTCTGTTCTGTACTTCCTGGTAGTCGCCGCGACCCGTCCTGTGATTAGCTGACGGTCGGTGACGTCGAAGGGGCGTATCGTGAATCGACGACACGTGTTTTTGTTCCCTTGCTCCACTCCCCCTTTTTTAGCTACATCTCCCCCTGGTGGAGACATGGAGTAACTGAACAACAACTAGACCCCTTAGATTTACTCGTGTCCAAAAAATATGTATGCTGGTGAAAACCTGTCAAAATGTAAATAATCAGTATTATTTTTAGACCATTGAGATAGCCTACTGATACTGGCATATAGGATATTTATGGCTGATGTGTCCTATTCCTATTATCAAGGTTCAATGTTCAATGTTTTTTATTTGTCAAGACATATAGCCTACAGGGATGAAATTAGAGTTCATCAGGCCTGAGAACTAAGGAAAATAAACCCTAACTGATCAGGCCCAGAGCTCGGCTCCACCAAATAGTATAGATTTTAGTCCCGACCCTGCCCTAAAACGTCGGCTCATGTCTTTTTGGGTTTGGGCAGAATTTGAAAACTCAACACTCAATTGCATAATTATACATAGACCAGGGATGCCCAAAAGGTAGATGGTGATCTACCAGTAGATCACACAGGCTGTGTACCTAGGTAGATCACATGACAGTCTCTTAAAATACAGAACGTAGGACTAGGGTTGCCACATGTGTCTGACAAAAATCCTGGACATTTTGACCATCCAATCGGCGACCTATTATCGGCGGCGATTATCGGCCTTTTGGTCGGAAGCAACGCAGCTCTTTAAAACATCTAACCCAGAAATATATCACACTTTTACACTGAAATGTTACTGCTCTCATTATTTTATTACTCTTTTAGGCCTACATATCTGATTAATAATTAGGCTACTTAACCATTAATTTTCAACTCTTTCTGCAGTCCAGTTTTCATTTTTCTCATCTCAGTTATCTTTAGATAGACAGATTTAGATTCAGGAGTTTTCCACTCATTTTGGCGGTAGGGGGGTCTGGAAAAGAGGTAAATATAGCGACAAATGTGCCAAGTTGGCAACACTGGTCAGTACAGGCACGCTACATTTAATAGGACTATCATACTGATCTGAGACTGTGAGTGACGCAAGTCAGGTTAGTTGTGGTCTCTAGTCTCTAGAAAAAATAAAAATACTTTTGACCATGTATAAAAATCCGGGACATTCAAGTGTCCAGGATTTATTTTATTTTTTCCTGGACAGACCATGAAAATCCGGGACAATCAGGAAAATCCGGGACCTGTGGCAACACACATAGACAAGTTTAGGCTCTCACAACAGGGAGAGCGTTTAGATCTGCACATAGATCTGTAACTCTTGAGAGCGGTAAAATGAAACCAAATGGACCCTTATGGGTTCATTTGGGGTTCATTTGGGTTCACATGATGCAAAAAAATAAAATACTATTACTAATGTGAATCTGATTCACATTAGTAAGTTAACTTAGTGTTCCATATTTCTTATATGTATCCTATTCCATTTATTGAGCGCTGTTGTAATTGGCCATTCTTATGATGTACTGTAGTACTGTTGTTTGCACCTTTATAATGTATTTTGTTGGATCACAATGGAATTAAGTCCTATGAATTTTTATGTGCTATCCAGATAAACATGTACTGCTCTCTATGAACTGTATCACGTATATCAAATAAAAATCAATCAATCAATCAATCAATTCCTCTGTTTTCTCCCGATCTGCACCGGTATACATCCATGTTATATATTTTAATTGTCACTTCTGTCAAAAATAATTGATTCTGTTTGTTTATTTAGAAAAACAGAAAAGAGGAAAAGAATTTCTATGTCCTGTTGTAAAACAATGCAATGTAACATACCTGTTTACAAAACTCTGTACCTCCTTCCAACTGTATATATCTGTCCCCATTTTCAACTGTTTTATTGTATTGTTCTTTTTGACACTTGCTTTGGCAATGCAAACGTTTGTTTTCTCATGCCAGTAAAGCTCCTTTCAATTGAATTGTATATCCTGTTTATTGATTTAATTATATAATTGCTTTATATTGCTTTGGCTCTGTTCTTTTTACTCGTTTACTCAGCATTATGTTCACCCCTGGCTGTTGTAAATGTGACATATGAATAAAGTTTCATTTGATTTGAATGTGAAATCTACCATCATGTAACCAAAACTTGATTTTAGGTCTGAGATTGACAGTGATGTTAACAGCCTGCATTTGTTTGATGAATGAATAATCCTGATTGTAATAAACCAGGTGTTAACTTAGCTGAGCCTGACAGAGTCTCAATACTTTGTCATGCTGTGACTTCATGGTAATAATCATAAACATTTCACCACAGTGGTGATTCATCAGGACAGGTACTGTATATGTTGTACATTAACTCCTCCCGTTGGTGGAGAGGTGTGTGTGTGTGTGTGTGTGTGTGTGTGTGTGTGTGTGTGTGTGTGTGTGTGTGTGTGTGTGTGTGTGTGTGTGTGTGTGTGTGTGTGTGTGTGTTCTTCCACTCTGCAGATACTGCAGAGTGGGAGAGAGAGAGAGAGAGAGAGAGAGAGAGAGAGAGAGAGAGAGAGAGAGAGAGAGAGAGAGAGAGAGAGAGAGAGAGAGAGAGAGAGAGAGAGAGAGAGAGAGAAATAGGTGTGGCTTTGTACACATATCCTGAATGACAGACGTGTTGATCTGTTTAAGATTAAATCCGGAAACTGTGAGTCTAATTCTCCATTATTTTTATAATACTTTGCACCATGTTTGAGGTTGTAGATCTGTATATACATTTGGGTACTTTAAGTGCATTTTGATGCCCATATTTTTTAATACTTAAAACTGAAGTAAATGTTGAATATTACAATTCGATCTGTGACAGAGTATTTCTACAATGTGATACTGATACTTTTACTACAGTAAAACATTCTTCACAACTGTTTTGTATTAGAATATCTGTGTACTACAAGCTTAAATATTCAGTTTCATTATTCAGTGCTGTGTTTGTATAGTAGCTTTTGCTCTTAGTCTAATGAGGAAGTTGATAGTTCAGTAGAGACGTCGTCGTTGGTAGGTTTATAACCACTTTGGACAGGTCTTTAAACTGCAGCAGCCATTCAAACTCCTGACAGACTCTATAGCTTGTGAACACAATTAAGGCCCATAAAGATAAATAAAACAAATATCTATGAACAAATACTACCCCAACCTTGTAAAAGTAATGCATTTAAATGGTTATTTGAATAGTACTGTAGGTCCATGTAGGTATGTAATACTTGAGTAAATGGAATTAGTTAATTTCCACCAACGTTTACACAACA
The DNA here is from genome assembly GCA_039105355.1 of Benthosema pterotum. Lineage (NCBI taxonomy): Eukaryota > Metazoa > Chordata > Actinopteri > Myctophiformes > Myctophidae > Benthosema > Benthosema pterotum. Next base: position 51,479,798 of record CM076978.1, read on the forward strand.
ACCTCACATTTCTAAAAATTTATCAACATGTTTTTATGCTTGTTTTTAATTAACCCACAGCTATTCTAAGGCACAGAAATGGATCCAGTAATACAGAACTTGAATATTGATCTCCGAGAGTTTCCTGTCCCAACAGAGACACATCCCATAATACAACTCATTATGAATGGAAACCTCAAGAAGTTCAAGAAGTCGATCAGAGGAAACAACATTAATGGACTTTACCCATGCAAAGAGCTGCGTTACCATATATGTCCTTTAAGTGCTGCTGTGGCATTTCACAAGGAGGACATTTTAGACTTCCTTCTAAAAGAGCGTGCAGACCCAAATCAGTTATCCACAAATAATTGGACCCCTCTGCACCATGCCCCTTTTTACAAAACACCACTTGATTTTGTGCACAAACTGATTAAAGCAGGAGCAATTCCAAATATTACCACGGATGCTCCCCGTGATATGACACCAATTCAGGTTGCTGCCATCTGTAAGAGAGGTGATATTGTGAAAGTCCTAATCAAGGCTGGAGGGATTGTACTACCAATCTGTGTTATAAATCCTGCTCATGTTTTTTTCAATTCAAAAATATCTGACATGATGCAGGAGCTGGCATTGAGCGACGGTGACTATTATTCTAAAATAAAACATTACATAGATGTGTTTATTGCTGTAAAACAGAAAACACCAACAGAAGTTTTCAGCATGTTTGATTGTTATATGCTGGAGGAGAATCCTCAGACTCATATACTCATCATTGACATACTCTCTGCTGCTGATGACCAAAAAATAGGAGACTATCGTCAGGGAATGATTAAGTGGTTGAAAGACAATAACAAGATGAACTTCTACATCGAAAACGCAGACAATCGGCTCCCATGTCTTCCAAGTGAAGACATGCAGTCTTTAGTTGTCTGTAATGTGAATGCAGTTTTCTGTACAATGAAAGAAATACCCAGTGAGGTAACGGTGTCTTTGATCGCCAAGCTGCTGAAACTCCTTTCAACAAGAACTGAAATACCAACTGAATTACAGCGAATCATTTTGGTAACTCTATATGTGATTGCACAAAAAACTAATGTAAAAAAAGACTGGAATCAGAACCTCATTCATACATTGTGCACAACAATTGTTCCTTTTGTGAAGAAAGAGCAGCCAGCTGAAATACGAGCATATACATATGCCATACTGGCAAACCTGCTTCAATGTGAACATGCTGCTGACATCTTTGCATCAGTGGGAATACATTATGTGCCTGAGGATATTATTATACATGCAGAAATGGGCATTAGTGTCAAACTGAAAGAAGAGTTAACCGAATTGCAAAAGTATCTAAAGAAGCCAAGTTCAGAGTGTGATGTTTCCACAACTGCCAACACAGAGCCATCAGGATCTAAAAAGAAGAGAAGAAGAAGAAGAAAAAAGTCAGGAAAGCAAGAGGAACTGAAAGATGAAGTTCACACTGATGCAGATACTGTTCCTGTTGAGGAATCTGGTCTGGCTGAAAGTTCACATGTGCAACCTATCCACCCTGAAGCCAGTGTGTCACCAAAACCACAACCTATCCACCCTGAAGCCAGTGTGTCACCAAAACCACAACCTATCCACCCTGAAGCCAGTGTGTCACCAAAACCACAACCTATCCACCCTGAAGCCAGTGTGTCACCAAAACCACAACCTATCCACCCTGAAGCCAGTGTGTCACCAAAACCACAACCTATCCACCCTGAAGCCAGTGTGTCACCAAAACCACAACCTATCCACCCTGAAGCCAGTGTGTCACCAAAACCACAACCTATCCACCCTGAAGCCAGTGTGTCACCAAAACCACAACCTATCCACCCTGAAGCCAGTGTGTCACCAAAACCACAACCTATCCACCCTGAAGCCAGTTTGTCACCAATACCAAGGAAATGGCTCCAAATCAGTCAACGATGGAAGCAACAGTTAGAGAAGCTTGCAAACATAGATGAAAATAAAGTGATCAAAGTTGGGAGTCTAATGTTTGTAAAAGACAAAGAATTCCGCATTGCAAAGGGAAGTGATGGAACTGAGGTCTTCTTGGGGTTAAGAGATGACGGCACTGAAGTCGCAGTTAAGAGAATGCCCATATCCAACTACGATGTGCTGAAAAACGAGGAAGGCTTTTTACGTCTTCCAAAGCTTGATGATCCTTCAATTGTACGATACGTCGACTTTGCAGAGGATGAGGACTTTGGATACCTTGGTCTTCAGTTATGTGAATACACACTGGAAGAATACATCAAATGTAACTTCACTGAAGACAGACTTGGTGAAATGAAGGATCTTGCCAAGCAGGTTCTCAGTAGCCTAAGTGTTCTTCATTGTCAGAATCCTCAAATTCTCCACCGGGATATCAAGCCCCAGAATGTCTTCATTGGTAAGCTACAGACAAAATTAAGAGAACATACATTTTCAGAATCCTAAGCATTGTTAAGTGTATTTATCTACCCAATTTGCATTACAGATGTTAAGAATAAAGCAAGATTAGCAGATTTTGGAATAAGCCGCCGTTTACCCAAAGGACAAACAACCCTACGAACAAGCAGTGCAGGAACGAAATGCTGGAAGGCAAAGGAGACTTTGAATGAAGACATTGATATTCCATATAAAAGAAGCACTGATATCCAGGTTAGTGTCTATATGTGTGTGCGTGCGTGCGTGCGTGCGTGCGTGCGTGCGTGCGTGTGTGTGAGAGAGAGAGAGAGTGAGCACGAGAGAGAAAGTTTAATGAATAAAATTGTGTAATCTTCCTCATTGTCATGCTCTTTCCTAGGTGGCTGGGATGTTGATGTATTACATCCTTTCTGGAGGTCACCATCCATTTGGCAGCGGTTTTAGATGTGAAACCAACATCTACGATGGAATCTACAACCTGGATCACATTCAGGATGTGGTTGCCAAGGATCTCATCCAGAGGATGATCCATGAAGACCCAAAGAAAAGACCTAAAGTGGAGGAATGCTTGGATCATCCATACTTCTGGACAAACAAAACGTACTAAACATAACTAAAGGTTTTCAATTCCACTTAGAGGAGTAGTAGTAGTAGTAGTAATATGTTTTATGTTATTGATAATGCTTCCTTTCTTTTGGTCTAACTAGAGGTACAGAATAACAGAGACAATACAACTATGTATTAGTGTTGACGCATAATGCTTTGGACAAAACAAATCATTTGTTTTTCTAACACTAGAAGGCATTTAGTAGCAATGTTTCATGAGTAGCCTAATTGTTAATTTGCCATTAACTTTATTTTTACAGGAAAGTAGAATACCTGAGAGAGATTGGAAACGTGAAGGAAGTTGAAAACTGCCGAAACGCTGATACAGTCCTCATGGTGGCGCTAGAACAACATGGTGAGAAAGGACAGTTCAACACGTGGAAGAAAGAGGTAATAATCTAATAGCCTCTATGTCTCTTTGCACACCTCATGTAAAGCACACCACTGCATAGAATATAAACAAACACTAAAGACACATTCTTGAGTCCATGTGATGTTAGAGTTGGATTGTTTTTATTCCAGTTCCCTGATTGGCTGGTCCAGAAGATGGATGGCAAGAAGAAGGCCTATCCTGAGAACACGTTTGGATTACTGCGCTTCATACGCAATCTACATGTGCATTAGTGAGTTAATACACATTCTACATGTGCACTAGTGAGTTAATACACATTCTACATGTGCACTAGTGAGTTAATACACATTCTGCATGTGCACTAGTGAGTTAATTATACACATTCTACATGTGCACTAGTGAGTTAATACACATTCTACATGTGCACTAGTGAGTTAATACACATTCTACATGTGCACTAGTGAGTTAATAAACATTCTACATGTGCACTAGTGAGTTAATACACATTCTACATGTGCACTAGTGAGTTAATACACATTCTACATGTGCACTAGTGAGTTAATACACATTCTACATGTGCACTAGTGAGTTAATACACATTCTACATGTGCACTAGTGAGTTAATACACATTCTACATGTGCACTAGTGAGTTAATACGCATTGTACATGTGCACTAGTGAGTTGAAAAACAACTTCCATGTGCAATGGTGAGTTAATAAACATTCTCTGTGTGCACTAGTAAGTTGAAAAACATTCTCCATGTGCAAGTTGAAAAACATTCTCCATGTGCACTAGAGAGTTGAAAAACAACCTCAATGTGAGTTGGAAAACAACTCCACATGCACAAGTGAATTGAAATAACTTGGGGCCGGTGCAGGTCCCGTTGGGTAAATTGCATAACACCATGTTCCCAACACTGCAAACCATAGGCCCTACTTATTGTGTGTGTGTGTGTGTGTGTGTGTGTGTGTGTGTGTGTGTGTGTGTGTGTGTGTGTGTGTGTGTGTGTGTGTGTGTGTGTTCACAGTGCTGCTGAAGAGGTAGCAGCTAACATTGACCTGATGAAGATGTTTCCTGCTCTGTTCGGATGTGTTTACACGTTTGCCCAAGATCAGCTGTGGAACTCGACCAAACCTTCCATGAAGATGTTCCTGCAGAGAGAAGATGTGCAGGGAAGTAGCACTGCGTGCACGCCCACACACACTGACTCACACTTGGGTGCAAGAGACTAAATTCGACAATTGAGAATACTGTCAACTCAAACCCCAAATACCCCCTCTATCTTTCATTATAAGTGCATTATTCTTAAACACTATAACAGTAAGTAACACCATCTTTCCAACTTTCTAGGGGGCCTGGGAATGGATTTTCAGTCATGGAAAAATCACATTTTTGATGTGTAGATGTTGTTGAGGTCATTTTGAAAGTAGCTCACAAGTCAAAAAAGTGTAGGCACTCCTGACATAGACAGACAGAACAGAACTGTTATTTTAACATAATAAAATAATTCAATCTATATTACTTTTTTAATGGAGCCCTATAGGCCTGACCCAGTCCTACTGATCTGCATACATTATAGGTCGGGTTGGGCAGAGTTTGAGAACTGTACATAAAATAACGTTTCCCACTCCTCCACAGTGCCACAAAAGACAATAGACAATAGAACAGCAAATAACAGTAGTGCAACAGATGTAACAGTCTAATTATAAAACCATAATAAGCTAAATTTATATAAATCAGGGATCCCAATACATGGTGATCTACCAGTAGATCACACAGGCTGTGCAGGTAGATCACATGACAGTCCCCTGAAATATATAACTGTCAACTCAAACCCCAAATACTTTGTTTTCAAATGTCAGTAGTAGCCTATACAAGAAAACCTTCCAATACTAACATTCTATTTTTCAGTGCATTATTCTTAAACACTGTATAACACTAAGTAACACCATCACCACTATTTCAAAGCTCCCACTTTCTAGGGGCCTTGAAATGGATTCTCAGTAACGGGACAATCACATGTTTGATGTGTAGATCTTGTTGAGACGCTTATTTTGAAAGTAGGCCTAGCTCTCAAGTCGAAAGGTGTCCGCACCAGCAGTAATAGACTCTACTACAACTAACCAAACTATAATTACTGCAACTATACCAACTACTATAATATGCTATAGCATCTATAATATGACAGCTGTAGTGACAACCTAAATATGAATGAGATCAACTCCAGGCCAGGGAACCCAAAGTACAGTAAAGTGATTCATTGCTCATCATCCCTACCTTACAGGACTTTACAGTTCTCAAAACTCTGCTGAACCAGACCAGGCCCAACCCGACCTCTGACATTTTAGGTCTGGGTCAGGCGTATTAGTCGGGCCGGGCTGGACTCAGAGCCTGATCTGTTAGGGCCCAGATTTCAGACCCGTTAAGTCCAACTGTAGTTCATACAGAAGGCATATAGATCTAATGCCTTCATTAGAGCTGCAGCGGGGCACCTGTGCACACAAATGCGAAAAAAATACTATTACTATTGTGCATCTGATTCCCTGTTTTCTCCTGATCTGTGCCAGTGTATGTCCCTGTTTTGTATTTTTATTGTGATCTCTATATGCCCTGTTTATTGCATTCCATCATTTAACTATATAATTGCTTTATATTGCTTTGTCTCAGTTCTTTTTACTTCTCAGCACCCTGGCTGTGGTAAATGTGCTACTGTATGCGAATAAATTTGGTTTGAATGTGAAATATATCATCATGTAAACAATTGATTTTAGGTCTTAGAGTGATTAACAGCCTGGATTTGTTTAACGAATGAATACATTGTATTGTATTGTAATAAACCAGGTGTTAAGGTTGCTGAGCCTGATGGAGTCTCCAGTCTTTCTCATGCTGTGACTTCATGGTAATAATCATAAACATTTCACCACAGTGGTGATTCATCAGCACAGGTACAGTATCTGTTCTACATTAACTCCTCCCGTTGGGTGTGTGTGTGTGTGTGTGTGTGTGTGTGTGTGTGTGTGTGTGTGTGTGTGTGTGTGTGTGTGTGTGTGTGTGTGTGTGTGTGTGCGTGCGTGCGTGTGCGCACACATTTCTTCCACTCTGCAGATACTACCTTAGGCAAATAAAATAAAACACGCCCTGTCCACCGACAGAGAGATGAGAGAGAGAGAGAGAGAGAGAGAGAGAGAGAGACAGAGAGAGAGGGAGAGAGAGAGAGAGAGAGAGAGAGAGAGATAGGTGTGGCTTTGTACGCATATCCTGAATGACAGACGTGTTGATCTGTTTAAGATTAAATCCGGAAACTGTGAGTCTAATTCTCCATTATTTTATAATACTTTGCACCATGTTTGAGGTTGTAGATCTGTATATACATTTGGGTACTTTAAGTGCATTTTGATGCCCATATTTTTTAATACTTAAAACTGAAGTAAATGTTGAATATTACAATTCGATCTGTGACAGAGTATTTCTACAATGTGATACTGATACTTTTACTACAGTAAAACATTCTTCACAACTGTTTTGATGTATTAGAATATCTGTGTATTTTGTCAGTTTCATTATGCAGTGCTGTGTTTGTACAGTAGCTTTTGCTCTTAGTCGAATGAGGAAGTTGATAGTTCAGTAGAGACGTTGGTGGGTTTATAACCACTTTGGACAAACTGCAGCAGCCATTCAAACTCCTGACAGACTCTATAGCTTGTGAACACAATTAAGGCAAAAGCCAGCGAAATCCATTCAAGCCCTCGCCCGCGGGCGCCCGCTTTTGAAAGCCCGGTTTCACAAAAACCCTAACCCTAACCCTACCCTAACCCTAACCCTACCCTAACCCTAAATATTTAAGGCACCCGTTTGTGAAAACGGGCGCCCGCGGGCGAGGGCTTGAATGGATTTCGCCCCTGCTGATTAAGGCCCATAAAGATAAATAAAACAAGATCTATGAACAAATACTACCCCAACCTTGTAAAAGTAACGCATTTAAATGGTTATTTGTATAGTACTGTAGGTACGTAATACTTGCATGGAATTAGTTAATTTCCACCAACATTTACACAACAACCTCACATTTCTAAAACTTTATCAACATGTTTTTTATGCTTGTTTTTAATTAACCCACAGCTACTCTAAGGCACAGAAATGGATCCAGTAATACAGAGCTTGAATATTGATCTCCGAGAGCTTTCTGCCCCAACAGAGACACATCCCATAATACAACTCATTATGAATGGAAACCTCAAGAAGTTCAAGAAGTCGATCAGAGGAAACAACATTAATGGCCTTTACCCATGCAAAGAACTGCGTTACCATATATGTCCTTTAAGTGCTGCTGTGGCATTTCACAAGGAGGACATTTTAGACTTCCTTCTAAAAGAGCGAGCAGACCCAAATCAGGCATCTACAAATTACTGGACCCCTCTGCATCATGCCCCTTTTTACAAAACACCACTTGATTTTGTGCACAAACTGCTTAAAGCAGGAGCAAGTCCAAATTTCACCACAAATGCTCCCCGCGCTATGACACCAATTCAGCTTGCTGCCATCTATAAGAGAGGTGATATTGTGAAAGTCCTAGTCAAAGCTGGAGCGATTATAGAACCAATCACTGATGAAAATCCTGCTCATGTTTTTTTCAATTCAAAAATATGTGAAATGATGCAGGAGCTTGCACTGAGTGACGGTGACTACTATTTTAAAATCAAACTTTTTATAGATCTGGATATTTTTATGCAGCAGAAAACACCAGCAGAAGTTTTCAGCATGTTTGATCGTTATATGCTGGAGGAGAATCCTCGGACCCATCTGACCATCATTGACATTCTCCTTGGTGCTGATAATGGACCATCAACAGAAGAATATTGTCAGGGGAGTATTAAGTGGTTGAAAGACAATAACAAAATGAACCTCTACATTGAAAATGCAGATAAACGCCTCCCAAAATGTCAACTTGAATTTGTGCAGACTATAGTTGTTTGTAATCTGAGAGCAGTTTTCTGTACAATGAAAGAGATACCCAGTGAGGTAACAGTGTCTATGATCCCCAAGCTGCTGAACCTCCTTTCCACAAGAACTGGAATACCTGAATTACAGGACGATATTCTGCTAACTCTATATGTAATCGCACAAAAAAATAAAGTCTGGAATCAGTACCTCGTTCATACATTGTGCACAACAATTGTTCCTTTTGTGAAGAAAGATCATTCGTCTGAGATGAGATCGTGTACGTATGGCATACTGGCAAACCTGATTCAATGTGAACATGCTGCTGACATCTTTGCATCACTGAGAATTGATCATGTACCTGAGGATATTATCATACGTGAAGAAATGGGCATGGATGTCAAACTGAAAGAGGAGCTAACCGAATTGCAAAAGTATCTAAACAAGTCAAACTCAGAAAGTGATGTTTCCACAACTGCCAACGCAGAGCCATCAGGATCAAAAAAGAAGAGAAGGAGAAGAAAAAAATCAGGAAAGCAAGAGGAGCTGAAAGATGAAGTTCACATTGATGCAGATACAACAACCGTTTCTGTTGAGGAATCTGGTCTGGCTGAAAGTTCATATGTGCAACCTATCCATCCTGAATCCAGTGTGTCACCAAAACCACAACCTATCCACCCTGAAGCCAGTGTGTCACCAAAACCACAACCTATCCACCCTGAAGCCAGTGTGTCACCAAAACCACAACCTATCCACCCTGAAGCCAGTGTGTCACCAAAACCACAACCTATCCACCCTGAAGCCAGTGTGTCACGAAAACTACGGAAATGGCTCCAAATCAGTCAACGATGGAAGCAACAGTTAGAGAAACTTGCAAACATAGATGAAAGTAAAGTGATCAAAGTTGGGAGTATTTTGTTTGTGAAAGATAAAGAATTCCACATTGCAAAGGGAGGTGATGGAACTGAAGTCTTCTTGGGGTTAAGAGATGACGGCACTGAAGTTGCAGTTAAGAGAATGCCCATATCCAACTATGATGTGCTTAAAAATGAGGAAGGATTTTTACGTCTTCCAAAACTTGATGATCCTTCGATTGTACGATACGTCGACTTTGCAGAGGATGAGGACTTTGGATACCTTGGTCTTCAGTTATGTGAATACACACTGGAAGAATACATCAAATGTAACTTCACTGAAGACAGACTTGATGAAATGAAGGATCTTGCCAAGCAGGTTCTCAGTAGCCTAAGTGTTCTTCATTGTCAGAATCCTCAAATTCTCCACCGGGATATCAAGCCCCAGAATGTCTTCATTGGTAAGCTACAGACAAAATTAAGAGAACATACATTTTCAGAATCCTAAGCATTGTTAAGTGTATTTATCTACCCAATTTGCATTACAGATGTTAAGAATAAAGCAAGATTAGCAGATTTTGGAATAAGCCGCCGTTTACCCAAAGGACAAACAACCCTACGAACAAGCAGTGCAGGAACGAAATGCTGGAAGGCAAAGGAGACTTTGAATGAAGACATTGATATTCCATATAAAAGAAGCACTGATATCCAGGTTAGTGTCTATATGTGTGTGCATTTGTGCGTGTGTGCCTGCGTGTGTGAGAGAGTGAGTACGAGAGAGAAAGTTTAATGAATAAAATTGTGTAATCTTCCTTATTGTCATGCTCTTTTCTAGGTGGCTGGGATGTTGATGTATTACATCCTTTCTGGAGGTCACCATCCATTTGGCAGCGGTTTTAGATGTGAAACCAACATCTACGATGGAATCTACAACCTGGTTCACATTCAGGATGTGGTTGCCAAGGATCTCATCCAGAGGATGATCCATGAAGACCCAAAGAAAAGACCTAAAGTAGAAGAATGCTTGGATCATCCATACTTCTGGACAAACAAAACGTACTAGACATAACTAAAGGTTTTCCATGATACAATGGTGGTAGTAGTAGTAGTAGTAGCAATGTTATCTGTAGTTAATATCATGGCTAAATCAGTCACAGCTCAGGTTTACCTCAATCTCACAATGGATCTCATGGCATCACCTTGTGAACTCAAATCACCAAATCTTTCCTCAATATGTTTGTTTCATGAATCCTTCCAGGAGAGTTGATTTCCTCCAAAAGGTTGCCAATGAGAAGGAAGTGGACAAGCACTATGAAAACCCTGATCACCACAACGTCATGGCTGTGTGGAACCAGTGTGCTGACGAGAGACTGTTCAGCACATGGAAACTCCCCATCAGACACAAGGTGATGACATCATGTTTAGAATATACAAACGTATGTCTATATATCAGAATAAATCCTGTGTATCAGAGCTCTGGAGGATCATACTACTGTATGATCTCACCTGGTTTCAGACAGTCTTGCTGTAAATCAGCAGGTCTTTTATCTGAAGTGCTGTTTTTTGACGCTCCATAGCAGCACTATCATTAGTCGCAGTAGGAAGTATATGATCTCCCTTTGTTCCCCATCGTTGGTACGCTACTGTGTTTTGGCTAATCTTAGCCGTGTCTGCTATGAATCCCCGGTGAAGTCATGTGTGTCTGAAACTGGATGTTAAAAAAAAAAAAATCACAGGGCAGACTGGTTTAAAGGCCGCTAATGGTTCTGGGCGTTCATCATGTTAATAGGCCTAGATTTTAGCTACCGCTAAACCCCTTATCCCTTAACTTCTTTGCCTTTTTAAACTATTAAAAAAACATTTTTCAATTGTTCAAATGGCCAGTCTACATACCCACGTGTCAATAGATTGCCATATTGACCTATTCCCAAAGGTTCTTAAAAATAGTAAAAAAAAAAAAAAAAAAAGGAATAAGGGGTTTTGGATAAGGGATTTATGGCTCCATTTTCGTTACATGCTAAACCCCTTATCCCATATCCCTTATTTCATTTTTACTATTTTGAAAAACATTTTTGGAATATTTCAACATATCAATCTATTAACACGTTGTGAACTTGTAGATGGCCATTTGAACTACTGAAAAATGTTTTTTTTTAAATAGTTTAAAATGGCAAAGAAGTTAAGGCATAAGGGGTATAGCGGTAACGAAAATGGAGCCCCTAGCGTGTAATGAAAATGGAGCCCAATGAGTCCGTCTCATGTTGAAGGTGTGTGTGTGTGTGTGTGTGTGTGTGCGTGTGTGTGTGTGTGGTGTGTGTGTGTGTGTGTGTGTGTGTGTGTGTGTGTGTGTTTCTCCAGTTGCCACAGGTGTTTGAGGAGATGATCAGCAGGAGGAAGAAGTTTCCCTACCAAGATGATGTGATTGGACTGCTGCGTTTCATACGCAACCTGTACCAGCACCAGTATGTTCACTATATCACTACTAAACACAACCTGTATGTTCACTATATCACTACTAAACACAACCTGCACCAGTATGTTCACTATATCACTACTAAACACAACCTGCACCAGTATATTCACTATATCACTACTGAAAACAACCTGTACCAGTATGTTCACTATATCACTACTAAACACAACCAGTATGTTCACTATATCACTACTAAACACAACCTGTACCAGCACCAGTATGTTCACTATATCACTACTAAACACAACCTGCACCAGTATGTTCACTATATCACTACTAAACACAACCTGTACCAGTATGTTCACTACAGTATATCACTAAACACAACCTGTACCAGTATGTTCACTATATCACTACTAAACACAACCTGCACCAGTATGTTCACTATATCACTACTAAACACAACCAGTATGTTCACTATATCACTACTAAACACAACCTGTACCAGTATGTTCACTATATCACTACTAAACACAACCAGTATGTTCACTATATCACTACTAAACACAACCTGTACCAGCACCAGTATGTTCACTATATCACTACTAAACACAACCTGCACCAGTATGTTCACTATATCACTACTAAACACAACCTGCACCAGTATGTTCACTATATCACTACTAAACACAACCGGCACCAGTATGTTCACTATATCACTACTAAACACAACCTGTACCAGTATGTTCACTATATCACTACTAAACACAACCTGTACCAGTATGTTCACTATATCACTACTAAACACAACCTGTACCAGTATGTTCACTATATCACTACTAAACACAACCTGCACCAGTATGTTCACTATATCACTACTAAACACAACCAGTATGTTCACTATATCACTACTAAACACAACCTGTACCAGTATGTTCACTATATCACTACTAAACACAACCTGTACCAGTATGTTCACTATATCACTACTAAACACAACCTGCACCAGTATGTTCACTATATCACTACTAAACACAACCTGCACCAGTATGTTCACTATATCACTACTAAACACAACCAGTATGTTCACTATATCACTACTAAACACAACCTGTACCAGTATGTTCACTATATCACTACTAAACACAACCTGCACCAGTATGTTCACTATATCACTACTAAACACAACCTGCACCAGTATGTTCACTATATCACTACTAAATACAACCTGCACCAGTATGTTCACTATATCACTACTAAACACAACCTGCACCAGTATGTTCACTATATCACTACTAAACACAACCTGTACCAGTATGTTCACTATATCACTACTAAACACAACCTGTACCAGTATGTTCACTATATCACTACTAAACACAACCAGTATGTTCACTATATCACTACTAAACACAACCTGTACCAGTATGTTCACTATATCACTACTAAACACAACCAGTATGTTCACTATATCACTACTAAACACAACCTGTACCAGCACCAGTATGTTCACTATATCACTACTAAACACAACCTGCACCAGTATGTTCACTATATCACTACTAAACACAACCTGCACCAGTATGTTCACTATATCACTACTAAACACAACCTGCACCAGTATGTTCACTATATCACTACTAAACACAACCTGCACCAGTATGTTCACTATATCACTACTAAACACAACCAGTATGTTCACTATATCACTACTAAACACAACCTGTACCAGTATGTTCACTATATCACTACTAAACACAACCTGTACCAGTATGTTCACTATATCACTACTAAACACAACCTGCACCAGTATGTTCACTATATCACTACTAAACACAACCTGCACCAGTATGTTCACTATATCACTACTAAACACAACCAGTATGTTCACTATATCACTACTAAACACAACCTGTACCAGTATGTTCACTATATCACTACTAAACACAACCTGCACCAGTATGTTCACTATATCACTACTAAACACAACCTGCACCAGTATGTTCACTATATCACTACTAAATACAACCTGCACCAGTATGTTCACTATATCACTACTAAACACAACCTGCACCAGTATGTTCACTATATCACTACTAAACACAACCTGTACCAGTATGTTCACTATATCACTACTAAACACAACCTGCACCAGTATGTTCACTATATCACTACTAAACAAAACCATGTATGTTCACTATATCACTACTAAACACAACCAGTATGTTCACTATATCACTACTAAACACAACCTGTACCAGTATGTTCACTATATCACTACTAAACACAACCTGCACCAGTATGTTCACTATATCACTACTACCTGTACCAGTATGTTCACTATATCACTACTAAACACAACCTGCACCAGTATGTTCACTATATCACTACTAAACACAACCTGTACCAGTATGTTCACTATATCACTACTAAACACAACCTGTACCAGTATGTTCACTATATCACTACTACCTGTACCAGTATGTTCACTATATCACTACTAAACACAACCGGTGCCAGTATGTTCACTATATCACTACTAAACACAACCTGTACCAGTATGTTCACTATATCACTACTAAACACAACCTGTGCCAGTATGTTCACTATATCACTACTAAACACAACCTGTACCAGTATGTTCACTATATCACTACTAAACACAACCTGTACCAGTATGTTCACTATATCACTACTACCTGTACCAGTATGTTCACTATATCACTACTAAACACAACCGGTGCCAGTATGTTCACTATATCACTACTAAACACAACCTGTACCAGTATGTTCACTATATCACTACTAAACACAACCTGTGCCAGTATGTTCACTATATCACTACTAAACACAACCTGTACCAGTATGTTCACTATATCACTACTAAACACAACCTGCACCAGTATGTTCACTATATCACTACTAAACACAACCTGTACCAGTATGTTCACTATATCACTACTAAACACAACCTGTACCAGTATGTTCACTATATCACTACTAAACACAACCTGCACCAGTATGTTCACTATATCACTACTAAACACAACCTGTACCAGTATGTTCACTATATCACTACTAAACACAACCTGCACCAGTATGTTCACTATATCACTACTAAACACAACCTGTACCAGTATGTTCACTATATCACTACTACCTGTACCAGTATGTTCACTATATTACTACTAAACACAACCGGTGCCAGTATGTTCACTATATCACTACTAAACACAACCTGTACCAGTATGTTCACTATATCACTACTAAACACAACCTGTGCCAGTATGTTCACTATATCACTACTAAACACAACCTGTACCAGTATGTTCACTATATCACTACTAAACACAACCTGCACCAGTATGTTCACTATATCACTACTAAACCCAACCTGCGCCAGTATGTTCACTATATCACTACTAAACACAACCTGTACCAGTATGTTCACTATATCACTACTAAACACAACCTGCACCAGTATGTTCACTATATCACTACTAAACACAACCTGTACCAGTATGTTCACTATATCACTACTAAACACAACCAGCACCAGTATGTTCACTATATCACTACTAAACACAACCAGTATGTTCACTATATCACTACTAAACACAACCTGCACCAGTATGTTCACTATTAGCCCTGCTTCTGTTGCATTCACTTGTGGTAGCATTTAAATGTGGGCGCACTTTGCGTGCTAATCATTCCCTGTGCACTCACCCATTAAATAATTCCAAAGACGTCTGGTGTCATATAGTCCTCTACTTTCATATCCATGTGAAAGTTGTGGCACAAAACGCCTATTGAGTCAAATATCTCCACTTTTCCTGAGACGCACACAGACATCTCTCCCTTCGGGCAAAGGGGATCAGAATACCAGCTGCACCTGATCACTGCAAACGTCATCAGGGTAACACAAAATGTTTGGGGAACACAATTGCCTGGTGCACTGCGATAGGGGCTGGGGAATTAATCACACCACCTGCCAATTGTGATGTAGAACACACTCTCACTGCCTTGTGTGTTTCCAGTGCTGAGGCTGCTGCTGACATTGACCTGATGGAGATGTTTCCTGACCTCATCGTAAGCGTCTACAAGTTCACTCTGAACCAAGGCTGGAACACACGGACCACCCTGGAACATTTCTATGCAGCAAAGACCACAAACCACAGCTTGGACCACAGCCTGGGACAACTCTCCCTGTCCTGAACTTAATGGGTCGCCCCAAAGGGTAGAAGGCAGTGATCTACCAGTATCTAGTGATCTACCAGTAGATCACACAGACTGTAGACTTGACATTCCCTTGGAATATACATCTGACAAAAACTCACACAACTTCTCATCCCACCACCAGAATCAGAACAGGTCCATGTGGTGGAGAGTTGTCGATGGGACTGAATATGCCCCCCCACCTTTAGTTGGGGGTGCCAGCTATAATTAAATCATTGATTGATTGATTGATTTGAAAACCAAAAATTCCCTTCTGGGACTCTGCCATGGAATTATTGGATTATTATTCTGCCCTCAATGAATTCACATAATATTATACAGTTAATAAAACACATTGTTCAGTGTAACACCAGCTCTGTTACTCAGGAATATGCAACGTGACGCTTCTCGCCACGTTGCAATTAAGCTTGTAGATCGGTTATTTTCACTGGTTTTCAATCTTTTTCAAGACAGAGGTTTTCAACCTTTTTATACCAGGGCTCGATTACTATTCTGCATCTTAGCCACGGAGGACCACCTGGAATATGGTGAGAAATGGTTGTGAATAAAACTTGTTTAGTGCAGTTTGTTGTTTGTCTGAG
Source organism: Benthosema pterotum (assembly GCA_039105355.1). Classification (NCBI taxonomy): domain Eukaryota; kingdom Metazoa; phylum Chordata; class Actinopteri; order Myctophiformes; family Myctophidae; genus Benthosema; species Benthosema pterotum. The sequence goes on from CM076978.1 coordinate 51,496,191, forward strand.
TATTGGGTTTTAAAGGTGAAGTGACAGGTGTTGGGTCACACTGCCACAACAGCCATCAAATATTCAAAGAAATAAAAAGCCTCTTAAATCCACACAAACACAATGTAAATGTAAGAACTAGAAAGAAGAAGTATTTTCATCTTACCCACGATGCCTTTCTAAACATCAGTGTTTCACCATGTTAATATTTTTTCTTTTTGGCTCCTTTTTTTCTGAGGAAAAAAATAAAATCGGGTGTATTCCCGAAATTCCTGTTACCGTGTGTGACATCATGTTGCCTGTTTATGTTGACATTGTTAGTTGATACTGATATTAAATATTGCTAGCATATCAAGGCCTTATGCATCTCACACTGAAGTTTCCTCTGAACAACACAGAGCCACTTCCACCTAAAGGGGGCGCCAGATGCATGCTTTACTGTACATTCAGACTGCGAATTTAACAAGTTCTAAATGACATACAATGTAGGAATGATACAGTAACAAGGATTTCCCCCCAAGATCACAATGGTTTATTATAGTCATAATAGGCATAAAACAGGGCATAAAACAGACAAGTAAGAGGAAGCGGTGGCTCAGTGGAAGAGTTACCGGATGGTAACCTGCAAAGTTGCCGGTTCAAACCCAGGCTCCCCCAGAGTTAGTCCCAAAGTGTCCTTGAGCAAGACACTGAACCCCTAATTGCTCCTGATGTGCTAGGTGCCTTGCATGGTTCACTGCCATCAGTGAATGAATGTGTGTGTGAATGTGGTGAATGTGACGCACAATCTATGTACTGTTGTAAAGCGCCTTGAATGAAAGTGCTATATAAATGCACCATTTACCATTTTAAGTTTAAATCATAAACTTCTAGGGGAACTATTACACCAGATAATGTTTTAATTAAAAAAGCCAAACTCAAATCAACAAAAGTCAAAACGTAGCAAAAGAAACAAAAACCAAACAGCAGTGTCAGTCAGGTTTATAAAGAAAACATAAAAATACAAATTAATACAATATGCAACCTTCCAAATATATAAAACAAACATCACAATGGAATCTACGTCTACAGGTCTAGATAGGAGGGATGTGTGTGTGTGTGTGTGTGTGTGTGTGTGTGTGTGTGTGTGTGTGTGTGTGTGTGTGTGTGTGTGTGTGTGTGTGTGTGTGTGTGTGTGTGTGTGTGTGTGTGTGTGTGTGTGTGTACAGGATGTTGACATCTGGATGGTGTCAAATATCAGGAAACATGACAATACATGCCAGCCTCTGATTGGCTTCTTTCAACTCAACACACAGTAACGTATTTTCAGATCTTCCTCTTTCAGGACAATTCATCTGTAGTTTACTGGAGAATGAAAGTTAGAGAAAGTTAGAGAGAGAGAGAGAGAGAGAGAGAGAGAGAGAGAGAGAGAGAGAGAGAGAGAGAGAGAGAGAGAGACAGACAGACAGACAGACAGACAGACAGACAGACAGACAGACAGACAGACAGACAGACAGACAGACAGACAGACAGACAGACAGAGAGAGAGAGAGAGAGAGAGAGACAGAGACAGAGACAGAGACAGAGAGAGAGAGAGAGAGACAGAGACAGAGGGACAGAGGGACAGAGAGAGAGAGAGAGAGAGAGACAGAGAGAGAGAGAGAGAGAGAGAGAGAGAGAGAGACAGAGACAGAGACAGAGGGACAGAGAGAGAGAGAGAGAGAGAGAGAGAGAGAGAGAGAGAGAGAGAGACAGAGACAGAGACAGAGACAGAGACAGAGACAGAGAGAGAGAGAGAGAGAGAGAGAGAGAGAGAGAGAGAGACTACAGTATCTTCATTCACGTGTCGTCAAGATTCCACTCTGAAACTGTAAGTTTAATTCACCTCCTCTTAAAGCTGTTTGACTTGTAGTATTTCTTTATGGTGAACATATTTATAAAACTGTCTGTGTCCTAACCCAAATGTCTGTGATAATTATGGTTTGAGCTCATTGTGAAATCATGTTCCTACTCGTCCTAACTTAACCCTTCTTTACTACTATCAGAACAACAACTGTATGTTCTGTACTGTTGATCTAAATGCTTTGACTGACTATGACAACTAGTTGTTTTTAATTCAACTGTAACAAAAGACCAGTGAGGTGACCTCGCCCTAAACGTGTGGTCATCTGGTTAGATACATGGATACTACTGCTTAGAGTTCTCAAACGCTGCCTGAACCCGACCAGGCCCGACCCGACCCGACATTTTAGGGTCGGGCTCGGGCCTAAAATGTATGTAGATCAGTAGGGCCGGGTCGGGCCTATAGGGCTCTATGAAAAAAGCAATATATATTGAATTATTTTATTATGATAAAAATAACAATCATGTTCTGTCTGTCTGTGTATTTACCTCTTATTTTACTCAGTGTAGAGTGCTCAAATTCTACCCAAACCTGACTAGGCCCGACCCAACCCGAGATTGTAGGGCCGGGTCGGGCCTAAAATCTATGGTAATGGGTCGTGCCGGGCTTTGGGCCTGATCAGTTAGGGCCCAGTTAGGGCCGGGCCTCAATTTTCAGGCCCGTTGAGAACTCTACTACTGCTGTAGTTTAACATACTGTACAGATATTACTGTAGGATATCTCATCTGGTTAGAGACATGGATACTACTGCTGTAGTTTAACATACTGTATGTACAGATATTACTGTAGGATATCCCATCTGCTTAGAGACATGAATACTACTGCTGTAGTTTCACACACTGTACAATAAAAACAAAACGTTGTAGAAGAGAGACAACCTGTTTCGAGGAAAATAAACTCATAGAGTCGAGATAGCCTATAGGCTATAGACCTACTAATAATGAATGACAGATTCTGGCATGCGTCTGTGCCTGTGTAGGATGCTTTGCTTTGGGAACATTCCAGTGCAGAGCAGTATAGGGAAGTTCAACGTTCAGATTTTGCTAATGTGCATCTAAGCTGATCTGCATCTGGTTAAATCAATGCAGGAGGAAGGGCAGTCGTGCGGTCCTTAGTCCTAACTGCTCACATTTAGACCATAATTATATTAGACTGCTCGAATTTCGACCCAATATTGGCGTTGCCAATTTTCCCGCGGACACTGCGAGGCTCCCGTTTATGTAGCCCTCACTCCAGTCTAATTATGTGAGGGTTATATTTGATATTTGACCACTCACAGATATCATATGGGAAAAACACGATCTGTGTGGAAAAATTAAGAAAAAAAATGATAACCTCCTGGTAGACAGGTCCCGAAGGCATTCACAGGCGGGAAATTAAGTCTGTAGTAACCGGGCATCCCTCCCGGTATTACACCCTAATTAGCATACAGCAGGGGTTTTCAACCTTTTTCATCTCAGGGACCACCATTTGAGGACATTTTAGCCCCACAGACACCAAATCTAAAGATTTATTTTGCTTAAGTCCAAAATTCCAGGCTGGATTTTGGAAAGAAAACAAGCAAAACATACATTCCAAAATGGCTAATTCAGATGATGAAAATGAAACCAAATGGACCCTGGCGGGTCCATTTGGTTTCATTTTTACGTTCTCAAGAGTTACATCTGGTTAACCAACTTAGCTGGGGACCACCTGGAACCCTCTCAAGGACCACTGGTGGTCCCCGGACCACCTGTTGAAAACCCCTGACATACAGTATAGACTCCACAAACGCACATCAATCACACACACTATTAGAGGAACACCAGTGATCACCACTCTCTTTCTCAATGTTCTTCCAGCAGAAAAGCACTTCACTCTCTTTATATCTCGTTTTAACACCAATATAGACTAGGCTAGATCTCAGTAAATGTGCTTATTTTAAGTGCTGAAGGCAAATCGTGTTAATTTTCATAGAACACTTGTATGTAATAAATTAAGGCGTGCTGAATCCAAATCTGCTGTATGTAAAGCTCAAAAATGGCTCCTAAGCCTTCAAAATTGACAATTTAAACATGGCGGCCACCACCATAATGAAGCATAATAAAATGATGTATGTTTGACTAAATAAGGTATGAAATGGATTGAAATGTATGTTTTTATGTTTTCATATGTGCATAATACTAATAATATTCATATTTCAGATCAATTGTGAAGGTACCACTTTAATATAATTTATATTGTGAAAATTGGCATCTTTGTAATGAAAAACGTTTTTCTTCATTTTTTAATGGTGAACAATTTCTTCATGATTTGCCTAAATTAGTGTTTATTTGCATGCAGTAGACACATGGACAGTCAGTCCCAATTATCTTCAGTGTTCTGGCAGGTGTTGCCAATTAAGTTTTTTGAAACCGCACACTTGCAAGACGTGTTCTCCCTGCATGTTTTTGGCATTGGTGGCGAGGAAAGCAGCCGTGGCAACAACTGACCATTCAGGAGCATCCATCCCATTTCAGTCATGGGAGGAAGATCAGGGTGTGGTAAGTGAGCTTGATTCCATACAAGAGCTTGATAATGGGAACACATGATGTGAAACTTTACTGCATCTGAGGTTGGTGGCACAGTCTCTTTAGTACAAGAAATCTAAGGTTTAACCTCAAACAAATTGCAACAGAAACTCTTTCAACTTTTTTTGTTTCCTTAATATGTTAGGAATAACATATCAAAAGTCCTAAGAAATCCAAGTAGGGGAACATAGTGAAAAATGCTGAAATAGATGATGTCACAATTTCCGATTTTCGTCTATTTAAAAATTAGATTTATGTATGTTTTCTTAGCTTGTGTCTAAAGAAAATGTTCAATACTTTGCAGAATTACATAGAAACTATGTCTGATTCAGTGAAATGATTGTTCAAGAGTTTTTTTTCATTTATTGCAAAAGGAAAATCTTAATATTAATGCATTTTGTGAGCTAATATGGGACAAATTTCGTATAGATTATAAAATCAGAAAAATGGTTGCAATAGGGCAAAATAAGTTGCAACAGAAACCCTTTAACTTGTTTTTGTTTCCTTAATATGTTAGGAATAACATATCAAAAGTCCTAAGAAATCCAAGTAGGGGAACATAGTGAAAAATGCTGAAATAGATGATGTCACAATTTCCGATTTTCACCTATGTTAAAATTAGATTTACTGTATGTAGGTATTCTTAGCTTGTGTCTAAAGCAAATGTTTAATACTTTGCAGAATTACATAGAAACTATGTCTGATTCAGTGAAATGATTGTTCAGAGTTTTTTTTTTTTTTTTTTTTGCAAAAGTAAAATCTTAATATTAATGCATTTTGTGAGCTAAAAATGGAGAAATTTCACATTTAGCAGAAAATCTGAAAAATGGTTGCAATTGGGCCAAACAAGTTGCAACATAAACCCTTTAACTTGTTTTTGTTTCCTTAATATGTTAGAAATAACACATCAAAAGTCCTAAGAAATCCAAGAAGGGAACATAGTAAAAATGCTGAAATAGATGAGCTCAGAAATCCCCATTGATGTGAAATGAAAATGTTTAATACTGCAGAATTACAGAAGAATTGCACAATTACATAGCAACTGTGTCTGATGTAGTAAATTGATTGTCCAAGAGTTCATTTATTTATTTATTTTATTTTGGCAAAGGGAAATTCTTAATATTAATGCATTTTGCAAGAGGAAAAGGGACAAATTTCACAGACAAGAAATAATCAGAAAATGTTGCAATAAAAGAAAAAATACTATAAACATAACTTTAACCTCACAAAACATAAATATATAATATATAAACTATTCAACATCTTTATCATCACTTTGAACCAGACTTGTGTTTGTGTAACACCCGGGATTCGAAACCGGGTCTCCACCGTGAAAGTCCAACATCTTAACCACTAGACCAAAAGGGACATCCCCTTGGTACGGGGGCAGATACTAGACTTTGGAGGTCATCACGACAGAGGCTGTAGCCACCAGCTACACTCACCTCCCTATTGACCTCCTTCCACAGGGAAACGCGATCCGGGTCACGGCACCACTGTAACACCCGGGATTCGAACTCAGGTCTCCACCGTGAAAGTCCAACATCTTAACCACTAGACCAAAGGGACATCCCCTTGGTCCGGGGGCAGATACTAGACTTTGGAAGCCATCACGACAGAGGCTGTAGCCACCTGCTACACTTGCACACCCTGTGTCTTTGCAGTTTACACATGCAACAGAGCAGACAATGCTTCTTGCAAGTGCACCTCAGGCTGCTGCAGTTGGTCTTGCAGGTGCATCTGAAGACCCATAGCAGTTCCTGAGCTGGAGGTATGTCTGTCTGGACAGGGATAATCACCCCATCATTATCCCCATTCTTGCGGCAAGAGCACTCATGCAGTTCCCTTCCACTGCTGTACTTGATAATGTGGTACTTTGCAGCTGTGGCTGGAGATGGCAGACTCTCTGGCTTTACAAGAGATGCTTCTTGCAAGTGCACTTCAGGTTGCTGCGGTCGGTCTTGCAGGGAGACCCGTCTCATAGCAGTTCCTGAACTGGAGGTATGTCTGTCTGGACGGGTATAAGTGTAGCAGGCGGCTGCACTGATGGCGTGATGGCCTCTAAAGTCTAGTATCTGCCCCTGGACCAATGGGATGTCCCTTTGGTCTGGGAGCAGAATAAAGAAATTTGGTCCCTTTGGCGTGAAAGTCCAACACTTAACCACTGTTAAGTGTTGGACTTTCAGGCGGGAGACCCGAGTTCGAATCCCGGGCGTTACATAAGCACCCCATCACTCTCTTCCCATCCCCATTCTTGCGGGAAGTCTGAGGAGGGTCTTGACTCATTAAGCATTAAGATACAAGCATTTTTGTAAGAAGGTGGCATCTTTTGTGGAGCCAGAGAGTCTGCTACCTTCAGCCACAGCAGCAAAGTACCACAGTCTCTGTGTCTACTACCAAATACAGCAGTGGAAGGGAACTGCATGAGTGCTCTTGCCGCAACAACTGGGATGGGAAGAGAATGATGGGGTTCTTATCCCTGTCCAGACAGACATACCTCCAGCTCAGGAACTGCTATGGGTCTTCAGATGCACCTGCAAGACCAACTGCAGCAGCCTGACGTGCACTTGCAAGAAGCATTGACTGCTCTGTTGCATGTGTAAACTGCAAAGACACAGGGTGCGCACACACAAGTCTGGAAGTGATGATGATGATGATGATAATTTTACAATATACAATGTAAACACTAAAAACTGTAATACATTAGGCGCGATGATGAAGGTGTTGAATCATTTATATATTATGACAGCATTGCTTTTGTAACTTTTACGTTTTGTGATGTTAAATTTATGTTTATAGTATTATCTTTTATTGCAACATTTTCTGACTATATTTCTTGTCAGTGAAATTTGCCCCTTTTTCCTCTCGCAAAATGCATTAATATTAAGAATTTCCTTTTGCCAAAATAAAAAATAAAATAAAAAATAAACTCTTGGACAATCATTTTACTGCATCAGACAAAGTTTCTATGTAATTCTGCAAATTATTAAACCTTTTCACTGGACACAAGCTAAGAAGACCTCCATAAATCTGTTTTAACATGGGCAAAAATCGGAAATTGTGACATCATCTATTTCAGCATTTTTTACTATGTTTCCCAACTTGGATTTCTTAGGACTTTTGATATGTTATTCCTAACATATTAAGGAAACAAAAACAAGTTAAAGGGTTTCTGTTGCAACTTGTTTTGCCCTATTGCAACCATTTTTTTGATTTTATAATCTATACGAAATTTGTCCCTTATTAGCTCACAAAATGCATTAATATTAAGATTTTCCTTTTGCAATAAATGAAAAAAACTCTTGAACAATCATTTCACTGAATCAGACATAGTTTCTATGTAATTCTGCAAAGTATTGAACATTTTCTTTAGACACAAGCTAAGAAAACATACATAAATCTAATTTTTAAATAGGCGAAAATCGGAAATTGTGACATCATCTATTTCAGCATTTTTCACTATGTTCCCCTACTTGGATTTCTTAGGACTTTTGATATGTTATTCCTAACATATTAAGGAAACAAAAATAGGTGGAAGAGTTTCTGTTGCAATTTGTTTGAGGTTACCCCCCTTTTTTTCTTAGATTGCCTGTACTACCATTATGGTGGTGGACGCCATGTTTAAATTGTCAATTTTGAAGGCTTAGGAGCCATTTTTGAGCTTTACATAGACAATTTTTGGCTTCAGCACGCCTTAATACCCCTAGAACACTTGTATGTAATAAATTAACACGATTTGCCTTCGGGGTTCACATTTTTGTAATATGGTCCCAGTCTAATATGACAACCATTCCACTTCTTAAGTTGTTATCCGCCCGGACTGCCCCTTTCATGACGTCGGCCGTGGCCAAGAAGGGATTTCCACATTCATGTTCCTTAGACTTTTCCAAAATGACTATTATGCCGCTGAACAAGACAACTCGGCTTGTGACAAATCATGACAACAAACACAATATTATCAATCAATACCTAATCAATCAATCAATCAATCAAAACTTTATTTATATAGCACATTTCATGCAGGTGCAACACAATGTGCTTTACAGATCATAGGAATAACACAAAAATACAGTTGATAAATACAGTGGGAGGAGGTAAAAGTAAAAGGACAGCATTATAGGTAACCAAACAGGTAAATATTTAAGAATTAAGTAAAGGCAATGCTAAAAAGGTAAGTCTTAAGGTTTTGTTTAAAAATATCAATAGAGTCGGAGAGCCGAAGGTTTACGGGCAGGCTGTTCCACAATACCGGACCATAGTAGCTAAAGGCCGCTTCTCCGAACTTTTTAGTTCTGGGTCTGGTCCTGGGGACCTCTAGGAGACCAGCCGTTGATGAGCGAAGATCAAGCAAAATACAAACAAACAAAAAAATGTCAGGATAAACTTTGTCTATGAACAAATATTACTATGTAAAAAATTAGTTGAGCAACCACTTCACAAGGAGCTACTAGTACATCCATCTGTTCTCAGAGATTACATTGTCTCTGATGTAGATGAGTAGAAGTAGAAAGTAACATTGAAAATTCAGAATAAATAAAAGAAAAATGTATACTTTTGCGTATGTGAACTTGAGTCAATGTAACTGGTTCATTTCCACCCATGATTACACACAATCTCACATTTCTAAAACTTCAACAATCAACATGTTTTTTTTATGTTTTTTCTCATCACCCACAGCTATTCTGAAGCACAGAAATGGATCCAGTAATACAGAACTTGAATATTGACCTCCGAGAGCCTCCTGCCCCAACAGAGACACATCCCATAATACAACTCATTATGAGTGGAAACCTCAAGAAGTTCAAGAAGTCGATCAGAGGAAACAACATTAATCACGTTTACCCATGCAAAGAACTGCGTTACCATATATGTCCTTTAAGTGCTGCTGTGGCATTTCACAAGGAGGACATTTTAGACTTCCTTCTAAAAGAGCGTGCAAACCCAAATCAGTTATCCACAAATAACTGGACCCCTCTGCATCATGCCCCCTTTTACAAAACACCACTTGATTTTGTGCAGAAACTGATTAAAGCAGGAGCAATACCAAATATTACCACGGATGCTCCCCGTGCTATGACACCAAACCAGCTTGCTGCCATCTATAAGAGAGGTGATATTGTGAAAGTCCTAGTCAAAGCTGGAGCGATTATACAACCAATCACTGATGAAAACCCTGCACATGTTTTTTTTAATTCAAAAATATCTGACATGATGCAGGAGCTGGCATTGAGTGATGGTGACTATTATTCTAAAATAAAACATTACATAGATGTGTTTATTGCTGTAAAACAGAAAACACCAACAGAAGTTTTCAGCATGTTTGATCGTTATATGCTGGAGGAGAATCCTCAGACTCATATACTCATCATTGACATACTCTCTGCTGCTGATAACCAAAAAATAGGAGACTATCGTCAGGGAATGATTAAGTGGTTGAAAGACAATAACAAGATGAACTCCTACATTGAAAATGCAGACAAACGCCTCCTAAAATGTGAAGAAGAAATGCAGCATATAGCTGTTTTTAATCTGTATGCAGTTTTCTGTGCAATGAAAAAGATACCCAGTGAGATAACAGTGTCTATGATCCCCAAGCTGCTGAACCTTCTGTCCATAAGAATTGAATCACAGCAAATCATCCTTAATATTCTATGTGTGATTGCACAAAAAAATAATGTCAAAGACGACTGGAATCAGAACCTCATTCATACATTGTGCAAAACGATTGTTCCTTTTGTGAAGAAAGAGCACCCAGCTGAAATAAGAATACCTACATATGGCATACTGGCAAACCTGCTTCCATGTGAACATGCTGCTGACATCTTTGCATCAGTGGGAATAGATCATGTGCCAGAAGATATTATTATATATACAGACATGGGCACCAATGACAAACTGAAAGAAGACCTATCAGAATTGCAAAAGTATCTAAACAAGTCAAACTCAGAGTGTGATGTTTCCACAACTGCCAACACAGAGCAATCAGGATCCAAAAAGAAGAGAAGAAGGAGAAAAAAGTCAGGAAAGCAAGAGGAGGTGAAAGATGAAGTTCATGTTGATGCAGATACAACAACTGTTCCTGTTGAGGAATCTGGTCTGGCTGAAAGCTCAGATGTGCAACCTATCCACCCTGAAGCCAGTGTGTCACCAAAACCACAACCTATCCACCCTGAAGCCAGTGTGTCACTAAAACCACAACCTATCCACCCTGAAGCCAGTATGTCACCAAAACCACAACCTATCCACTCTGAAGCCAGTGTGTCACTAAAACCACAACCTATCCACCCTGAAACCAGTGTGTCACCAAAACCATGGAAATGGCTCCAAATCAGTCAACGATGGAAGCAACAGTTAGAGAAGCTTGCAAACATAGGTGATAGTAAAGTGATCAAAGTTGGGAGTTTAATGTTTGTGAAAGATAAAGAATTTCGCATTGCAAAGGGAAGTGATGGAACTGAGGTCTTTTTGGGGTTAAGAGTTGACGGCACTGAAGTTGCAGTTAAGAGAATGCCCATATCCAACTATGATGTGCTGAAGAACGAGGAAGGCTTTTTACGTCTTCCAAAGCTTGATGATCCTTCGATTGTACGATACGTCGACTTTGCAGAGGATGAGGACTTTGGATACCTTGGTCTTCAGTTATGTGAATACACACTGGAAGAATACATCAAATGTAATTTCACTGAAGACAGACTTGGTGAAATGAAGGATCTTGCCAAACAGGTTCTCAGTAGCTTAAGAGTTCTTCATTGTCAGAATCCTCAAATTCTCCACCGTGATATCAAGCCCCAGAATGTCTTCATTGGTAAGATACAGACAAAATTAAGAGTGCAGTTGCAGAGACTGAAACTATACATATTATTACATTTAATTTCCAGTTATTTTAATATTATATTGATCTAACCATTTTGCTTTACAGATGTTACAAATAGGGCAAGATTAGCAGATTTTGGAATAAGTCGCCGTTTACCCAAAGGACAAACAACCCTACGAACAAGCAGTGCAGGAACTAAATGCTGGAAGGCAAAGGAGACTTTGAATGAAGACATTGATATTCCATATAAAAGAAGCACTGATATCCAGGTTAGTGTGTGCGTGTGCATATGTGTGCGCGTGCGTGTGTGAGAGAGAGAGAGAGAGAGAGAGAGAGAGAGAGAGAGAGAGAGAGAGAGAGAGAGAGAGAGAGAAAGAGAGAAAGAGAAGGTTTAATGAATAAAATTGCGTAATCTTCCTCATTATCATGTCTTTCCTAGGTTGCTGGGATGTTGATGTATTACATCCTTTCTGGAGGTCACCATCCATTTGGCAGCGGTTTTAAATGTGAATACAACATCTATGAAGGAATCTACAACCTGGATCACATTCAGGATGTGGTTGCCAAGGATCTCATCCAGAGGATGATCCATGAAGACCCAAAGAAAAGACCTAAAGTAGAAGAATGCTTGGATCATCCATACTTCTGGACAGACAAAACGTACTAGACATAACTAAATGTTTTCCATTATGCAATAGTAGTGGCAGGAGTAGTAATGCTATCTGTAGTTAATATCATGAATAAAACACAATCACAGCTCATGTTTACATCAATCTCACAATGGATCTCATGGCATCACCTTGTGAACTCAAATCACCAAATCTTTCCTCAATATGTTTGTTTCGTAAATCCTTCCAGGAGAGTTGATTTCCTCCAAAAGGTTGCCAATGAGAAGGAAGTGGACAAGCACTATGAAAACCCTGATCACCACAACGTCATGGCTGTGTGGAACCAGTGTGCTGACGAGAGACTGTTCAGCACATGGAAACTCACCATCAGGCACAAGGTGATGACATCATGTTTAGAATATACAAACGTATGTCTATATATCAGAATAAATGCTGTGTATCAGAGCTCTGGAGGATCATACTACTGTACTGTATGATCTCACCTGGTTTCAGACAGTCTTGCTGTAAATCAGCAGGTCTTTTATCTGAAGTGCTGTTTTTTGACGCTCCATAGCAGCACTATCATTAGTCGCAGTAGGAAGTATATGATCTCCCTTTGTTCCCCATCGTTGGTACGCTACTGTGTTTTGGCTAATCTTAGCCGCGTCTGCTATGAATCCCCGGTGAAGTCATGTGTGTCTGAAACTGGATGTTAAAAAAAAATCACAGAGCAGACTGGTTTAAAGGCCGCTAATGGTTCTGGGCGTTCATCATGTTAATAGACATATGGCTAGATTTTTGTTACCGCTAAACCCCTTATCCCTTAACTTCTTTGCCTTTCTAAACTATTAAAAACATTTTCCAATTGTTCAAATGGCCAGTCAACACGCCCACAACGTGTCAATATATTGCCACATTGAACTATTCCCAAAGGTTCTTAAAAATAGTAAAAAAAAAAAAAAAAAAAAAAGAATAAGGGGTTTTGGATAAGGGATTTAGCGTGTAATGAAAATGGAGCCCAATGAGTCCGTCTCATGTTAAAGGTGTGTGTGTGTGTGTGTGTGTGTGTGTGTGTGTGTGTGTGTGTGTGTGTGTGTGTGTGTGTGTGTGTGTGTGTGTGTGTGTGTTTCTCCAGTTGCCCCAGGAGGTGTTTGAGGAGATGATCAGCAGGAGGAAGAAGTTTCCCTACCAAGATGATGTGATTGGACTGCTGCGTTTCATACGCAACCTGTACCAGCACCAGTATGTTCACTATATCACTACTAAACACAACCTGCACCAGTATGTTCACTATATCACTACTAAACACAACCTGTATGTTCACTATATCACTACTAAACACAACCTGCACCAGTATGTTCACTATATCACTACTAAACACAACCTGCACCAGTATGTTCACTATATCACTACTAAACACAACCTGCACCAGTATGTTCACTATATCACTACTAAACACAACCTGTACCAGTATGTTCACTATATCACTACTAAACACAACCAGTATGTTCACTATATCACTACTAAACACAACCTGCACCAGTATGTTCACTATATCACTACTAAACACAACCAGTATGTTCACTATATCACTACTAAACACAACCTGCACCAGTATGTTCACTATATCACAACACAACCTGCACCAGTATGTTCACTATATCACTACTAAACACAACCTGTACCAGTATGTTCACTATATCACTACTAAACACAACCTGTACCAGTATGTTCACTATATCACTACTAAACACAACCTGCACCAGTATGTTCACTATATCACTACTAAACACAACCTGTACCAGCACCAGTATGTTCACTATATCACTACTAAACACAACCTGCACCAGTATGTTCACTATATCACTACTAAACACAACCTGCACCAGTATGTTCACTATATCACTACTAAACACAACCTGTACCAGTATGTTCACTATATCACTACTAAACACAACCTGCACCAGTATGTTCACTATATCACTACTAAACACAACCTGCACCAGTATGTTCACTATATCACTACTAAACACAACCTGTACCAGTATGTTCACTATATCACTACTAAACACAACCTGCACCAGTATGTTCACTATATCACTACTAAACACAACCAGTATGTTCACTATATCACTACTAAACACAACCAGTATGTTCACTATATCACTACTAAACACAACCTGCACCAGTATGTTCACTATATCACTACTAAACACAACCTGCACCAGTATGTTCACTATATCACTACTAAACACAACCTGCACCAGTATGTTCACTATTAGCCCTGCTTCTGTTGCATTCACTTGTGGTAGCATTTAAATGTGGGCGCACTTTGCGTGCTAATCATTCCCTGTGCACTCACCCATTAAATAATTCCAAAGACGTGTGGTGTCATATAGTCCTCTACTTTCATATCCATGTGAAAGTTGTGGCACAAAACGCCTATTTAGTCAAATATCTCCACTTTTCCTGAGACGCACACAGACATCTCTCCCTTCGGGCAAAGGGGATCAGAATACCAGCTGCACCTGATCACTGCAAACGTCATCACCACAAAAAGTTTGGGGAACACAATGGCCTTTATGCAGCCAAACACTTCCTGGTTGTGCTGGCAGTAAGGGATCCTTCCTGTCGGCAGACTCCCATTCACTGTGCATGTATTGGTTGTGATTTTGTATGAATAAAGTTCACTTCCTTAAACCACACTATTTCATTTGATAATACCATTTCCTAGTTCTTCATAGTTTGTTTTATTTGTGGTGTGCTATTGACATGATCACATGAGTTAGAAATGTCTAAAATCTTCAGTTAAAATCATGAGTACTTCATGGATTTCTCCAAGTGTTGCCATGTCCGCTTTTTATAAGCAACCTTTTTCAGTAAATCTGCTTGCAAGTAATGACAGTTTACTAGGCAGATTTTTAAGGCTTGTTCCATATCTGTGATTCTGCTCAAATGAACAATGAGTCAAAGAGCCCCCATGTTCCATGCATCTGTGCACACAGATCCCCATCTGTAATTTTTTTTGTGCCAGCCAGGTTTTTATTTTTCATCTGTATAAAACAAGAATTATTTTGGAAAATATCAAATCTATCAGATCACAGTGGCACACTTTGAGCTTTCAGATCTGCTATTCTCAAGTAGCTGCCAATAGTCTTAGAGTATAATGCATAGTATGTAATGTACAGTAGATGTATAGCTCATGATTGACTGATTGCTTATCTCTCTCACACAATCTGGCAACACCGGAGCAAGTGCATTGTTCCAGATTGTGTGAGAGAAATAAGCAACCATGGTCTATGACATGGGGTTTCAACTGATTGTGAACCAGGGACCACCAACCTGACTTAGAATCAACACGGGGACCACCACAGTTACCCTAAATCCATTCTGTTACTTCATTCAACCTAGAGAGAAAATATCCGCACTCACATATAGTTCACAAGTTTTTTTTTTTATTATTTCATTTCAGAGTTTCATAGAGAAATGAAATAAAAGAAAACTCATGAACTATATGCGAGTGCGGATATTTTCTCTCTACGTTGATCTGCAAGAATCTGCACCCATCAGCTATTAAGAATACAAGTTGGACTCTGAGTAGAGTGCGCCTACCTAACGATATACAGTAGCCTAATGATAGTGTAGACATATGGCATTATTATTCCCACAGTGATGTAGGCTAATTATGATAAAATCAGGCAAACTTTCTTGAGATTCTAACACCCATTTCTGTGGATTGTCTTATCCTCAATCAGACTTTCAGTAACTGACAGGGTGGGAATGCTTACCTTACATTGCACAAAGCTTTAGTGTGCTGTTCTATGGAAGAAAAAAATGAATACCTTTCAGGACCACAAGTGGTCCATGGAACACCAATTGAAAATACCTGGACCTGGACTATGAAAACCAAATGAGCTACTATATTACTCTTTAAGACTTTCTTTAAGGCTCTTTAAGACAAGAACTTGAGATTTGTTTTTCATCTGGGGTTTGTGATCCAGGGACATGGGATCCTTTATGAAAATGTTTGAGGAGAATCACAGGTTTAAGCAACATTAGGGAACAGGCTATGCTAGCATTATTTTCAAGCAACTTTACTGAAAAGGCTTGCTTATAAAAAGTGGATATGGCAACACATGGATAAATCCATGAAAAACTCCCGGTTTTAACTGAAGATTTTAGACATTTCTTACTCATGTGATCATGTCAATAGCACACCACAAATAATACAAACTATGAAGAACTAGGAAATGGTATTATCAAATGAAATAGTGTGGTTTAAGGAAGTGAACTTTATTCATACAAATTCACAACCAATACATGCAAAGTGAATGGGAGTCTGCCGACAGGAAGGATCCCTTACTGCCAGCACAACCAGGAAGTGTTTGGCTGCATAAAGGCCATTGCCTGGTGCACTGCGATAGGGGCTGGGGAATTAATCACACCACCTGCCAATTGTGATGTAGAACACACTCTCACTGCCTTGTGTGTTTCCAGTGCTGAGGCTGCTGCTGACATTGACCTGATGGAGATGTTTCCTGACCTCATCGTAAGCGTCTACAAGTTCACTCTGAACCAAGGCTGGAACACACGGACCACCCTGGAACATTTCTATGCAGCAAAGACCACAAACCACAGCTTGGACCACAGCCTGGGACAACTCTCCCTGTCCTGAACTTAATGGGTCGCCCCAAAGGGTAGAAGGCAGGGATCTACCGGTATCTAGTGATCTACCGCTAGATCTAGTGATCTACCACAGACTACAGACTGACATTCCCTTGGAATATACATCTGACAAAAACTCACACAACTTCTCATCCCACCACCAGAATCAGAACAGGTCCATGTGGTGAAGAGTTGTCGATGGGACTGAATATGCCCCCCCACCTTTAGTCGGGGGTGCCAGCTATAATTAAATCATTGATTGATTGATTTGAAAACCAAAAATTCCCTTCTGGGACTCTGCCATGGAACTATTGGATTATTATTCTGCCCTCAATGAATTCACATAATATTATACAGTTAATAAAACACATTGTTCAGTGTAACACCAGCTCTGTTACTCAGGGATATTTCTGTGTCAGTCAGGGATATACAGTATAGCCTATATATATTTTTTTGACATTTTATATGAGGAGGATTTATTTTTAGGTTGGTAGATCTCGAATAACTGGACTGGTCATTTTTAAAAGTATGATATCATCCTGAATACATGATGACTCTGGTTATAAGATGACCCCCATTTTTCCAAGAGTCATTTGTAAAAAAAAAAAAAAAAAAAAACATTGAATGTCAATTTGTTTAGCCAGAATTAGACATATCAATTATTTGTCAATTATTATTTCTGTCAGAAGAAAACATAGTCTTATATTCAGGCCAATAGGATTCATCTCAAGTCATACAAGTGTGTGGACAGATTTACATGATTGATTTAAACCTGCTAAATTCATATTTGTTTGTAGATGAAGATCAAGATTGATTTCATTTCAAACAGATTAATTTCATTTCATACATTCTATTCATATTGATTTAATTTCCACAACATTGATTGACAATGAAGTGAGACATTTATTTATTTGATATAACAGGTGGAAAAAAGGAAAAAAGAGCAGCGTTCTATTGTTGTTGTTCAGAGATATTGGGAATATTACTTTACCTTGTTAATGTATTAGTTATTACTTATTACCTTCATTTTAAAGCAATATATTGTATTACAATATTGCTGTCTGAGCAAGTGTAATATATTAATATTACTGTTACATATTACTTAAAAGAAAAATGTTGTACAAAATATATAATTAAATATTTAGTGTCACTATTAATCAAATATTGTGTAGGCCAGTGGCATAGCTACAATAAAGCAAGCGCACTTGGCTATCTGGGAAATCCATATGAAATCAACTTGAAAAAACGTCCTCCTGAATAAATAATTTGATGACAGATTATAGAAAATAAGTAATTATTTAACTTCTGCAGTTGTCAAGAAAATTTCACGAGAACATTTTCAACGAGACAGATTGACAGAAAGTAATATTGAAAGTAATGCAGTAATGCAGAAAGAAAAGTATAATATATTAGATTGTTTTTGTGAAGTAATATATTTATATTACAAGTTACTGCATTTTGGTAATATATTATGTAATATATTGAGTTACGTAGTGCACATGTCCCAACACTGGTTCAGAGATATTGACCAATAGCAGAGGAGAGAAAACTCATGGATGCCAAATGATGCCAAAAAACATCAGTTCTATGATATTTTGTGCCTTAATTCAGATTCCATTCAGTTTGTTGTTCATGGAATGTATTGTTTTATAATCTATTCTATACAAGCAGCACATTAAACTGCATGTACAGCACTGGATGAAATAAAGAATGATATAAATATAACTAACATTGTGTACAGATATCATTCACTGGATTAAATAAAGAATGATATAATATAACTAACATTGTGTACAGATATCATTCACTGGATTAAATAAAGAATGATATAAATATAACTAACATTGTGTACAGATATCATTCACTGGATTAAATAAAGAATGATATAATATAACTAACATTGTGTACAGATATCATTCACTGGATTAAATAAAGAATGATATAATATAACTAACATTGTGTACAGATATCATTCACTGGATTAAATAAAGAATGATATAAATATAACTAACATTGTGTACAGATATCATTCAGAGCAGAGCTTTACAAACTGTTCATGTAGAGACAACAGAACAGAGACCAGATGTTTGTTCAGGGACACAAACTAGTGAAAATAACAGATCTACAAACTTGGTGTTGAGTTCAGTCTTTCTGCCATCCATCCATCCATCCATCCATCCATCCATCCATCCATCCATCCATCCATTCATCCATTCATTCATTCATTCATTCATTCAAGAATTACAAATGAGCCTAAACTAAACATTTATAGAACATTTATAACACTGCTAAATCCATAACAGGATGTGTTTTATTTCAGCTTTTTTTGGAGTGAGAGAAGCAGAGACTGTTCACTTCCAGTGTGTGCGGGTGCGCGTGCGTGCGTGTGTGTGTCTGTCTACAGGATGTTGACATCTGGAGGGTGTAAAATATCAGGACACATGACAACACATACCAGCATCTGATTGGCTGCTTTCAACTCACACATGAACATACACAGTAACGTCATTTTCAGATCTTCCTCTTTCAGGACATTTCGTCTCAGCCTACTGTAGTTTACTGGATAATGAAAGTTAGAAGAACGAGAGAGAGAGAGAGAGAGAGAGAGAGAGAGAGAGAGAGAGAGAGAGAGAGAGACAGAGAGACAGAGAGACAGAGAGACAGACAGACAGACAGACAGACAGACAGACAGACAGACAGACAGACAGACAGACAGACAGACAGGTGTGGCGTTGTACACAGCAGATCTATATTGACTGACAGACGAGTTCATCTGTTTAAGAATAAACCAGGAAACTGTAAGTTTAATTCACCATTATTCTATGTTGCTTTGCACCATGTTGTGATGTTGTAGATCTGGATATACATTTTGCCCTTCTGTATAAGGAGCACTTTTACTTTTGGGTACTTTAAGTGCATTATGATGGCCATATTGGTAATATTTTTATTGAATTAAATGTTGAATATTAGAACTCTACCTGTGACAGGGTATTTCTACAATGTGATACGGATAAAGTAAAGCATTCTTTACCACTGTTTTAACATATTAAAAGGTACAACAACAGGCATAAATATTCAGTTGTATTATGGATTGCTGTGTTTGTACAGTAGTTTTGCTCTCAGTCTAATGAGGAAGTTGATAGTTCAGTAGAGATAACATCAACACTGTAGTCTAGTTACTGTATACAGTAAATGAGAGCTCAATACTTCATTATACTATGGTTTTCATAAAACATGAAGTGTTGAGAGATATCGGACAAATAACCATGTTTTACTTTTACTATCACTGTATACCATAGACTATATTAAATAGACTTTGGACATTTTTGGACATGTCTTTAAACTGCAGCCATTTAAACTCCTGACAGACTCGTTTGCAGAACAACCTCACATTTCTCCACAAGACTTTATCAGCATGTTTTCTTATGTTTTTTTTAATCAACCCACAGCTATTCTGAAGCACAGAAATGGATCCAGTAATACAGAGCTTGAATATTGATCTCCGAGAGCTTTCTGCCCCAACAGAGACACATCCCATAATGCAACTCATTATGAATGGAAACCTCAAGAAGTTCAAGAAGTCGATCCGAGGAAACAACATTAATGGTCTTTACCCATGCAAAGAGCTGCGTTACCATATATGTCCTTTAAGTGCTGCTGTGGCATTTCACAAGGAGGACATTTTAGACTTCCTTCTAAAAGAGCGTGCAGACCCAAATCAGGCATCTACAAATAACTGGACCCCTCTGCATCATGCCCCTTTTTACAAAACACCACTTGATTTTGTGCAGAAACTGATGAAAGCAGGAGCGATTCCAAATATTACCATAGATTCTCCCCGCGCTATGACACCAAACCAGCTTGCTGCCATCTATAAGAGAGGTGATATAGTCAAAGTCCTAGTCAAAGCTGGAGCGATTATACAACCAATCACTGATGAAAACCCTGCACATGTTTTTTTTAATTCAAAAATATCTGACATGATGCAGGAGCTGGCATTGAGTGATGGTGACTATTATTCTAAAATAAAACATTACATAGATGTGTTTATTGCTGTAAAACAGAAAACACCAACAGAAGTTTTCAGCATGTTTGATCGTTATATGCTGGAGGAGAATCCTCAGACTCATATACTCATCATTGACATACTCTCTGCTGCTGATAACCAAAAAATAGGAGACTATCGTCAGGGAATGATTAAGTGGTTGAAAGACAATAACAAGATGAACTCCTACATTGAAAATGCAGACAAACGGCTCCCAAAATGTCAACATAAAGAAATGCAGCATTTAGCTGTTTTTAATCTGCATACAGTTTTCTGTGCAATGAAAAAGATATCAAGTGAGGTGACAGTGTCTCTGATCCCAAAGCTGCTGAACCTGCTTTCAGCAAGATCTGAATTACAGCAAAATATCCTGAAAACTCTATATGTGATTGCACAAAAAACTAAAGTCAAAGACGACTGGAATCAGAACCTCATTCATACATTGTGCAAAGCGATTGTTCCTTTTGTGAAGAAAGAGTACCCAGCTGAAATAAGAGTACCTACATATGGCATACTGGCAAACCTGCTTCCATGTGAACATGCTGCTGACATCTTTGTATCAATGGGAATAGATCATGTGCCTGAGGATATTATTATATATGCAGACATGGGCACGAATGACAAACTGAAAGAAGACCTATCAGAATTGCAAAAGTATCTCAACAAGTCAAACTCAGAGTGTGATGTTTCCACAACTGCCAACGCAGAGCCATCAGGATCCAAAAAGAAGAGAAGGAGAAAAAAGTCAGGAAAGCTAGAGGTGCTGAAAGATGAAGTTCATGTTGATGCAGATACAACAACTGTTCCTGTTGAGGAATCTGGTCTGGCTGAAAGTTCACATGTGCAACATATCCACCCTGAAGCCAGTGTGTCACCAAAACCACAATCTATCCACCCTGAAGCCACTGTGTCACCAAAACCACAACCTATCCACCCTGAAGCCAGTGTGTCACCAAAACCACGAAAATGGCTCCGAATCAGTCAACGATGGAAGCAACATTTAGAGAAGCTTGCAAACATAGATGAAAGTAAAGTGATCAAAGTTGGGAGTCTTGTGTTTGTAGAAGATGATAAATTCCGCATCGCAAAAGGAAGTGATGGAACTGAGGTTTTCTTGGGGTTAAGAGATGATGGCACTGAAGTCGCAGTCAAGAGAATGTTAAAATCCAACTATCAAGTGCTGAAGAACGAGGAAGGCTTTTTACGTCTTCCAAAGCTTGATCATCCTTCGATTGTAAGATATGTCGACTTTGCAGAAGATGCTCATTTTGGATACCTTGGTCTTCAGTTATGTGAATACACACTGGAAGAATACATCAAATGTAACTTCACTGGAGACAGACTTGATAAAATGAAGGATCTTGCCAAACAGGTTCTCAGTAGCTTAAGAGTTCTTCATTGTCAGAATCCTCAAATTCTCCATCGGGATATCAAGCCACAGAATGTCTTGATTGGTAAGATACAGACGGAATTAAGAGACTGAAACTGCATACAATAACATGTGATTTAATTTCCAATTACCTTAATATCTATTATATTGATCTACCCATTTTGATTCACAGATGTTACAAATAGGGCAAGATTAGCAGATTTTGGAATAAGCCGCCGTTTACCCAAAGGACAAACAACCCTACGAACAAGCAGTGCAGGAACTAAATGCTGGAAGGCAAAGGAGACTTTGAATGAAGACATTGATATTCCATATAAAAGAAGCACTGATATCCAGGTTAGTGTGTGCGTGTGCATATGAGAGAGAGAGAGAGAGAGAGAGAGAGAGAAAGAGAAAGAGAAGGTGTAATGAATAAAGTTGAGTAATCTTCCTCATTATCATTGTCTTTTCTAGGTGGCTGGGATGTTGATGTATTACATCCTTTCTGGAGGTCACCATCCATTTGGCAGCGGTTTTAGGTGTGAAACCAACATCTATGATGGAATCTACAACCTGGATCACATTCAGGATGTGGTTGCCAAGGATCTCATCCAGAGGATGATCCATGAAGACCCAAAGAAAAGACCTAAAGTAGAAGAATGCTTGGATCATCCATACTTCTGGACAAACAAAACGTACTAGAAATAAGTAAATGTTTTCCATTGTACAATGGTAGTAGCAGTAGTGTTTCATATCTATAGTTAATATCATGGCTAAATCACAATCACAGTTCAGGTTTACCTCAATCTGACAATGGATCTCATGGCATCACCTTGTGAACTCAAATCACCAAATCTTTCCTCAATATGTTTGTTTCGTAAATCCTTCCAGGAGAGTTGATTTCCTCCAAAAGGTTGCCAATGAGAAGGAAGTGGACAAGCACTATGAAAACCCTGATCACCACAACGTCATGGCTGTGTGGAACCAGTGTGCTGACGAGAGACTGTTCAGCACATGGAAACTCACCATCAGGCACAAGGTGATGACATCATGTTTAGAATATACAAACGTATGTCTATATATCAGAATAAATCCTGTGTATCAGAGCTCTGGAGGATCATACTACTGTATGATCTCACCTGGTTTCAGACAGTCTTGCTGTAAATCAGCAGGTCTTTTATCTGAAGTGCTGTTTTATGACGCTCCATAGTGACACTATCGTTAGTCCTAGTAGGAAGTGTATGATCTCCCTTTGTTCCTCATCGTTGGTACGCTACTGTGTTTTGGCTAATCTTAGCCGCGTCTGCTATGAATCCCCGGTGAAGTCATGTGTGTCTGAAACTGGATGTTAAAAAAAAATCACAGAGCAGACTGGTTTAAAGGCCGCTAATGGTTCTGGGCGTTCATCATGTTAATAGGCCTAGATTTTTGTTACTGCTAGATCCCTTATCCCTTAACTTTTTTTTTTGCCTTTTTAAACTATTAAAAAAAAATAATAATAATTAAAAAAAAAAAAATTCAATTGTTCAAATGGCCAGTCTACATGCCCGCAACGTGTCAATAGATTGCCACGTTGAACTATTCCCCAAAGTTAAGGGGTTTGGGATGTGTGTTTCTCCAGTTGCCACAGGAGGTGTTTGAGGAGATGATCAGCAGGAGGAAGAAGTTTCCCTACCAAGATGATGTGATTGGACTGCTGCGTTTCATACGCAACCTGTACCAGCACCAGTATGTTCACTATATCACTACTAAACACAACCTGCACCAGTATGTTCACTATATCACTACTAAACACAACCTGTACCAGTATGTTCACTATATCACTACTAAACACAACCTGTACCTGTATGTTCACTATATCACTACTAAACACAACCTGCACCAGTATGTTCACTATATCACTACTAAACACAACCTGTACCAGTATGTTCACTATATCACTACTAAACACAACCTGCACCAGTATGTTCACTATATCACTACTAAACACAACCTGCACCAGTATGTTCACTATATCACTACTAAACACAACCTGTACCAGTATGTTCACTATATCACTACTAAACACAACCTGCACCAGTATGTTCACTATATCACTACTAAACACAACCTGCACCAGTATGTTCACTATATCACTACTAAACACAACCTGTACCAGTATGTTCACTATATCACTACTAAACACAACCTGCACCAGTATGTTCACTATATCACTACTAAACACAACCTGTATGTTCACTATATCACTACTAAACACAACCTGTACCAGTATGTTCACTATATCACTACTAAACACAACCAGTATGTTCACTATATCACTACTAAACACAACCTGCACCAGTATGTTCACTATATCACTACTAAACACAACCTGCACCAGTATGTTCACTATATCACTACTAAACACAACCTGCACCAGTATGTTCACTATATCACTACTAAACACAACCTGCACCAGTATGTTCACTATATCACTACTAAACACAACCAGTATGTTCACTATATCACTACTAAACACAACCTGTATGTTCACTATATCACTACTAAACACAACCAGTATGTTCACTATATCACTACTAAACACAACCTGTATGTTCACTATATCACTACTAAACACAACCTGTATGTTCACTATATCACTACTAAACACAACCAGTATGTTCACTATATCACTACTAAACACAACCTGTATGTTCACTATATCACTACTAAACACAACCTGTACCAGTATGTTCACTATATCACTACTAAACACAACCTGTACCAGTATGTTCACTATATCACTACTAAACACAACCTGCACCAGTATGTTCACTATATCACTACTAAACACAACCTGTACCAGTATGTTCACTATATCACTACTAAACACAACCTGTATGTTCACTATATCACTACTAAACACAACCTGTACCAGTATGTTCACTATATCACTACTAAACACAACCAGTATGTTCACTATATCACTACTAAACACAACCTGCACCAGTATGTTCACTATATCACTACTAAACACAACCTGTACCAGTATGTTCACTATATCACTACTAAACACAACCAGTATGTTCACTATATCACTACTAAACACAACCTGCACCAGTATGTTCACTATACACTACTAAACACAACCTGTACCAGTATGTTCATTATATCACTACTAAACACAACCTGTACCAGTATGTTCACTATATCACTACTAAACACAACCTGTATGTTCACTATATCACTACTAAACACAACCTGCACCAGTATGTTCACTATATCACTACTAAACACAACCTGTACCAGTATGTTCACTATATCACTACTAAACACAACCTGTATGTTCACTATATCACTACTAAACACAACCTGTACCAGTATGTTCACTATATCACTACTAAACACAACCTGCACCAGTATGTTCACTATTAGCCCTGCTTCTGTTGCATTCACTTGTGGTAACATTTAAATGTGGGCGCACTTTGCGTGCTAATCATTCCCTGTGCACTCACCCATTAAATAATTCCAAAGACGTGTGGTGTCATATAGTCCTCTACTTTCATATCCATGTGAAAGTTGTGGCACAAAACGCCTATTTAGTCAAATATCTCCACTTTTCCTGAGACGCACACAGACATCTCTCCCTTCGGGCAAAGGGGATCATAATACCAGCTGCACCTGATCACTGCAAACGTCATCAGGGTAACACAAAATGTTTGGGGAACACAATTGCCTGGTGCACTGCGATAGGGGCTGGGGAATTAATCACACCACCTGCCAATTGTGATGTAGAACACACTCTCACTGCCTTGTGTGTTTCCAGTGCTGAGGCTGCTGCTGACATTGACCTGATGGAGATGTTTCCTGACCTCATCGTAAGCGTCTACAAGTTCACTCTGAACCAAGGCTGGAACACACGGACCACCCTGGAACATTTCTATGCAGCAAAGACCACAAACCACAGCTTGGACCACAGCCTGGGACAACTCTCCCTGTCCTGAACTTAATGGGTCGCCCCAAAGGGTAGAAGGCAGGGATCTACCGGTATCTAGTGATCTACCGCTAGATCTAGTGATCTACCAGTAGATCACACAGACTGCAGACTGACATTCCCTTGGAATATACATCTGACAAGAACTCACACAACTTCTCATCCCACCACCAGAATCAGAACAGGTCCATGTGGTGAAGAGTTGTCGATGGGACTGAATATGCCCCCCCACCTTTAGTCGGGGGTGCCAGCTATAATTAAATCATTGATTGATTGATTTGAAAACCAAAAATTCCCTTCTGGGACTCTGCCATGGAACTATTGGATTATTATTCTGCCCTCAATGAATTCACATAATATTATACAGTTAATAAAACACATTGTTCAGTGTAACACCAGCTCTGTTACTCAGGGATATTTCTGTTTAAGTCAGGGATATACAGTATAGCCTATATTCTTTGACATATTTTATATGAGGAGGAATTATTTTTAGGTTGGTAGATCTCGAATAACTGGACTGGTCATTTTTAAAAGTATGATATCATCCCGAATATATGATAACTCTGGTTATAAGATGACCCCCATTTTTCCAAGAGTCGTTTGTGGAAAAAGAAAAACATTGAATGCCAGAATAAGCCAATTCAATTATTTGTCAATTATTATTTCTGTCAGAAGAAAACAGTCTTATATTCAGGCCAATGGGATTCATCTCAAGTCATACAAGTGTGTGGACAGATTTACATGATTGATTTAAAGCTGCTAAATTCATATTTGTTTGTAGATGAAGATCAAGATTGATTTCATTTCATACATTCTATTCGTATTGATTTCATTCCTACAACATTGATTGACAATGAAGTGAGACTTTTATTTATTTGATATAACTGAATGTCCCACAATGCTTTGCGTCTAAGACCAGGTGTTTAAGGAAAAAGATCAGCGTTCTATTGTTGTTGTTCAGATATATTGACCAATAGCAGAGGAGAGAAAACTCATGGATGCCAAATGATGCCAAAAAACATCAGTTCTGTACTATTTTGTGCCTTAATTTCTTGATTCAGTTTGTTGTTCATGGAATGTATTGTTTTATAATCTATTCTATACAAGCAGCACATTAAACTGCATGTACAGCACTGGATTAAATAAAGATTGATATAAATATAACTAACGTTGTGTACAGATATCATTCACTGGATTAAATAAAGAATGATATAATATAACTAACATTGTGTACAGATATCATTCACTGGATTAAATAAAGATTGATATAAATATAACTAACGTTGTGTACAGATATCATTCACTGGATTAAATAAAGAATGACAGAAATATTAACTAATAGTTTGTAAAGCTAATAGTTTTACAAACTGTTCATGTAGAGACAACAGAACAGAGACCAGATGTTTGTCTAGGGACACAAACTAGTGAAAATAACAGATCTACAAGCTTGCAACTCGTCGCTTCTCGCCACGTTGCAAGCTTGTAGATCGGTTATTTTCACTGGTTTTCAACCTTTTTCAAGACAGAGGCTTTCAACCTTTTTATACCACTATTTATTCACTATTTATTCTGCATCTTAGTCACGGAGGACCACCTGGAATATGGTGAGAAATGGTTGTGAATAAAACTTGTTTAGTGCAGTTTGTTGTTTGTCTGAGTATTGGGTTTTAAAGGTGAAGTGACAGGGGTTGGGTCACACTGCCACAACAACCATTACATATTCAAAGAAATAAAAAGCCTCTTAAATCCACACAAACACAATGTAATTGTAAGAACTAGAAAGAAGAAGTATTTTCATCTTACCCACGATGCTTTCCTAAACATCGGTGTTTCACCATGTTAATATTTTTTTTTCTTTTTGGCTCCTTTTTTTTCTGAGGAAGAAAATAAAAACGGGTGTAATTCCCCGTAATTTCTGTTGCCATGTGTCTCATCATGTTGCCTGCATGTTTATGTTGACATTGTTAGTTGATATTGATATTAAATATTCTTGTGTATCAGGGCCTTGTGCATCTCACACTGAAGTTTCCTCTGAACAACACAGAGCCACTTCCACCTAAAGGGGGCGCCAGATGGACTCATTTTACTGTAGGCCTACATTCAGACTGCAGGTTAACATGAAGGTGAATTTAACAGGTTCTAAATATCATACAATGTAGGAATGATATAGTAACAAGGATTTCCCCCAAGATCACAATGGTTTATTATAGTCAATAGAATCAATCAATAAGTAAAAACCAAAAGGGCATAAAACAGACAAGTAAGAGGAAGTGGAGGAGTGGTAGAGTTACCGGATGGTAACAGTAAAAGTTGCCGGTTCAAACCCAGGCTCCCCCAGAGTTAGTGTCAAAGTGTCCTTGAGCAAGACACTGAACCCCTAACTGCTCCTGATGTGCTAGTAGGTACAGTACAGTACCTTGCATGGTTTCTGCTGAGTGTATGTGTGTGTGTGAATGGGTGAATGTGATGCACAATCTATGTACTGTTGTAAAGCGCCTTGGATAAAGGCGCTATGTAAAATGCACCATTTACCATTTTAAGTTTAAATGGTAAACTTCTAGGGGAACTATTACACCAGATAACTATTACACCAGATAATGTTTTAATTAAAAAAGCCAAACTCAAATTGATGCAAATCAACAAAAGTCGAAACGTAGCAAAAGAAACAAAAAGCAAACAGCAGTGTCAGTCAGGTTTATAAAGAAAACATAATAAGTGTGTGCATGGACAGTCAGACCTACAGAAATGACCATACTGTGTTACCCTAATGTTGACCAGTCATCATCATTATGATGTTATGCCCAGTGTTAGCAATTTTGAACAAAAAATAAAATTAACTTGTGGGGTGTCTGCATGACTACGACTTTTCAGGGGTGTTGAAACCATTCCAAACATTATTTTTTAAGTAAATATCTCCCTGAACCTATAACATTAGTACATTGGTAGAAAGACCATTATAGGACTAGATCAGTATTCAGTTGAGTGAAAACTTGCACGTTGCGCACAAGCAGGCCATGGTCTACTCGTGCGTGAGCGGGGCGGGCTAATACTCATGACATTAGCTATAAAGGTCTCTTACTCACCATTACATCATCACCTCAACCGGCCAATCAGAGTACTTCGAGAGACGGCCGACCGCTGACGGCCGCGCAACGCTCGCTTTACTTACGCCTGCTTCACTCACGCAAGTAAAAATCGTCATTGTTGTCTCCACCGAAGGTGGGGACTATAAAACGCCCTCCGTCCGTGCACGCGGCCCGTCCGTCCCCCGAATCTGTCCGTCGCACGACTGTCTGTCCGTGCACGCAGCCCGTTCGTCATGACGTCATGACGACGTTATAGTTGATACACTAGTACCAGTGAACGTTCAAACCTGAGCACAGACGGTGGAGACCTGGGTACAGGTCTCTAGGAGGAACCCTGAGCTTGAGAAGCTTGAGATGACGTCATGATGAGGTCATAGGTATGAAGGTCATAGGTCATGGGTATAAAACTATTTTGAATTCTGCACTTTTTATTTAAAGAATAATATCATCAATTCTTACCCTTTTTTTTAATCCCAAAGAAAAGTTAATGTTAAAAACATATTTATGAGCCCAGATATTTTTTTCTTGAACTATTACATAGAATTTGAATGATTTTTTATTTCCAACTGAAATGAAATGGAAATTTCAAATTCAGAAAAGACATTAGTGTTTTATATTTATTAGAATAATATCATCAATTGCTGAGCCCGGACGGTGGAGACCTGTGCCCCGTAGGGGCACAATCTTGTTACGTCATGCACTCATTTTTTATTACATTATGAGCTGATTACAACATTATGAACAGTTATTACATTTAAATAATGAGCAGTTACATTATGAGTTGCTACACATGTATTTCATAAAATACATATCTTTTTTAAATACATATCGTCTTTTTAATGTTTATTTCTAATCGAAGGGTGGTCCAGCTCTCTACTGTATTATGGGTGGGCCGTGGCCCTCCCTGGCCCCACCCGTAACACCCGTGCAAATCGACGTCGCCAGTCACGCTCGGCCCCCGGGGCCATATTTAGACAGCGTACGTCCAGCCAATATAATACGTGGTTTGAGCCCCGAAAACAAACGCCCTTTTATCAGTCGGCTTTTGCCCCGCGAGTCGTTCACAGCGTGTCAGAGAGACAGACGGGAAATCTAACGGAGAGACGACGTCAAAAAAGACATCAGAGATGTTTAACAACGAGAACGACTTGGTGCTGGACTACGAGGAGGAGCTGGAGGGCGCCCAGGCGCCCGGGGGGGCGTCGGCCGGAGGGGGCGGCGGACTCTCGGCGGGCGGCGGCAAGGAGGTGAAGGGCTCCTACGCCTCCATGCACAGCTCCACCTTCAAAGACTTCCTGCTGAAACCGGAGCTGCTCAAGGCCATCAACGACTGCGGCTTCGAGCATCCGTCCGAGGTGCAGCACGACTGCATCCCGCAGGCCATCCTGGGCGTGGACATCCTGTGCCAGGCCAAGTCCGGCATGGGCAAGACGGCCGTGTTCGTGCTGGCCACGCTGCAGCAGATCGACCCGCAGGCCGGCGACGGCGTCTCGGTGCTGGTCATGTGCCACACCCGCGAGCTGGCCTTCCAGATCAACAAGGAGTACGAGCGCTTCTCGCGCTACCTGGCCGGCGTGCGCACCGCCGTCTTCTTCGGCGGCATGCCGCTCAAGAAGGACGAGGAGACGCTCCGGCGCCACCGCCCCCACGTGGTGGTGGGCACTCCGGGGCGCATCCTCATGCTCATCCGCCAGAAGACGCTCAGCCTGCGCGGCATCAAGCACTTCGTGCTGGACGAGTGCGACAAGATGCTGGAGCAGCTGGACATGCGGCGCGACGTGCAGGACATCTTCAAGCTGACGCCGCACGAGAAGCAGTGCATGATGTTCAGCGCCACGCTCGGCAAGGAGATCCGGCCCGTCTGCCGCAAGTTCATGCAGGAGCCGCTGGAGGTGTTCGTCAACGACGAGACCAAGCTGACGCTGCACGGCCTGCAGCAGTACTACTGCCGCGTGGGCGACAAGGACAAGAACAAGAAGCTGTGCGAGCTGCTGGACGCGCTGGAGTTCAACCAGGTGGTGATCTTCGTCAAGTCCATCCAGCGCTGCGTGGCGCTGGCCAAGCTCATGGTGGACCAGAGCTTCCCGGCGGTGGCCATCCACAAGGGCATGCCGCAGGAGGAGCGGCTCAAGCGCTACCAGCAGTTCAAGGACTTCCAGAACCGCATCCTGGTGGCCACCAACCTGTTCGGCCGCGGCATGGACATCGAGCGCGTCAACATCGTCTTCAACTACGACATGCCCGAGGACTCGGACAACTACCTGCACCGCGTGGCGCGCGCCGGACGCTTCGGCACCAAGGGCCTGGCCATCACCTTCGTGTCGGACGACGGCGACAACAAGGTGCTGCAGGACGTGCAGGAGCGCTTCGAGGTCAACGTGCCCGAGCTCCCCGAGGAGATCGACATCAACACGTACTTCCAGAAGTCGCGCTGAGGCCGGTCAGGCGGATCTCCAGGGGGGAGTGGTCCGACAGAAGCTACGCTGAGTTGATCCAGATGATTGGTCAGACATCTCCAAAGTACAGACAAGAGCGGAGAACATCTCCCAGGTGAGTTAAGACTAGAGCTAAGACGCCCTATTAGTCACACCAAGTTGATCAGATATCGCCAGAAGTCCAGATGAGTGTTAAAGTCCAGGTAAGAGCTGAGACATCTCCACCTACCTCCAAAGGTCCAAGTGAATTGGTCAGACATCTAAGTCCACAAAACTGCCACCAGATCTCCACCTGCCTTCATCTCCAGCTAACTCCAAAGGTCCAGGTGTGTTGGTCAGACATCTCGAGAAGTCTCCACCTGCCTCAGTTGAAGGCTGCATCATCTTTTTTTGTTGTTCTAATCCCTTTTTCGGGGTGGAGGGGGGTTTGGTTGAACTTGGTCAAGGTTTAAAATTGTAATATCAAAAAATAATGTAGGATGTGACATTATCTCGCAAAAGATTGGTCTAAATTAAACTACCAAAAGATGTGTCCTGAAAAATATCTTTTGATGTAACAGAGGTGGCATGCGCGTAACTAAGAAGGGATATGTATACAGTACATGTAGCATGGGGACACCATGCGTTACCAGTCAGATATTTACATGATCACTTGGCCTGTGAACGATGGCGTATTATGGAAGCGGCTGCACTCGAGTTGGAGGTAAATAAACATGTATAGGCTGAGCGGGTAGGCATGGATTCACAGCTGTCACAGCAAACTGTTCCACGTCGAATCGAATCAACACTGGTGCCCCGTTGACTCTCGGCAATGCTACGGATGTCACACAATGCTACAATGGGAGATGGGACGACATGAAAGCAAAATGCACCCGAGGGGGGATATGATTTTTCAAAAAGTCTGAGACTGAGTCAAGTTTGATAAAAACACAAAATCTGATGAGATGTTGTGTGTTCTGTCAGATGATACTAACCCTAAGATCAGCTCAATTCATTTCCAACGAGAGTTGAGATCAGCATCCATCAGGCCATGTGACTAAGACCATGTCTTATCCGTTACAGAACTCATAACGTCTGGTGAGATTTTGTGGTTTTATCAAACTTAAAGCAGTAACTCGAGCCTGTGGATTATATGGATTATGAGATCAAGACGTTTTGAAAAGTCCATGGGAATAAAAGCATGGGGAATTCATTTCCGTGTTGTCATTGAAGGAACGGGACTGCCACAGTGTTCAATGGATTGCTATGTACAGGTATGGGCTAGCTTTTACAAAACGTGCAATTAAACTAGAAAGTAAATGAGTTCTGATAATATTATTTTTTATTTAATCTTTTTTTTTTGTCAGAAGCAGAATCCTATAGGAACTAAAATGAGGCCCATTGTCAGTCTGCCTCCTGGAGGCTTGTAGGTGAGGGGTGTTCCGATTTGTGTTACTTTTTCTGCGCGCTTAAGTTGCATCGTTGAATTTGTCGCGAATCGTATGTAGTGAGGAATTATGTTAACTAGCGACGTGCACTTTGATGATTGATTCATTGAGTGTGTGAATGATCTCTTATTGATCACAAGTATCGTGTTATTGACGATACAAAAATCATTTAGATATGTATGCATGGTCCTCGTCCAAGCCCTATAGTACTGACTTTATTCATTACATGATATGACGTGATATAAATATTTAAAAACTGGGTAATCTCTACTCTTTCCTATATGTCACATCGCACTGCGGCCAACATTTTATCATCCTCATCGCTCTGTCCTCAGTTTGTACTGTATCCTCATTGTAAAACCCTCGGCCAATCAAATCATTGC
This sequence comes from Benthosema pterotum, assembly GCA_039105355.1. Classification (NCBI taxonomy): domain Eukaryota; kingdom Metazoa; phylum Chordata; class Actinopteri; order Myctophiformes; family Myctophidae; genus Benthosema; species Benthosema pterotum. The sequence goes on from CM076978.1 coordinate 51,529,406, forward strand.
TATGTGCACACGCACACACGCGCACACACACCCCTAAAAAAAGATGCCATCGCATCTAACAAAAACATTCTTATATAGGTGTTGATTAAGTACATGTGCTATATATTCATTTATACATAGTACTGGTAAAATATAATATAACATAGTTACATGTGCTGTTTATTCATTTATGCATAGTGGGTGAGATATTAAAACATATATAGGTAAATATAATATATTTAAAAAAAAGGGATGGTCTTATCTACCCACAGCAACACATGACAGCTCTATAATCCCCCCTTTATTTTTTATAATGGTTATAGACCATCGTGTTATTTTATTTATTCTACTAACCATTTATTTTCCACTGCATTTCTGCATATCATTATGCACTGGGGACCACCATGAATAATCATATGAACCCTTCATGAAATCATCCCGTTTGAAATGAGGACCATCGTGAAATATTTAATAACCATGAAGTAGTCATATTTCAACTGTGGACCCCCATGAAATAATCTTATTTGAAGTGGGGACCCTCATGAAGTAGTCATATTTGAAGTGGCGATCGCCCACTAAAAATATGAACTGGGAGTCCACCCATGAATTGATCCTATTTGAACCGGGGACCCCCAACATTTCCATATGAACCGGGGACTCTGTTTTTCAGCACAACTCCTTCCATCTTGTATGAGTTCAGTCATTACATTTAATTGCAGTTTTTTGCCTCTTTAGCAATGTGATTATGTGGCCAAAATTTAGCAGTTTTTATATTTTTTGTTAATTATGCTTTCAAGATGGAATAATGCTCTTTTTTTAGGGGTTCCTACAGTGTGTTCAGTGTTGAGGGTGCACAGAAACACATGTATCGCATCATTGGTAATGAATGTCCAGCTTTGAGTGTTTGTGTAACACAAACACTGAAGAAGTGAAATTGTGATTTTTCCTTATGAGATGATGTACGACTGTCATACGATGGCAGGAGCACTCCTCACTTCACATGAGTGTGATCTTTTTGAATATAATTACTTATATTAAACTTACTTGGTGATGCAAGTAAGAGACCTTCATAAATAACATTGCTCGCTCCGCTCACGCACGAGTAGGCCATGTTCACACAACTTTTCGCTCTAATGAGAGAGTTTTTTTTTTTTTTTTTTTTAATGGAAGGTCCGCGTAGGGCCAACGTTATCCAACTCTACAATATAATAGCATGTATTGTTTGCTTACGGATGAAAACATCTGAATAATTTACCAAAGACAGTTTATTTAGTGTTGTTCAGGTCATTTATTTTCTTATTTTTTAATGAAATGGCAGCTGTGGGCTTAAATGAACCAAATGTCCAGGTGTTAATTCAGACAATTTGAACTGTTGATTTGTTTTTATTTTGTCTTTTCTACTCATTCTATTGGCCTGAATATAAGACCATGTTTTTTTCCCCCAATGGAAATATCCTAAAGTACATCAGCATTTGGTAGTGTGTTTCCTAGAAATGTAGATCTCTAAAAAAAAACATATTAATATATAGGGACTTTAAAAAGCAGTCGACACAACGCGGACATGAACGTACTCCGTCCCAGTCGCCACAGAAGCCCAACATAGTTCATAAAGCAGGCGACGCCGACGGGATCCACCTCTTCCACTGGCGTCTCTGGTTTCCATGGTGACGCTCCTCTACAGCGTAGCTCTGGTCCACCTTGTTAAAAGGATCCCTGCCTAATTAGACAAATATGCCTTAAAACACTATACTTGCATTCTATAATTAGAAAATACAGATAAAACACCTCCAATACTTTTATTTCATTCATAAATAGAGAATATTTCCTCAAGAGGAGGTGCTCCTGTCGCAGGTTGATGATGTCACATGAGACTGTGTGGTTCAGGCCTAAAGGATCATCAAACTGCAACAGGAGCAGTTCCTGTTGAGTGAAAGATTCTATATTTATGGAAGAATTAAGATACTGACAGCGTTTTTTTTATTTGTTTGTTTTAGTTATAGAAGGTAAGTATATTGTTTTAAGCCATATTTGTTTTAGCAGACAGGGCCACGACGCCAAGAGATGCAGTCTGTTGTCAGACGACATCAGGCTCTGACCACCTCAAGGCCTGTATATCGAGCACCGAATCATTGGCAGGTTGCGTCGTACGTCCCCGAAGATCTTAAACTGGCTCCCTCCCACAGAATGGGGGGCATTTTTATTATTTCCACACAACATCTCTAAGGTATATTAATGATATAATAAAAAAGTTGAAAATGGGTGGTATTCCCCTTTAAGCAAAAAAAAAAAAGGTCAATTTTACCCCGTTCTTCCCCATGCTATTGTATTGTATTGTATTGTATTGTATTGTATTCCATTGTCCAATATATACTATACTATATACTACAAAAACGCTCATGGCTAGATTTGTGAACTCTATTGTGACAAAAGAAGATTGGCCAGTGGAATACAACCACCCAAAGTACTACTGTTTGAACTATCCATGTAAACAGAGTCGCTACATTTAAACACATCTTAAATGCATAATCTTGAGGAAAAATATTATAATTTGTCCCAGAGAGGCAAAAAATGATGCTATTTGTAAAAAAAAACAAATAAAATAAAATAACCATGTTAAACATTTAGAAAATGCTGCAATGTGACATATCCCTGTTTATATTTTTATTGTATTGTAGTTGTAACATTTGCTTTGTCAATGTAAACGTTTGTTTCCTTCTGCCAATAAAACTGCTTCAAGCTGAATTGAATTTAAAGGTAAAAAAAAAAAGTCAACTTCAGTGTGTACAAACACTGTGTTTGTAAACAGATTTGTTTAACAACAGAATCTAACTCCACCTCCCCTCCACTCTATTGGCTCATTATGAATCTGCAGGAGACTGCTGTGCTGTGATTGGCTAAAACGCTGCCTCACTCCAGACACACACCCCCCACACACACATTAGCTACGCCTGTCCTGAGCACCAGAAATGTTGTGATTTTTATGGTTTGTTGACAACAACAACAACGTTATGCACAGTCTGCAGGACGAAGCAAGTGTCTGTCTGCAGGGAAACAGCTGCAGCATCAAAGTAGAAGCAACATAGAGGGGAAAAAGGCAACAAAAATATATAGGCCAGTAATTTTAGCTCATGTTTTACCTAAAATTGGAATAAATTGTAACAAGGGATTTTTCTTCACAGATAATTTCTTTGAAGTCTCCAGAACAACATATTAAAAGTCCCGAAAAATCCCAGTTGCGCAAATATGTTTAATTTCATAAAGTAATAGAATATATAGGCTCCAATGGAGTGATAGCCCCGCCCCCTTCCTATACAAACCCATTATAACTTAAAACTCCATTTTAACCATGATGGATTATTCAAAAACAACCCATCTTTTTTCTGGTGACTGATATTGTCCTCCTAATACGTGAGAGGACCGTGGAATTTCATTCACCGGTTTCAGTTATTTTTAAAATATTGTTTTGGAAAATGTAGCTGCCTCCATATCGGGGGATGCCCACCCAAATGAATATTAAAATAAATAAATAAATGAAACCTGTAAATGAAATTCCACTGCCCTCTCACATATTAGGAGGACTATATTAGTCACCAGAAAAAGGTGAGGGCAGTGGAATTTCATTCCTTTCATTCCTTTTAATATGTTGTTCTGGAGTCCTCAAAGAAATGATCTGTGAAGAAAAATCCCTTGTTACAATTAGTTCCACTTGAAACTCTATTTTGCCTGGACTAATAGCTATATATCTATTTTGATTTTTTAGTAAAAAGTATTACCTTTGAGGCAGAGATGTCAAACTCAAATATAGAACAATTAATCTAAGTCGAGGCCCGGAGCCACTGGGCTGTTTCAACACACAGCACTATAACAGGACATTCCAGTCCCTTAAAAATAATGAATATCATTCCACAGGCCGAAGATAATTCATTTGCAGGCCCGAGTTGGCCTGTGGGCCTTGAGTTTGAAATGCAAATATTTAGTGTTCCACCACTACAGTTTTCTTTGTCATTTCAAGAGTGTAACTGTGTGTAATGATGTGATCAGATGTTATACATGACGGTAACAAACAGACATGTTAACATGGCAGTGTGTTTAGAGGTTACTGGAGCAGATGCACATCCATAGGTGAGGAAAGTCCTTCCAGAAACCTCTCCATCTGGGGAGAAAAGAGACAAAATATCAACACACTCCATTGCTGTTGTGATTGTTATATGACAGTGCTTTTCAACCTTTCATACCAGGGTTCACTATTTATTCAGCATTTTGTCCACAATTCCAGGCTGGATTTTGCAAACAAACCAGGATAGATCAGAAGGACCATTAATCTTCTACATTCTCTACACATCTTAAAGATGGAGTGCCATGATTTTTTCTACCCTAAAACATGATCACCAGGTATTAATGTTATATGAAAAGTAAGATTTTTTCCCAAAAAATGTACAGTGTTTGTTAAACAGTCATTTTTATGATTCCACCCTACCAGTTCATTAAGTATGCCTGGTTTGCCTGGTGGGTGGTGATGGGTGGAGATCCACCTGAACTGAAGCCACACCCACAGCTTTAGTTGCATGATAAAGGGGGAGGAGTTAGGGGGAGGAGCTGAGCACATGATGTCACTATATTGAAGTTTTTTTCATTGGCACGTTTTAAGTGGAAAGGTTCAGCCCTAGAAGAAACCCTAAATACAAAGGGAAGACATCATTGCACATAAAAAACACACCAAGGGGTCTATTTACACACTGTCACCTCTTAAACATGTACAAAATCGGAGAAAATACAAAAATCACGGCACCCCCTCTTTAAGTGGGCTCAGATGATGAAGAGGGTAAACATGAAACCAAATGGACCCGCAAGGGTCCACTGGTTGAAAACCATTGTTATATGAACCTGCTGTTTGCCTGATGAGACTGCTTTGTAATATGCTTTTTCCCTGAAGCTGTCTTTAGTCCGCAACAAATTCCCTTATTGCTATATTCGTCGCCTTTCCTCTTCCCTTAGCCACTATTCCTTATGCCAGCACCACTGACGCAACTGAAGGCGTGGTCATAGGCGTGTTTGTCACGCAGTCACTCTGGGGCAGACTTTACTTGTAATCCCAGATGTAATCTATTCCTCCTCCTCTACTCTCCTCCCCTCCCTTCTGTCACTCTCCAATCACTCAGGTCACACACACGCGCACGCGCGCGCACACACACACACACACACACACACACACACACACACACACACACACACACACACACACACACACACACACACACACACACACACCGTGTAGTGTATATACCATGGTGTATGGTAGCCTCTCCCACCATCACCACCATGGTGGTGTTGATGCGGCAGGTGTAGGTGTTGTCAGGTGTGGCGGTCAGTGTGCTCAGCAGGCTGTAGACTCCACTGGCAGCAGGGTGGAGGGTGTAGGAGGTGTTGGAGGAGATCAGGACCGTCCCGTTGGAGTCCAGCCACGTCACGTTGGGTTTAGGCAGCCAGCGAAGCGCCGTGGCCGTTAGGACGCCCGACGAGTAGGAGAAGGAGGGAGAGGAGAAGGCTGAAGGAGGAGGAGGAGGAGAGGAGAGGAGAGGTGTGGGTTGGTTTTGAAGTCTTGAATTGATTGAAAATGCGTGTTCACATTTTTAGGAGTCATTGTATTGTATATAGGAGAAATTGTATGTTTGAGTGACAAGCTGCCATATTGAGCCTCTGGGTCAGGCATGTGCTAGCCTCGACACCCAGGCTTTCATTTTCATTCGCCTTGCGCGAAAACGGAAAGCCTGGACTAACGCACGTTGGAAAGTGGCCTTCAAGTGGGAGTGAACCTTCCGGGGTGGGCGTGGCTCTAAATGATGTGACGTAGAACAGCAGTGGACGGGCGCGGGAGGGGCCGGAGATGACGACACGTTAGTGAGATCAAATCAGAGCGCAGCACTTCCGCCGTGTGGATGCCACGGCACCCCGCCCCCCCAAGGCCAAAATCATTGAGGGCTAGACCAGGCTAGGCATGTGCTAATGTGATGTGTGTGCAGTGCAGTGTGGTGTGCTCAAACATCTTACTGAGGTTCAATACGCTATGCTCTATGGCAGCTCAAACATCTTACTGAGGTACTTCAATACGCTATGCTCTATGGCAGCTCAAACATCTTACTGAGGTACTTCAATACGCTACGCTCTATGGCAGCTCAAACATCTTACTGAGGTACTTCAATACGCTATGCTCTATGGCAGCTCAAACATCTTACTGAGGTACTTCAATACGCTATGCTCTATGGCAGCTCAAACATCTTACTGAGGTACTTCAATACACTATGCTCTATGGCAGCTCAAACATCTTACTGAGGTACTTCAATACGCTATGCTCTATGGCAGCTCAAACAGAAACAGCTAGAACTCACTCAAAACTTGACGGATTTACAACATGGCTCACATGTATGCAGGCATCTCTGACCTTTACAACAAAACAATCCGTTTGAGAAAAACGGTTGAGAAATAAGTGAGTCATCGTCATTTAAAAAGCATATGCTCATACATAGACACAATGTTATGCTCTCCTCTGACAAGATGGCCGCCACGCAACGACGTCACTCCCCATTGGCCAGCAGTGTGGAGGAGACATCTAGAGCAGCTTTATGATATACAGCAGGGGTGGCCAACCCGAGACTCGCGAGCCGCATGCGGCTCTTCAGCTGGTTACATGTGGCTCTTAAGGGGCTTCCACATGAAACCATCAAAAACCTTTTATTTATACCAGGGCCCACCATTTATTCAGAATTTGAGCCACTGGACTACCATTTGATGACATTTTAGCTCCACAGACCCCAAAGCTAAAGATTTTGTTTACTTTTGTCAACAATTCCTGGCTGGATTTCAGAGAAAACAAAACAGTCAAACATACAGATCAAAATGACCATTAATCTTCTACATTCTCTAGTTGTGTAGACTTGGGCTAATTCACATGATGAATATTTTAACTCTTGAGAGTGTAAACATGAAACCAAATGGACCCGCAAGGGTCCATTTGGTTTCATGTTTACGCTCTCAAAAAGTTACATCTGGCTAACCAACTTTCCGTCATTTAGCCTGGGGACCACCTGGAATCCTCTTTGATGTGGCTCTTTGCAGTAACACAATGAAAAACTTGGCTCTTAGTCTGTGACCGGTTGGCCACCCCTGATATACAGTAAAACTACGGTGCTAGTTCAATAGATCTTGTGAACTTCCGAGTGCGAGTACTTTTGGGTCGGGTGAGTACCCAATACTAGCATTGGTATCAGGACATCACTCCTCACCAATGGTGAAAGTGGTTTGTAGTTCTTGCCGGAGCTATCAAAAATAAGCAACCGTGACTCCCCTGGTAAAATATGTGGATAGCCATAAAATCCCTAAAAACTGCATTTTAGCACAGTACACCAACACAATACAAACACATCAGGTCTTAAAATTTGCACTAATGATTTAATCATTAGTGCAAATGTCTCTTGCAATGTCTTCATCTAAACCAGTGGTTTTCAACCAGTGGTCCTTGAGAGGGTTCCATGTGGTCCCCAACTAAGTTGGTTAACCCGATGAAAAGTTGGTGAGAGTATAAAAATGAAACCATGTCCCATAAATATTCATCATGTAAATTAGCACCACTTAATTAAGACGTCTAGACAAATACATAATGTAAACGAATGATCGTTTTGATTCACTGTATATTCGCGAAAAATCCAGCCTGGAATTGTGGACACAAAACTAAATAAATCTTTAGATTTGGTGTCTGTGGGGCTACGGTGTCATCTGTGGCTCAAATAGTGAATAAATAGTGGGCCCATGGTTTCAAAAACCTTGAAAACCACTGGTCCTAAGTAATATTGCCCAGGGGCGTAGCTAGCAATTCGGGGCCCCCTGCAAAGCTTTTCCACGTGGGCCCCCCTTTCCCGGCGGCGAGAAAGGGGAATTTCACCCATTTTCAACATTTTTTCTGAGAGTGTACAAATGCAACCAAATGATTTGGTTCCATATGTACGCTCTCAGAAAAAAAGAAGTGTTTTTGTGTTTTTTCTTCAGACCTCCATTTCCAGGAAACACAGAATGGGGGGGAAACGTTTTTATCACGTCCACCCAGTACCTCTAGGGTATACTAATGACATATTAGAATGTTGAAAATGGGTGGAATTCCCCTTTAAAATGCTTCAATCTGGTGCACTTTGAGATCAAATATTTTTCACAATATAATCAATAGAAATAAAACCTTATTAATGCAAGCTTTCAGTGCCCCCCCCTGACTTTGGGCCCCCCTGCAATTGTCCCCCTTGTCCCCACGTGTCTACGCCCGTGATATTGCCCAACACTGCTCCTGACTCACCTCCCACCCTGAGCTCCACCTCCAGACTGCTGCTCCCTCCTCCCTCTCCCTCCGTGTCCACGCTGCAGGTGTACACGCCGGCGTCGCTCAGCCTGACGCGCCTCAGCACGAGGGAGACGTTTCCTCTGACGGCGTCGTCGTGGAACACCTGCGTGCGGTCCTGGTAGGCGGGGTCTTGGTCCTGGAGCAGGGCGGAGCCGCGCTGGAAGCGGTACACCGGGGCGCTAAGCCCCGCCCTGCTCCAGGTGACTGACACGTCGCCCCGCGGACGCTCCGGCAGGTAGCAGCTCAGCAGGACGTCCCGACCCAACCGCGCCACCTAGTGGACGGAGTGATGTAGCAGAATCTAGTTGACTGAACGTTTCGTGAAGAGTTTTTGTAGAGCCCGACCGATGCCATATTTTTGTGGCCGATGCCGATACCGATTTTTGGAAAAAACTGCGCCGATGTTACCGATGTTTGGGACCGATGTATAATAATGAATTAAAATAATTAAAAATACATTTGAAAAACTTCTGAACATCAAATTTATTCTCTCTTTCAAGTAAACAATAGAATACGACATTGACATCATTTACTTTTGTGAAATAATTCCATTTGCTGTTTCTTTTTCTGTTCCAGGCAAATCGGCCGATATATCGGCCGATGTTACCGATATATGGGCAGATTTTACCGATATAATGGCCGATGTATCGACCGATATATCGGTACAAATATCACCGATACCGATGCCGATATATCGGTATCGATATCGGCCGATATATCGGTATGACAGATATATCGGTCGGGCTCTAATTTTTTCTAAACCATGTTTTTTTTCTGTTCTATGAACCCTATGGAACAAAGTGAAAAAAGTGGTTTACATTTTTTTTTTATCTTTGCCCAGAAAATATTTACCCATAACATCCCATAATAATTAAAAAAATCTAATAATTCTTTAAGAAGCAAATTTGGGCAAGTATCTATGGCCGTTTTTAGGCCAAGGAATGTTCTTTGGGCAAAACTAATGCTTGGGATGGATTCAGAAGCATCAGAAACCCCTAGTTTGACATGTCACATGTGCTTCTTAAAGAATTATTATATTTTTAATTATTACATTATATGGGATGTTATGGGTAAATATTTTCTGGGCAAAGATAAAAAAAAAATGTAAACCACTTTTTTCATGTTCCATAGGGTTCATAGAACAGAAAAAAACATGGTTTACAAAAATCTTCACGAAACGTTCACTTAAAGGTAGGGGAAGTGATTTCACTTTTGTCAGATATCACCCAAAAAATATTTTTTTCTGTTAAAATGCTCTATTATAAGGTGTGGAAACCACATATGGAGTTTCCCCCTCCCCCACGTTAGCAGAGGAGCTAATAAAAGTTCCCCAGGTGGTGGCGAATTCTCCTCCAATCAGGATCGAGCAGCAGGTTCACATAGTGTAGCTACTGTTGGACGCCCCTAGTGCAATAGGCTGGTACTACACCATGAATTTCAAATCACTTACCCTACCTTTAAATACACAATGACATGCACTAACCGGCCATTTGTTGTCACTCTGAGCTGCAGGGGGAGGAGAGGACGCAGAGCCACCTGGTGGAGAGGAGAGGGACAGTCGATTTGTGACCGTGGCAGGTGTTGTGGCAGGTGTTGCAGCAGGTATAAACAGGGGTGTAGTGGAGGGGGGACGCGGGGGGACGGCGTCCCCCCACTTCTCACATTTAAAATATTTTGGGGGCAAAAGTATAGGCCTATGTTTTTTTTTTGTCTTGTCATTTATATTTATGGATACAATTAAGCATTGTAAACAGTCGTTCTCAGTATGCTTACTACTACAAATGCAAGTGTGCATGCAGTGTCTTAAACTTATTTTCAATATTTTACTATGTCATTAATATACCTTAGAGATGGTGGGTGGACACAACAGATTCTGTGTTTCCCAGAAATGGAGGTGAAAAAATAAAAAATAGCATGGTGAAATACATCTTGATGACATCATCAAGATGTGTTTCACCATGTTAATGAGTTTCCTTTTTTTCTGAGAGTGTACAAATGGAACCATCGCATACTGTCGTATCAAAAATAGCCGATCTACAATCTCAAAACGCGTCGCAGTGCGACACGTTTTGAGATTGTAGATCGGCTATTTTTGATTTTAGATCAGCTGCATGTGTGAAATGGAATCCTGAAATATTTTGGGAATATTGACATCAACATGTTAATAATTTGCTAACTACATTTTGTCCCGTTTCCACACTCCACTTGTCCCACACACGCAACACCTCAAATGTCCCTCAAATGAACAGTTTGGATCTGGTCACCCTAGCCGTAACAACACACTGTAGAGTTTAATAAGTTCAGTTCAGTCATTCAGCAACGACTCACTTCATCCACATGATGTTATTATCTTGTCCAAACACACCTGTGTAAATACTATACTATACTTACTGTCATCCTGGTAGAAACGTATTAAAATATAGAAGACGTCACACTATGCAAACACCCATATGTACTGTATAGCTATAGGGGTCTGCCGCTCTTTTTAACCCATTCAGGAATACATTTTTGGATTCTGTACACTATGTACAGTATTCAAACATTGTTTTGGTGTTGCTACAGTATATTATAAATATTTGAAGGTTTTGAGGAAAACTGCAGGCCTAAATGCGTTAAGAGAACGAATAGCACCTCAGTCCGTTTTTAGAGTGGTTTTATTTGTTTCACATCTTTTATTTCTTTTAGCTTTATTTTAATTCATTTGTACGTTTGTAGCCCTTTGAGATTCTGCAGAATGTAAAGTGGGTTATAAATAAAATCTATGATTATTAAGTTTCATCTTTGTATTTTATAGATATAGACAATTTTGATATAACATGTTTACATTTTTTTTAAAACATATTTTCTTTCACATTGTTACAGTGACCATTAGAGTGAGAGTTCTAAAGGGATTGTAAAAAGAGGTTAGGTTTTATGAGTTCAACTGAGCAGTAGATCTGGAGGTTTTTCTGGTTCAAACAAGTGGCTAGCTCTGATTATCCTGCTGGTTGTGATCTCCATTTTTTTTAAACGTAAAAGAAAAGGAAAATGAAGTGAAAATTAATGTCACAAAACCTTTAATGAGTGTAAATATGCAGAAGGTCTTTAGATACTACAGTACTCAAAGGATTTAATTTATTTTCATGTCAAGGACCCTAGGGTGGATCAAAAAAGCACAAGTTTTGATTTTCTTGTCTCTCACCCCCTAATTATGTTCCAATGGACAAAAAAAATACTGTGGTTAAATTTTGGTTGAATTTGAAGCATATTTAGAGGTAGCTCAATCACCCAGAAGTTTATCACTATTTTGGATTGGAGTACCAGGTCACATTGTGTCACGTTTGCCTTGCAATGACAATGTCAAGTGAAAGTTTGCATGAATTAGTTAGTTACCACAGCAGCAGTAGGTAGTAAGACTACTAACCATCATCAAAATGTCATTCATTGCAGAGACAATGGCTGTGTCCGAATGCATAGGGATGTTCCCTACTCCCTACTCCCTATATGGGGCACCAGAGTTAGTGGACTACAATAGTGGTGATTTCGGACAGTTCTCCCTATGTGGGGAGCACCGGATATGACGTCAATGTCGGTAGAGGACGCTATAAATCCATTGCACGGGCCTATGCACTTTTAAAGTTTGACCAATTAGTCATAGTTATATTATATATAGTTAAATAGTTATGTTTTCGCTAGAAACCGATTCTGTAATATAATGTATATATAATGGTTTTAATGTTATAATAATAGTTTCGTGAAAATACGTTTGTAAGCATTTAGGGTTGTTTACCGGTAATTTGTACTTCGGGAGGTGCCGGAGCGCACCTCACGCACATGCACACGCGGGCGTGTGCGTGCACGTGCGCCCGCCCGCCGACTACACGTGTGTTATTATTCTTCTTCGATCTTCATGTGGATGTCCTGCTCAATGCGCAATGCATTGTGGGCAAGATCCACTTTTCTAGTGACCATCCGATGGTCCCTACAAATCCAGGTGCATTGTGGGATATTTCAGTGCACTATATTAGGGTACAAAAACGCTCACTACCGATTCGGACACTCAAACAAAATGGCGAAAGGCAAAAGTAGTGCCCTATATAGGGAATAGGGAATGAATTCGGACACGTACAGCCTGTGTCTCCTTGATATGGCGTCAACCAGATCACACTCACTAAAGCTTTACCCCTGTTCTTGGTGAATGGTGCAAGGTGCATTTACTGTGTATAGTACATGGTGCATTTATAGAGTGCCTTTACATAGCTTTACATAGATTGTGGACCCAATTCACCCATTCACACACTAATAGCAGCGGAAACCATGCAAAGTACAAACAAGCAAGCCACCGGCAGTGGCTCAGGGGTAGAGTCACCGGATGGTAACCACAAGGTTGCCGGTTCGATCCCGGGCTCCTGCAGAGTTAGTGTCGAAGTGTCCTTGAGCAAGACAGTGAGCCCCTATTTGCTGCTGATGTGCTAGTAGGTACCTTGCATGGTTTCCATTGCCATCAGTGGATGAATGTGTGTGTGTGAATGTGCTTACCTAACTAACCTTAGGTAGGTTAGTTAGGTAAATGGTAAATGGTGCATTTATATAACGCCGTACATAGATTTACATAGATTGTGCAACAAATTCACACACACATTCATCCACTGATGGCAATGGAAACCAATGCAAGGTACCTACTAGCACATCAGGAGCAATTAGGGGTTCAGTGTCTTGTTGTTGACACTGAACCCCTAGTTGAAATCACAGACATTTGACTTCATTTACTGTACCTAAGGACAGGGCGAGGATGAGGATGATGAGGGTGGCAAATATGACGATGAGGATTATCATGCTGCAGATATAGAGAGACATAATCAGTGGGACGTGTAAACAATTACAACTGTGTATTGTTGATTGTTAACCTATTAAGACACGGATCCCATACTTGATGTAAATACAAATACCAAGTCATTCAAAGGATCCCTGTCTAATAACATAAACATTGCTTAAAACATTATACTTTACCTATATAACTAAAATAAACAAATAAAAAACACCAATGGCATCTCATTTCTTTCATAAATAGAGAATATTTCACTCAACAGGAACTGCTCCTGGCGCAGGATGATGATGTCACGTGTGATCTAGCTCTATGTAATGTATGGAGGAACATGCTCTGTGACATCATCATCCTGCGACAGGAGCACCTCCTATAGAGTGAAAGATTCTCTATTTATGAAAGAAATAAAGTATTGAAGGTATTTTTATGTTCTAGTTATAGAAGGCAAGTATAGTGTTTTAAGGCATATTTGTCTTATTAGGCAGGGATCCTTTTAAGACATGTGAATCCCTTGACTACTTCAAAACCACTCTCAGAGATTCGGACTTTACAGAAGTGAATATTTGTCTGTCTCTAAATGTCTTGATGGAATGAACAGGGGTTTTCAACCTTTTTGACTCCAGGGACCACCATTTATTCGGCATTTGAGCCACGGACCACCATTTGATGACATTTTCACACCAAAGACCTAAAATTAAAGAATTATTTTGGTTTTGTCCACACTCCCTGGCTTGATTTTGCAAAAAAGACAGTTGTGGTGCTGAGTCAGATGATGAATATTTTAACTCTTGAGAATGTAAAAATGAAACCAAATGGACCCTTGCGGGTCCATTTGGTTTCATTTTTACATTCTCCAGAGTTACACCTGGTTAACCAACTTTCCATCATTTAGCCTGGGGACCACCTGGAACCCTCTCAAGGACCACTGGTGGTCCCCGGACCACCTGTTGAAAACCCCTGTCTTGATGGAATGAACAGGTTGGATGACATTATCAACTGGATTGTTCATTCACAGTTATCAGTCTGGTATTGTGTTGTGATTTTATTGTACTGTAAATATACAAGATGTTAATAAAAAAAAAATCAAATCAATCAATCAATCAATCATTACTCACCTGGTGAAGATGATTTCTCCCATAGAAGCCATGGTCTACACTCCTCCTGTACTCACAGGCAGAGGTATCACCTGTGTTTACAAAAGGTTAAAATGTATTATTAAAATGTACTTAACCCATTGTGTCCTGTCTAGTTTCTGAATAACATAATATTCAAAGATTTCACCACGTTTTCACGATTTTTCAAAAATAGCAGAGATACAAGCTCATAGCGCGCCACTCGGTGGCGCGCTATGAGCTTGTAGATCTGCTATTTTTCAATAGTTAAAACATAATGCGGAGAACACCAAAACGCGTTCAGTACACTAAGGGTTTTAATGTAACACACTTGAAAGTTCTCTAATACACTACTCTAGTACACCGATTGTGCATAATGCCTCATTCAAATGATCAAATGTATAAAACTGACGGCTAAAATGTAACCTCACACCACCAGGCTTTGCACCTGAGAGGAAATGTATTTGGTAATAATAAATAAATAATAATCCAAATCTACAAAGCAAAACTGTGTTTTCAAATAATTGTAAGTGAGTGAATGTCACGAATTTCGATTTGTGACATTACTGTTCCAAGATTTCTTTCAAATGGCGGCGCCGAACCCGTCCGAAATGTGACATGCTACGGCATTCCGAGAGACCCGACCCAGCCAGACAGACAGAAATGTAGACTGCTTGAAACAATACAGCTGACGTATTGATTAATTGATCAATCAAACATTTTATTATTAAAGGGGTATTCCACTTTCAAAAAAAACTTTTGGTCATTTTATGGTCTACTCAGTCTCATATGAACACACCAGACAGTTTATAAGTTACTCCTTTCAGTATTTAGATATTTGATGTTCATTTTAGTGCCTCCAGCTCCTTCCTATACAAACCCATTATAACTTAAAACTCCATTTTAACCATGACAGATTATTCGAAAACAACCAATTTTTTTCTGGTGACTGATATTGTCCTCGGAATACGTGAGAGGACCGTGGAATTTCATTTACATTTTTTGTTTATTTTTAAAATATTGTTTTATTCATTTGGGGAGGCCCACCGAAAATATGGAGGCGGCTACATTTTCCAAAACAATATTTTAAAAATAAATAAAAACTGTAAATGAAATTCCACAGACCTTTCACATATTCCGAGGACAATATCAGTCACCAGAAAAAAACATAGGTCATGGTTAAAATGGAGCTTTAAGTCATAATGGGTTTGTATAGGAAGGCTGTTCCGGCAAACTAATGAACATCAAATATCTAAATGGTGAAAGGAGTAACTTATAAACTGTCTGGTGTGTTCACATGAGACTGCAAGTAGACCATAAAATGACCAAACTACATGGAAACTCTTTATCCGCATGTGAGGAGGAGGAGGAGGAGGAGGAGGAGGATTACGCTTTACCCACGAGACAGCATGTTTTTTAGTTGTATCTGTTACCAAGTGGACCGGCTCCCTGCTTTAACTTTCAGTTCAGTTTTATTTAAGTCCCTTAAAGGGCAATTAGTGTGCAGCACAAGAAGACAGGGCAGCTAAACAGAAAAACAACGAAAAACAAAACATTGAGACAGTACAAGAAAAAACACAGTACATGTTTACGTATACACAGTACTTTAAATACACAACTAAAGTGCTGAGATACAGTACTAGGCGTACGGCAAGTCAAAGTGCATGGGGATGGGATGATGGGATGATGTACTGGGAGACAGTAATAAATAGATAAATAGATAAGATAAAAAAGTAAAAAAGAGACAGTATAAGTTACAGAGGACCAGAAGGGCTAAGACCTACCCTTAGCAGCATTTAATATGTGCCTATAGAAACGGGTACAAAAATGAAAACTTGCATCTGTTTTTTGAGGCACGGGGGACACGATAACGAAGGCCAGACGGGAGAGGAATACAGTATACTCCCCATGAAGAGGATGAGCAGAGTCGGAGCAGATAGACAGGGCTTTTTTGAGGACCTGTCTGTTATACCTGTATATAAGGTCAAGGCTGCTCACCTGTGATCCAATTATTTTTGTGGCAACTTTGACAATCCTCCCTAGAGAATTTTTATCTCTGATGCTGAGATTACCGTACCAGCATATAATTGAGAAAGAAAGAATTTCTCATATTCATTTGCAGTGAGCTTTCACCTCGTTTAGACCAACATGATTTATTGTAGTCTGGAATTAAACACTGGTGATATTATTACAGTCAGCGCAGTGTAGCAGCAGCAGCTGACAAAGAGCAGCGTATGGACACAATCACACACCGGATATTTTACTAACATTTGCAATGTATAGAATCGGGTTTTACACATAATGATTGACAGGGTATGTTGTGCCTGATTTGGACCCTGTCCGAGTGACTCCGACGGGTCATGGACGCCGGACCTGACATTTTTTACAGGTTCGGAACCCACATGAAGACAAGGGTCAAGGTTCAAGGTTACTTTATTTAGTCTCGTTCGAGAAATTTGTCTTGGACATTCAGACTTGCAGCAACAAGTAATACAATACAGGACAGGACAATACACCTCTAGTGTGTGTGTGTGTGTGTGTGTGTGTGTGTGTGTGTGTGTGTGTGTGTGTGTGTGTGTGTGTGTGTGTGTGTGTGTGTGTGTGTGTGCAGGGCTTGACACTAACACTTGCCCACTTGCCCGGGGCAAGTAAAAAAAATGGTGGGGCAAGTGAAGACTGCTACCTGGTTGCCCGATCGGGCAAGTGTGCAACTTGGTGCACTATAACACAACACAAGATAAATTTGTCTTGAAGGCAGTCATTGCACTCTGCCTCTGTGTCTTTCCCTGCTTTCTAGATACCCACAATTCCAGGCTGGATTTGGGAAACAAAACAGGCAAATTAACACATCAAAATGACTAATTAAGATTATGAATTTTAACTCTTGAGAGGGTAAAAATGAAACCAAATGGACCCGCACGGGTCCATTTGGTTTCATTTTTACGTTCTCAAGAGTTACATCTGGTTAACCAACTTAACTGGGGACCACCTGGAACCTGGGGGGCAATTAAGTGACCATGACCTGAGGGCAAGTAGAACCTGACTTGCACTTGCCCGATGGGCAAGTGCCTCGGAGACCTTAGTGTCAACCCCTGGTGCGCATGTGTGTGTGTGTGTGTGTGTGTGTGTGTGTGTGTGTGTGTGTGTGTGTGTGTGTGTGCGTGCGTGCATGCGTGCGTGTGTGTGCGTTGCATGTATTAAACAACATTGTATAGCTGGAGAGATGAAGATTAAATAACAGAACAGAAAAGTGAAGGACTGGGGATCAGCCATTCAAAGAGCGTTAACACCCAGATCATCACTGCTGCACAACCAGTAGAAAATACAATGATATTCATGAGCAAATCAAATACACATCACAAAAAGTCAAACTTTACAAATACCTTAAAACTTTCCACCAGTGTCCAGTCAACACCTGTCCGTCAGTCAACAGCTATCAGTCCTGGTGCTGGGGGGTCCTTCCTGGTGCTGGGGGGTCCCGGCACTCGTCTCCTGACAATGAGTTCAAAGGTTCATCCAATTTGATCAATTTTGGTGATAAATGTCGACAAGACATTTTTTTTTACACTAAATCATCATGAAATACACAATAGCCCGCAAGGTGCCTGCCTGGATTTTGCGTTGATGCGTACAAATCTATCTATTCAAATAATTAAACTACATGTTTCTCTGGTGTTGAATTGATCAAAAAGGTGAGACAGAGTGTTAAGAAGAGAACAGATATATGAATAGAGACTGAACGGTAGTTTCTCACACTATATGCACCGTGCAATGCACTCCTTAAGTCAATATTGTATTTAAAACCACTTAAAAACCTGCCTGTTTTACCAGGGTGCCCCAGGGCACCATTACAGGTCTGATGCTTTTTGTTTTTATCCACTATAAGTACACCCAATCTATCTGGTAAAAACATGGCCAGGGGGATTTTCAGTCAGTCAATCACTGTGTGTAATATTGAAAACTTGAAATGGGACGGATGGGGCGGATCTGCACAGTATGAGTATACTTCTTAATCTAGAGTATAAGAAAGAAAGAAAGAAAGAAAGAAAGAAAGAAAGAAAGAAAGAAAGAAAGAAAGAAAGAAAGAAAGAAAGAAAGAAAGAAAGAAAGAAAGAAAGAAAGAAAGAAAGAAAAAAATGCATTTGATATTCAACAAAGATTAAACTACATACTACATACTGTCTGTCTGTACATACTGTTAGTAAAGCTTCCAGTAGTTTCACCTTTTTCACACTCTGCTGGACCTTATCAATTTCGGTGATAATGCAGACCTGTGGAATGTCTGAAAAGTGCACAAACACTCAGTCAACTCAACATTTTTTAAGATATATACTATACAAGCTACATTCTGTGGTCGGTTCTGATTTATGATGTAATTACTCTAATTTAGTTATTAATCACACTAATACTTATTTTGTAAGTTTTAGCTAAACTATATATTTAGGAACCAAAATTGACCCTTGTGTGTCTATAACTCAGACAGTGTACATGGAACCAGGTTGTTTTGGTTCCATGTACACTCTGGGTTAAATTGACATTTGAATTTGGGCGTCTCAGAGATGGAACTGAGTCTCTCTGCACACTAATGTTCAAACTCTGTGGTCCATCTGGACCTCCTTTGGGGTCCCTGGCACATATCTTATCAAATGGGGGTCTGTGGGCTAAATTTGGGGGGTCATTTTTTTTATTTTTTTTTCTTTTTAGGAAGATGACAAATAGTATGAAATAATGATAATGAGAACATCAAGCTGAAATGTGTTTTTACTAAGGCTGTTGAAAATAGTTAATTAATGGGATTAAATTATTTTTGTTGATTAATCTGATTACATTTTTTAACGCAATTAACTCATGTGCACACTGACTCAAACCACTGAGCATTTTCTCATTGAGAGAAAAGGGTAGCGCACGTTTTTACGGAGACATAGCTGTGTGTCTCCCTGTAACCAGAGCCATAGAGTATAGATGGAGGATCTGCAAGCATTGAGAGCTTGTAGATCACCTATTTTGATAAATATTTTAAAGATAAATGTTTTCTTTTTTCCCCCCACAGATTCTGTTTCTTTTTTAAATGTTGAAATCCTGTACAGGAAAACATGCATATTTTGGACATAGTTCGAATGGTGATTAATCATGATTAAATTAATTTTGAAGTTGTGATTAATTTGATTAATCATTCAACAGCCCTAGTTTTTACCCAAGTCTCTGCGTCTGAAACGCTCTATCTTGTTTAAGACTTCTCTGGATAGATCGTTCACTATGTCAGCAGGAATGGCAGAAACCAGAACATGGGCTTTGTCTTCAGGAGTGGGATCAGCGTTGTAGAAAGGATGGTCTGGCTGTATCCGCTGTCGAGGATGGAACTGAAAAAAAAACAAAAAAAAAAAAAAAAAATCAAATGTGTAATTAAATATGTTTAAGATTCTGTGTGGAGTTTGCATGTTCTCCCTGTGTTCCCTAGGGTAGATACCCTCACAAAAACATGCTGTAATCGTGGACTCTAAACTGCCTCTCCCTGGTCAGCCGGGGCGCCTGATGGAGGGGACTGGAACTGGTTGGAATAACGTGTTCCTTCCACGCACTACGTCCAACCAGGGAAACTCCCCCCCCTGTCGGGTGAAAAGAAGGCAGCTTGGACTCCTCATGCATTGATGGAAGCATGAGGCCAGTCCGCTGCCCCCCCCCAGGTTGGTGGAGGGTGTGTTGAGCCCAGGATCACATTAGGAATTGGCACTGGGTGAAAAAATGGGTTACAAAATTGTGGGATAAAAAAAATATTTTAAAAAATAATAATAAATATGTTTAAGATTAATATTTTGTATAATGATAAGGTATCAGTATTATTACCATGTAATCGTCCTTTATATGACCTTCCAGAGCCAATTTAAGTTCTGCTGTTCCTCAAAACCCATGATGTCAGTGAACACAAAGGGGTAGAAGTTTGGTGGGTTTTCCTTTGGGGATTTTATAGGGTTTTTTTTTTCTGTAAAATAAATAACATACAGTAGAAGTCATTGATTGTAATGTAATCCAAATTCTTCATGTCGTGACAATAATAATAAGGGTAACCAGTTTGACTCCTGTCCTGCTACAAACTACAAAGTAGTTCACCCCAATGACATGATGTGAATTACAGAAATTGAAATTTGATTTAGTTTAACTATATGGCTATTTATGATTTGATATATGATTTGATAAAGTAAAGTATTATTTAAAGGTCATAGGTGTGAATATAAATAGTATAACTTGTTTTCTTGTTTTCAAACTGTTTTTAATTAGTGTAATTATTACTCGTTTAGAAAAAGAAAACTGAGCGAGTCATTTTCAAGATTTACGTAATGCTCAAAACTGTAGTGAAGAAAAATCTGGAAAAAATCTGCCAGGTCACACCGTTGAATAACTCTCAGGCACTTTTATTCAGGAAGACGAGGACAACGTTTCGACCCCTTGTGGGTCTTTGTCAGACGTAAGGGGTTGAAACAGTGTAGGAACTATTATTCTTTTTCGAGAACAGCACCCCACACACGAAAAATGACGAAACCTGGCAAAAACGCAAGGCTATAGCCTTGCACAGCATGCCGTTTTTCAGCGTTTTGAGGATTTTCAAATAAACCTGGCAAAAAAAGTCTTGCACAGCAAACATGGCGAAATTTAGAAAAAACCCAAGGCCATGTTGCCTTACCGTTTTTTATCGTTTTTAGGATTTTCGAAAAATGTCCAAATTTTGATAAAAAAGGCTTTAACCTTACTGTTTTTCATCATTTTGAGGATTTTTGAAAAATGTTGCAATATTAATAATTTAAAAAAAACGCAAGGCTACAGCCTTACCGTTTTTCATCATTTTGAGGA
Organism: Benthosema pterotum; assembly: GCA_039105355.1. Classification (NCBI taxonomy): domain Eukaryota; kingdom Metazoa; phylum Chordata; class Actinopteri; order Myctophiformes; family Myctophidae; genus Benthosema; species Benthosema pterotum. The sequence continues at coordinate 51,550,530 of CM076978.1, forward strand.
TTTTCAAAAAATGATGAAACCTGGAAAACAAAGAAAAAAAAGTCTATAGCCTTACGGTCTTGCACAGCATGCCACTTTTCATTGCTTTGAGGATTTTTGAAGATTTTCGAAAAATATACAAATTTCAAAAAACAAAAAAACAAAAAAAAAAAACACAAGGCTACAGCCTTACCGTTTTTAGGATTTTTGAGGATTTTCAAAAATGTTGAAATTACGAAAAAAAAAAAAAAAAAAAAAAACACGCTATAGCCTTACTGTTTTTCATCGTTTTGAGGATTTTTGAAAAATTATGAAAACTGGCAAAAACGCAAGGCTATAGACTTACCGTTTTTCATCGTTTTGATGATTTTTGAGGATTTTCGAAAAATGACAAAACCTGGTAAAAACGCAAGGCTATAGCCTTACAGTCAGTCTTGCACAGCATGCCGTTTGTCATTTTTTTGAGGATTTGAGGATTTTGAAAAAATGTTGGAATTTCGAAAAAACGCAAGGCTATAGCCTTACTGTTTTTCATCGTTTTGAGGATTTGAAAAATGATGAACTCTGGCAAAAACGCAATGCTAAAGCCTTACGGTCTTGCACAGCATGTTGTTCTTCATCGTTTTGAGGATTTTTGAAAAATATCGAAATTTCGAAAAAAATAAAAATAAAATAAAAATAAAACGTTTTGAGGATTTTTCGAATAAACCTAGCAAAAAGGCAGTTTTTCATCGTTTTGAGGATTCTAAAAAAAATGTCGGAATTCCGAAAAAACAGAAGGCTATAGCCTTACCGTTTTTCATCGCTTTGAGGATTTTTGAAAAATGACGAAACCTGGCAAATACGCAAGGCTATAGCCCTACGGTCTTGCACAGCATGTAGTTTTTCATCGTTTTGAGGATTTTCGAAAAATGTCGACATTTCGAAAAAATCCAAGGCTATAGCCTCACCGTTTTTCATCGTTTTGAGGATTTTTGGAAAATGTCAAAATTTCAAAAAAATGCAAGGCTATAGCCTTACGGTCTTGCACAGAATGCCGTTTTTCATTATTTTAAGGATTTGGGGGGATTTTCGAAAAGTGACAAAACCTGGCAAAAACGCATGGCTATAGCCTTACTGTTTTTCATCGTTTTAAGGATTTTCAAAAAAATGACGAAACCTGGTAAAAATGCGAGGCTATATCCTTACGGCCTTGCACAGCATGCTGTTTTTCATCGTTTTGAGGATTTCTGAAAAATGTCGAGATTTCGAAAAAAAAAAACGCAGTATGACACAATATGACACTGATACAACATGCAAATTAACAAACTTCTGTGGGCGGAGATGTTGTTATCCCCATATTTGTGAATCTGTGATTTTCTGTGTCTGAATGGTGGTGCATGAATGGCCACGTTCAGATACTTACTCCTATAAGTCGTTGATATACTGTACATGCGTTTTAAATTCATGTTGGAATCGCTTTAAACTTGCAGGGTAACAAATTATTTTACATGGGTTTCATCTTTAAAGGATAACAATAAAAGCCTGCAGCGTTTGAGAAAAATCAGTTTGAGGGAAAAGGAAATTCTGCATGAATCTTCCTCACCTGCCTGATGTCTTTTATGTATTCTATCATGTCCATTAGTGACGACCTTTTCCGTTTTCACGCAACGTGGACGAAAATGAAGGCCTGGGTGTCGAGGCTAGTGAGGACCTATTATTTGACAAAAGACTAAAAATGGTTTCTCTAAAAGGTTAAATACTGGCCCATTTGCAACCTGTCCACAAAGGCCTTCTCAAACTGTGGTCTAATCTCTGTACCTTCCTCAGGTTGATGAAGTTCACTCTCTCCAGCCAGGAGACAGAGGGGTCCAGGAACAGTGCACAGTGTGGACCAGCATGGACCTTAGAGCAGGGTAGCAGGACAGAGCCCCTTGGACCACCAGGGACTAGTTATTTATGTCTGTAAGCAAGACCAATCTGCCAAGCAGCTCCTGAGGGACACAGAGATTGCTGTGATGAGAAAAGGGACAAAACTTACGTGGGAAAAGCAAGCAGGAACGTAGACAGATCTAGAAATAAACAGAAACTAGAAACTTCAATTTATGCTCCGAACAAGAAGGTCTGCTCTATTAGCTCAAAGGGAAAATGGGCTGATTAAACCATATATACAAGTGCTATATTTACATCAAATGCTACAAGTTTACGTACAATGCTGTCTAAGTCTACATAAAAATGCTGTCTAGGATAGCTAGGAGTTACCTTACATTAACAGCCAGTTCAGTCTTTTTTTTATAAACTAGCCCATGATTTTGTAACCCATTTTTTCCACCCAAAGTGCTAATACAAATCATCATCCCATAATTTGGTAACCCATTTTTCCACCCACTGCCAGGCGTCTCCTCGCTCAAGAAGAGACGCCTCCGTACCGCCTCTCCGGGGAAGCTGCAGAAGACGTACAGCTGCATCTGTCCGTCTGGCCTGTAGACGGACACACGCCACTGGCACAGGACGACCCGTCCGCCCTGCTCACATGTGGTGGAGACCGCAGGGGTGCACATCTTACAGACAGCCGTCCACGTTTCAGCTCCTGCATCAAAAACATTATGCAAATTGTGGACCTCTTTGGCCAAAAATGGATTTTATTTTTTTCAGTAATAATTGTCCAAATCTAAACTACTTTCCACTGGTTCAATATTTTCAAAACAGAGACAAAAAGGTTGTGCAATAGCAATGAATGTAAATAGGTATCAAAACTGGTTTACTCTAGACAGCAAGAATATGGTAAGAAGCAGAGCAGAAGCACAGGTGGTTGTGCTAAAAAGAAACACTTTTGAGAAGATGGATAAAAGACAATTAAAGGATGAGGAGTATTGTACTTTTCAGCAGAATCAGGAAGAATCAGGCTCTGCAGTGTGTCTAATATGCAATGATAAAATAGCAACATCATAAGAACGTTATTAAAAAATAATGCAGGCTTATTGTACTTTTAAAGTGTTGAAATTACATAAAATGCACAAATTTACTTGTATTTTACATTTTAAAAATTGTATGGCTCTCACAGAATTTCATTTAAAAATAATGTGATGTTCATGGCTCTCTCAACCAAGGTCCCCTACCCGTTCTAGGAGGTACCATGAGGGTCTTCTGGTACCTTGCGCAGACTGGCATCTCCTCCTGGTTTCTGTAAAAGGCTTGTTTTATCTTAGGGGCTGCCCTTAGTTTGATCACAAGGATCGTAAGCACCTCCACCACGCCAAGGTGGCAGCCCATGGGAGGTGACCCCCACCCCCCCACACACACACCACCCGTTTGGGTAGGTGGTGGTGGGGGGAGGGGGGGAGGGGGTAAGGCTCATTCAGAGTTTAGATTTACGGTGATCACCGCAACCACCGCTCCGACCACCGCAACCACCACTATTCATAGACCACCGTCCACCACCTCGCCACTCCTCTTTCCCTCCTCGCGGCCATTGTTGTTTATGTTTCCCTCCCTGTTTTCTCTCCCTCTACTGCCTACCTGCCTCAATTATATTCCTTTCCTTTACTGCTTTTATGTATAATTCCTTTTTACTTGCGTGAGTTAAGTGATTGGTGCACGGTGGTGTGTGGCGTACGGTCGGTTGTCCCTCAGGGTACTCCGATATCCGGTTTAGGTGATGACGAAATGTGACGGAAGTCACCATGTTTGTTCATTTCTGATTCGCCCACTCCGCCCACGCACAAGTAGGCCACCTATTTGTACATAACGCGCAAGTGTTAAGAGTTTGGTGCCCTCTACCAAATGCTGATCTAGTCTATTTATGTCATTGTCTCTCCATCATTACGGTACCGTAATTTTCCGTCTATAGGCGGCTACTTTTTTCACATGCTTTTGACCCTGCGGCTTATACAACGGTGCGGCCAATTTATGGATTTTCCCAGGTTCCAGGTGGGCTCCGCAGACTAAACGATGGAAAGTTGGTTAACTCTTTGAGAGCGTAAAAATGAAACCAAATGGACCTTAGCGGGTCCATTTGGTGGGCGTTTCCCGGTGAGCACCACGGCGAACGTGAGTAAAAATTAGAGAGGATACAAAGAGCGGTGTTTGCGGTGGTATGGCGTATGGTAGGCAACGGTGGTCATGGTGGTCGCGGTGATCACCAAAAATCAAACTCTGAATAGGCCTTTAGCTCCGCCGGACATCAGTAGAAACCTGCAAACCTACAGTACCTGTACCAGTTGAACATCAACAGAGATCACCCGTCTCTACTTTACCTTAACATCCAGATGATCACAGTCTTAGATCTGCATCAGCCTTGGAAATGTAGACCGCTTTCTAATGTGACCGTTATAAAATAATGTTAAAAGTTAAACCTACCTGTCCTGTACCAGTTGCACATCCACAGAAATCACCCGCCTCAACCCTTTAACAATTTAGACATTTAGCAGACTTACATCAAGAAATCAGCAAGGCATTTAACATTCTGCTAAAATGCAGAATAAATAGTGGCCCGTGGTATGAAAATGGTTGGAAAAAAAAAAAAATCACTGCTACATTAAACTATGTTAAACATAAATCATAGCCCAAGATCTGGACTCTCGGATTTAGCAGACTTACATAAAGGAATTAACAAAAAAAAAAATCTAACCCAATTTTTTCACCCAGTGCCAATAAAAATTATTATCCCATAATTCGGTGACTCAAATGGGGATCCGTGGCTAAAATGCAGAATAAATAGTAGGCCGTGGTATGAAAATGGTTGAACAAAATCACTGCTACATTAAACAAATGTTACCAAAGAGATTTGGACTCTCGCATTTAGTAGACGGAATTAACAAAAAATGTAACCCACTCTTTCACCCACTGCCAGGTGTCTCGTGGCTCGAGACTAGACCCCCCTGTCCTCTCGAGACTAGACCCCTCGGTCCTCTCGAGACTAGACCACTCCGTCTGCTCGGGACTAGACGCCTCGGAACTAGACCCCTCCGTCTCCTCGCTCAAGAAGAGACGCCTCCTTACCGCCTCTCCGCGGAAGCTGCACAAGACGGACAGCTGCATCTGTCCGTCTGGCCTGTAGACTGACACACGCCACTGGTGAGGGACGACCCCTCCGCCCAGCTCACGTGTGGTGGAGACCTCAGAGATGACCCTAGACAGCCGCTGTCCGTTCACCTTCACAATGTTGCTATGGTCGCTCCACCTCCACCAGGGAGGTGGTGTCAGGGTGTCGGGGTGTGCCGGAGTCACCAGCCGCCTGGAGAACTCCTGGAAGGGGGTGGCCACCACCGCCGTGCGAACTTTGGGTCTGACCCGCCGGTAGACCAGTGAAAAAGAAGAAGGGTCACTAACCTGGTGCATGCGCCCGTACAGCTCCCGGACGCACGCCTTGACGGCCGCGATGTCGTCTTCACTGAGGCGCTCGCTCCTGAGGTTGTCCACGCGGACAAACTGGCTTACCTGCCTTCCGGAACGAGCCGCCAACTTACCTGAACGTCCAGAGCTGGACGGCTGCTGGACCAGCAACCTCCACTGGTACTGCTCCATGCTGCTGTGGAGAGAGAGAGAGAGAGAGAGAGAGAGAGAGAGACAGAGAGAGAGACAGAGAGAGAGAGAGAGAGACAGAGAGAGAGAGACAGAGAGAGAGAGACAGAGAGAGAGAGACAGAGAGAGAGACAGAGAGAGAGAGACAGAGAGACAGAGAGAGACAGAGAGAGAGAGACAGAGAGAGAGACAGAGAGAGAGAGAGAGAGAGAGACAGACAGACAGACAGACAGAAAGAAAGAAAGAAAGAGAGAGAGAGCTCCAGGCAAGGTGTACACCTGTGAAAGAGAAGGAAAAAAGCAAATATTATTGCTTGCAAGTTGTTAACTTGTAGACCTACCCAGCATAACACTCACTATACTCTACAGCAGTGGTTTTCAACCTTTTTCATACCAGGGCCCACCATTTGTTCAGCATTTGATCCACGGACCACCATTTGAGGACATTTTAACCCGACTGACCCCAACACTAAGGATTTCTTTTGCTTTTAACAGGAAAAAAAACACACAGACCAAAATGACCATTAATCTTCTAGTTGTGTAGAGTTGGGCTAATTCACATGATGAATATTTTAACTCTTGAGAGTTACATCTGGTTAGCCAACTTAGCTGGGGACCACCTGGAACCCTCTCACCACTGGTGGTCCCCGGACCGGCTGTTGAATCTACACAAGAATTTACAGTTACAAAATGTAGAAGAATTGTTATTTTGAACAATGTTGCCAGATATCTCTCCTAAATTGTGGACCAAAAAAAAGAAAACCCTTGGTTTCTGAGAGACTAAACTCAACAAACGGTGGTCCGTGGATAAAATGCAGAATAAATAGTGGGCCGTGGTATGAAAATGATTGGAAATCACTGCCACATTAAACACCCCAAATGTTAACAAAAAAAAAATATATAGCCCAAGATTTGAACTCTCGGATGTCTCTCTACTAGAGTCCAAATCTTGGGCTAACCGACAGACAACAGACGCCAAACACACCGACAGGACAGGCCGCAACAGTCAACGAGACACCAAGAAATCTGAAAATGAAAACGTTAACTCACCGTTAAGAGGAAAAGGCTGGCTGTAAAGTTGTGTCCTTTTGTCGGTTGTTGATGCCGGTCCTCCGGTGTCAAAGTGCTGATCTGCAGGGTCTGGAAGTGCTGCTAGAGCCTGTAGATCTGCTGGGTCTGGATCTGCTGCTAGAGCCGGTAGGGTCGCTGGTAAGCGGAGTGGTGGAGGTAGAATGATCTGCTGCTAGAGCCGGTAGGGTCGCTGGTAAGCGGAGTGGTGGAGGTGAATGAACTGCTGCTTAGAGCCGGTAGGGTCGCTGGTAAGCGGAGTGGTGGAGGTAGAATGATCTGCTGCTAGAGCCGGTAGGGTCGCTGGTAAGCGGAGTGGTGGAGGTAGAATGAACTGCTGCTTAGAGCCGGTAGGGTCGCTGGTAAGCGGAGTGGTGGAGGTGAATGAACTGCTGCTTAGAGCCGGTAGGGTCGCTGGTAAGCGGAGTGGTGGAGGTGAATGAACTGCTGCTAGAGCCGGTAGGGTCGCTGGTAAGCGGAGTGGTGGAGGTGAATGAACTGCTGCTAGAGCCGGTAGGGTCGCTGGTAAGCGGAGTGGTGGAGGTGAATGATCTGCTGCTAGAGCCGGTAGGGTCGCTGGTAAGCGGAGTGGTGGAGGTGAATGAAGTGCTGCTAGAGCCGGTAGGGTCGCTGGTAAGCGGAGTGGTGGAGGTAGAATGAACTGCTGCTAGAGCCGGTAGGGTCGCTGGTAAGTGGAGTGGTGGAGGTAGAATGAACTGCTGCTAGAGCCGGTAGGATCGCTGGTAAGCGGAGTGGTGGAGGTGAATGATCTGCTGCTAGAGCCGGTAGGGTCGCTGGTAAGCGGAGTGGTGGAGGTGAATGATCTGCTGCTAGAGCCGGTAGGGTCGCTGGTAAGCGGAGTGGTGGAGGTGAATGAACTGCTGCTAGAGCCGGTAGGGTCGCTGGTAAGCGGAGTGGTGGAGGTGAATGATCTGCTGCTAGAGCCGGTAGGGTCGCTGGTAAGCGGAGTGGTGGAGGTGAATGATCTGCTGCTAGAGCCGGTAGGGTCGCTGGTAAGCGGAGTGGTGGAGGTAGAATGATCTGCTGCTTAGAGCCGGTAGGGTCGCTGGTAAGCGGAGTGGTGGAGGTAGAATGATCTGCTGCTTAGAGCCGGTAGGGTCGCTGGTAAGCGGAGTGGTGGAGGTGAATGATCTGCTGCTTAGAGCCGGTAGGGTCGCTGGTAAGCGGAGTGGTGGAGGTGAATGAACTGCTGCTATAGAGCCGGTAGGGTCGCTGGTAAGCGGAGTGGTGGAGGTAGAATGCGACTGGTTCTCTGGGAGACTCAGAACATTCTGAAAGATGCTTCAGGTTGATTCAACGCGAGACGAAGGACACGTGTGAGTCCCTCGTCGTTGATTGGTCGGCTGCTTTGAGCGGCGGCTCGCCCGTCCAATCAGCCGACGAGTTCAAAGTTCAAAGTTCAAACTAGGTCAAACCGGTTCAAACCTAACTGTTCTTCTAACAGCCGGGCGCTGCGCCCCCAGCCAACTGTCGTTTATCGACTAACACACGTTGAAAAAGTGAAAATAAAAAACCAAAACAAATAAATAACAAACCAATATAAGTAATATAAAAATCTGTGTGTAAATAAACAAAAACAATCCTCGTCAAACGAGTTGCGTCGACGTTACAGCTGCGGTGGTCTTCCATTGAGGTCACATGGCGTGGGCCTGGCCAATCAGAATTGAGTTCCGTTCCACTACGTGCATTGCGTAGTATTGACATTGGTTACCTATAGAATAATGTCGCCCCCGGTCCCATTTGCATGTGTTTATTTATCTCCGCGACCGGATTCAATAGGTCACCAATCCCGGTGCAAGAGCTCAGCTTCACGGCATAGGCTGAATGGGCTGAAGTCCAACTTTGGGTTTGTAATATAATTGTATTAATTCATTTGACCAATAACAGCTAAATAGTGAAATATTTGCCTCCAGCATTTGGTCAGAGAATCGCTTTAGTGTGACATCATCCAGTGTTTCTGGTTGAGGAGGTCCAGTCCAGTCCACTGTTGTGATACTGTTATAAGCTACTTATGGGGCCAGTCCAATGGCGGCTTACAACAAATAGGGACAACACCTGGACCTGTAGAAGGCAGAAATGCATTGGACTCAAGCAGCATCTTAGCGTTAATCATTTTAAATCGTTTTATTTTAGATCGTTTTAGTAATACTACAGCATAAACACTGTTGTACAGTTATCCTACTGTACAAAATATACCGTTGGCATGTTGAAAACATTGCATGAACAGCTGTTGCTTGCGCCACCCACAATGCATTTCCAACTCCAGTTTGTCCCTATTCGGGCTGCATGAACAGCGCTTGAGTGCTCAGTTTCTGATCCCTCAATGTCGCAACGCTTCTACTTGATGGCTCTGCTGCAGATGTCTATGTGACCCTGCACTGGCACAACAGCAACAGAGGCTGCAACTGCAACTGACCCAGTGTTGGGAATATTACCTTACCTTGTTAATATATTACTTATTAATTATTACCTTCATTTTAAAGCAATATATTATATTACAATATTACTCTCTGAGCAAGTGTAATATATTATACAATATTACTATTACATATTACTTAAAAAAAAAAACTTTTTACAAAATATATAATGAAATATTTAGTATCACTATTAATCAAATATTGCGTAGACCAGTGGCATACCTACAATAAGGCAAGCGCACTTGCTATCTGGCCAAATCCATATGAAATCAACTTGAAAAAACGTCACTCCTGAATAAATAATTTGATGACAAATGATAGAAAATAAGTAATTATTTAACTCCTGCAGTTGTCAATATAATTTCACAAGAACATTTTCAATGAGACAGATTGACAGAAAGTAATATTGAAAGTAATGCAGTAATGCAGAAAGAAAAGTATAATATGTTAGATTGTTTTAGTTAAGTAATATATTTATATTACAAGTTACTGCATTTTGGTAATATATTAAGTTACGTAGTGCAACTGTCCCAACACTGAACTGACCTCATGGTGAAATGTAGAAAATCCCCATCTCTGACAAAAATCAAGGACATTATGTATCATGTCACAGGAATCAAGGTAGATTGATGGCCAAAGTGTTCTGGTGTGGAATTCTTATTTAACGAAGGCGTACAAAGACCCGTCTGCCCAGGCCAGCTTCTCTCTGGACGTGGAACTGGACAGTCGCATGGCAAACAACCGTCCTGCCGCGACCCAAGCCCAGGGTGGCTACCATCAGTATGGTGACACCAGTACATTAAGGTACTGTATGTTTGTCTGGTTGAAATTCATGTGCAATAGTTGATTCTCACTGTAACAACTTGTACCATGACTCCCCTGAACCCATCCTCACCCCTCTGCTCTCAAGAGTTAAAATATTTATCAGCTGAATTATTCCAAGTCTACACAACTAGAAAATATAGAACATTAATGGTCATTTTGATCTGTATGTTTGACTGTTTTGTTTGTGAAATAAATCCAGCCTCATGGTATTGTGGACAAAAGCAAAAAAAAAAAAAAGTTTAGTTTTGGGGTCTGGGGGGGCTAAAATGTCCTCTGTGGCTCAAATACTGAATAAATGGAGAGCCCTGGGGGTCATAAATGGTTGGTCTTACTCTTACTTTTATCTTGGAATTAAATTAATATTGCGCCGTTCAGCCTTTAGTCTTGGCCCTCCACAATATTTCATGTATCTCATGAAAATAATTGCCCGCCCCTGATCTATGTAAAGCTACTTGGATAAAGGCGCTGTATAAATGCACCATTTACCATTCCAGCTGGACTAACAAAGCAGAGGGCGGTGCTGCGAACACGACGACCAGCGGCGAAGAGGACGCCTCCTCGTCCTCGTGCGACAGCGACACGGATCACTTCCACAGCGTCATGGAGCAGAACCAGAGCATCTTGGAGTGCCAGATGAATCCCTGCGGCGTCGTGGGGGGAGGAGCATCCAGCTCGGCCCAGGACAGCCGTGTAAAAGTCACAGGGACCGAGGGCCCGCCGGACACCGCCGACAGATACATCAACACCGCGGTCTACACGTCCGATCTGGACTATCTGATGGAGGTAGTATAGTTAGGGCGTTTTGTCAGGTAGTTGACCCAATCTGGGAACTAAAACGTTACCAAGAAATGTCTCCACCAAGATTGAAATTATAGGTTGAAACTCAACTCAAGTGTTTTCTGAGCAAAACCAAATACTTGAAATGGATTCGGCATCATCATACGCTGCGTGAGTCATTCCACGGAAACGGTACCATTTGCCAACCGTTTTGGCTGTATTTTATTGATGGAGTCACTGAAAAATATTTCAATCAATTGAAATGTTCCCTTTAATATTGTGCAAACATTACATGGATTTTATCTTCATATCAGAAATTATCTTGCTTTCTTTCAGTAGACACCCCCTATTTTGTCCTTAATAGTGTGGGCTATTCAGAAAACTAAAACCTTTCGGTCAAAATTTCAGAAAAAAAAAAAAGTCCAAATGGTACCGTTTCCGTGGAATGACTCACGTAAAGCATGATAACATTTTTGCATGCTTTGCCTTCTATAGGTTGTGAGTGACTAGTACCCCCACTTGGCCTGTTTTTTTATAAGGTTTCCCACGTGAGTTAAGCTTCCATCTTTTGTACGTGTTATTAGACAAATAGACACCTCTAGAAACACATTGGTGAAGACATTTCTTGGGGACAATTTAGTTGATCATTACCTGATTTTCATAACTATCCCTTAGCAGTATGGTAGGCCTCGTATACACAGAGAGAACAATTGTTCTGTGTTCTGTCTGTGTTTGATAGCCGCCTGAATGCTTTTCTGATGGGAATGGCATGGTTTCACCAAATAATTGTGACTACCAATGGAAAAAGCAGCACAGGACCAATTTTGTTCTTTACGAATGTATGAGGGCATAGGGCAGCGGTCGGGAACCTTTTTGGCTGAGAGAGCCATGAACACCACATATTTTTAAATGAAATTCTGTGAGAGCCATACAATTTTTTTTTAAACCTAAAATACAAGTAAAATCCGTGCATTTTATGTAATTTCAACACATTTAAAGTACACAATAAGTCTGAGTTATTTTTAATACCATTCTATTGTATAATTGCATATTAGACACACTGCAGAACCTGCTCTCTCTCCACAAAAGCAAATTCCTCTGTCCATTCCTGCTAAAAAGTACGATACTCCTCCTCCTTGTCTTTTAGCCATCTTCTCAGAAGGGCTTCGTTAACGCGTTTAGTTTGTTGTACGGAACTTCTTGCACATGCGCACATCAGCCGCTATTTTTGACAGCAGAACAAAATACGTCAAACAGCGTCTGAGTCTGTCTGCCTCATCTGCGCTGCCTATGCGAATGATACATAAATAGATTGGATATGGTCACGGGCGTAGACACGTGGGGAAAAGGGGGACAATTGTAGGGGGCGCACTGAAAGCTTGCATTAATAAGGTTTTATTTGTACTGATTATATTATGAAAAATATTTGATCTCAAAGTGCACCAGATTGAAGCATTTTAAAGGGGAATTCTACCCATTTTCAACATTCTAATATGTCATTAGTATAACCTAGAGGTGCTGTATGGGTGGACATGATGAAAACGTTTCCTCCCATTCTGTGTTTCCTGGAAATGGAGGTCTGAAGAAAAACCACAAAAACATGATGAAACACATCTTGATGGCATCATCAAGATGTGTGTCATCATGTTAATGGATTTCTATAGGCACTTCTTTTTTTCTGAGAGCGTACAAATGGAACCAAATGAACCCGTTAGGGTTCATTTGGTTGCATTTGTACACTCTCAGAAAAAATGTTGAAAATGGGTGAAATTCCCCTTTGACGCCGCCGGGAAAGGGGGGCCTATGTGGAAAAGCTTTGCAGGGGGCCCAGAATTGCTAGCTACGCCCCTGGATATGGTTTCCACTTTCCCACTGAATTTTCTTAAATTAAAGATTTGTTTGCGAGCCAGATGCAGCCATCAAAAGAGCCACATCTGGCTCCCTCCCTACCCCTGGCATAGGGGGAGAGACTGTAGAAGATAAATTGCCGTTTGGTGGGTCACTTCACTTCCACAACCAACTGCAAACATTTTAACTACTAACATTTTAACCTTTTCAGGTCTTCAAACGACTCAAGTCTGTTGAGGTGGAATTTAGGGAACTAAAGGACAAAATGACAAGGTACACATAAAAGCTTCTGTCACAGGGGCCACAGTGGCACTCCAAAGATGTTTTCCTATAACCTTTGAAAAAAAAGAAGAAGGGGCTCGCAACTCACTTTAAAGTGCTCCAGGTTTTATTTAGCGACAAGGGTTACAGGCAGCAACGTTTCGACCTGTTCAGGTCTTCATCAGGCATGAGAGATAACAGGATATGACGCAATATATACACCATACAAATCATTAGTCCCATCTGGTGACCGAAGGGTGGTACCAATGAATGAAAAACATGATTGGCCATTTGGCATCTTCAACAAGATTTCATTCTAATCAGGGAAATATTTAAATTTACAACATGATTAAATGTATGACTCAACATAATTCTATTGTGAAATATATAACTCAACATGATTCTATTGAATTTACAACATGATTAAATATACAACAAATTTAATTTCGCGACATGATTCTCTGTACAACATGATTATAAAATAAATAAAAAGTTTAAAAACATCAGTCAAAAGCTGGAGCACTTTAAAGTGAGTTGCGAGCCCCTTCTTTTCTTTTTTTCTGGCCACGTTTACTGTGTTTTTGCAGTTTTTTTGGGCTCAGCACCAGTTAGGGATGTGCGTTACTTTTTAAAACTTTTCCTATAACCTTTGTCACTGGTGGAGGGAAATTCCTGTCGGGACTATTTGGTAGCCAAATCAGGATGTATCTATTAGTTTATTTTTATCATAGTCCAGGGAAGAAGATTTGAGTCAAGATTTGACAATTACTATGAATTTGCAAGGACCACTGCGGCTATGATTGTCATCAGGAAGTGTATATGGGTTATAATGGGAGGGTCTAAGAAAAAGAAGATGAAACAAAAAAAAAAAAAACATTACAATTCTGAGATTTCTTACTTTAAAGGAGAATTCCACCCATTTTCAAAAAAATCTGAAAGAAAATGAAAGAAAAATCATTAGGTCTGAAAGAAAAATCATTAACATGGTGAAATACATCTTGATGATATCAGATGTATTTCACCATTGATGATTTTTTTTCAGACCTCCATTTTTAGGAAATACAGAATTGGGGGAACTTTTTTTTTTATCATGTCCACACAACATCTCTAAGGCAGTGGTTTTCAACCGGCGGTCCGGGGACCACCAGTGGTCACTGAGAGGGTTCCAGGTGGTCCCCAGCTAAGTTGGTTAACCAGATGTAACTCTTGAGAACCTAAAAAATGGTCACTTGGATCTGTATGTTAATTTGCCTGTTTTTGCCTGTTTTTGTTTCCCCAAATCCAGCCTGTGGAATTGTGGACAAAAGCAAAAAGAAATCTTTAGTTTTTTTTGGGGGGGGGGGTCTGTGGGGCTAAAATGTCATCAATAAAAAAGGTTGAAAACCACTGCTCTAAGGTATATTAACCCTTGGTGTACTGAACGCGTTTTGGTGTTCTAAGCATTATGTTTTAACTGTTGAAAAATAGCAGATCTACAAGCTCATAGCGCGCCACCGAGTGGCGCGCTATGAGCTCGTATCTCTGCTATTTTTGAAAAATCGTGAAAACGTGGTGCAAATCTTTGAATATTATGTTGTTCAGAAACAGACAGGACACAATGGGTCAATGGCATGTTAAAATATTGAAAATGGGTGGAGTTCCCGTTTAACCCATTGTGTCCTGAACGCGTTTTGGTGTTTTATCTGTTGAAAAATAGCAGATCAACAAGCTCATGTCGCGCCACCGAGTGGCGCGACATGAGCTTGTTGTTCTGCTATTTTTGAAAAATTGTGAAAATGATGCGCAAATCTATTCTAGATTTGCGCATCTATTCTATTTGACACCTGATTCTAGTTTCTGACCAGTTTCTAGTTTCTGATGCTATATTCTGACAGATTCTAGTTTCTCTGAAATATCTATCTTCCTGTGTCAGTGATGCTTAACATATTTCATGCCAAGGACCCCCAGAATTATCCATATTTGGCTGCAGACCGCCATCTGAAAACATGTTGTTCTCGGGGTTCCCCAGAAGCGAAAAATTGAGATAAAATGTTTGCTTCCAAAATAATGTATTCAGAGATTTGCACCACATTTTCACAATTTTTCAAAAATAGCAGAACAACAAGCTCATGTCGCGCCACTCGGTGGCGCGACATGAGCTTGTTGATCTGCTATTTTTCAACAGATAAAACATCAAAACACGTTCAGTTAAGTGTTTGAATGGCCATTTCCTCTTCCAGATCAGGTGAGCTGCTGAAGCAGCAGGGTACTGATAGTACCCTGAGGTGCTGTGGCTGTGCCCAGCGCGCCCAGCGGGCAGAGCTGACCCTGCTGGCACTGCAGTATGGGATGTGTCAACAGCACTGCTGGAGATGGTACTACAACACAGCAACCCAGAGACGCTGCTTCCATCCAGGCCCAGAGGAGAACTACAGGTCAAACACACAACATGCACAACGAATCTGACTGTCTGTCCAGCACGTATACTGTATATTGTATATTTTTCACAATATGATTTATGAAAAACTGAAAAAAAAAAAAACTTTGCGGTGGTCTGGAGCAGTGGTTTTCAACCTTTTTGATTCCAGGGCCCACTATTTTATTCAGAATTTGAGCCACGGACCACCATTGAAGACATTTAAACCCCACTGACCCAAAACTAAAGATTTTTTTTTTTTTTTTGCTTTTGTCCACAATTCCAGGCTGGATTTCAGGGAAAACAAACCAGTCAAACGAACAGATCAAAATGACCATTAATCTTCAACATTCTCTAGTTGTGCAGACTAATTCACATGATGAAGATTTTAACTCTTTGAGAGCATAAAATGAAACCAAATGGACCCTTGCGGATCCATTTGGTTTCATTTTTACGCTCATTTTTTTACGCTTTAGCGTGTTCAAACACTGTGTTTGTAAACAAATTTAACTCTAACTCCACCTCACCTCCACTCTATTGGCTCATTATGAAACTGCTGGAGACTGCCTTGCTTTGATAGGCTAAAATGCTGCCTCACCCAACACAACCCCTCCTCCCCGTCACACACTACTACTGTACCTCCGCTTGGACTGAGCCCTACCAATGTTTTGTTTTCATGAATTGTTGACAACAACAAAGTTCTGGACCGTCTGCAGGACAAAGCAAGTGTCTGTCTGCAGGGAATCAGCTGCAGCATCAAAGTAGATATAAAATATAGCTATACTGTATATCCACTGTATTTTGATTTTTTTTTTTTGGCACATAAAAAGTTGTCCCTATTACCTTTTAGCGTCTTGTACCGTTTTTCACTGTATACATTAGTACATACCTGGGCATTATGCTACCTAAAATCTACACAATCAGATAATGTAAAAGAATGGTTATTTTTTTATCTATGTTTGCCTGTTTTGTTTCCCAAATCCAGCTTGGTATTGTGAACAAAAACAAAAGAAATCTTTAGTTTTGGCATCTGTGGGTCTAAAATTTCATCAATGTTGGTCCTCTGTGGCTCAAATACTGAATAAATAGAGAGCCCCAGTGTCCCTTACTTTCGTCTTGAAATTAAATTAATACTACACAGACTTTAGTTCAGCCTTTAGTCTTGGCCCTCCACAATATTTTATGTATCTCATTTTTTGGCCCCTTGGGGAAAATAATTGCCCACACCTGCATTAGTAGGTATCTACTGCCATCTAGTGGAACATCATTGTCACTACCAGATGAATGAAAGTTTGACTATAACTATATAATATTTATAGCAGAAGTATATACCCAGATAGCAACATGCATTGATTCAACCAAAATTCAACGTTGAATCAATGCATTTTGCATTGATTCAACCAAAATTCAACGTTGAATCAATTCATTTTGCTATCTGGGTAGGAAAGTCAGAATGGCGGAATGTTTTTTTCTGTCCACAGTACTACCTGAACTGTATTCTTTTTTCCCCCACATGCTCTGCTCTACAGACCAGGGAGTCTGCCGGTCCCTGCGGAACTTGTAAGTGTCCTGAAGACGCTGGAATGTGATTACAATGAGATGAGATGCAAGATCCTGGCAGGAGCCACTCTGGACCAGCTCAAACCCTTGTCTGTCTCCTACAAGTACACACTTGGTACCGAGTCCTGCTACGTTCCTGCTCAGGTCAGCGCCGGCTGAGATGGTGCTATCAGTGGTATCAAGTATTCAAGTATGGATGGTCAGTGGTATCAAGTATTCAAGTATGGATGGTCAGTGGTATCAAGTATTCAAAACAAGTATGGATGGTCAGTGGTATCACGTATTCAAAACAAGTATGCAAGCTGTGACACCGGTTGTCTAATTTAGATCAGTGGTTTTCAACCTTTTTTCATACCAGGGCCCGGCCCACTATTTATTCAGAATTTGAGCCACGGAGGACCACCATTTGAGGACATTTTAGCTCCACGGACCCCAAAAACTAAAGATTTCTTTTGCTTTTGTCCACAATTCCAAGCTGGACTTGGGGAAACTAAACAGAGAAACATACACATCAAAATGACCATTTCTCTTCTACATTCTCTAGTTGTGTAGACTTGGGCTAATTCAGATGATGGATATTTTAACTCTTGAGAGCGTAAACATGAAACCAAATGGCCCCGCAAGGGTCCATTTGGTTTCATGTTTACGCTCTCAAAGAGTTACATCTGGTTAACCAACTTTTCATCATTTAGCCTGGGGAAAACCACTGGTCTAGATTGCTTAGACCGATGGTGATTCTTTGGCCCTTTTTGGAATTCTTAAGAACTGGTTACCGTTGACTTAAATTAAATTGTTTTGGATTGAGTGGCTAATGGCTATGACATTTTGCTGGCAAACTCCTTGTGTGTTGTTTGGATAGAGAAATGAAAGAATTCCCATTTCCTGGGCGAGCTATTGCTTTAATTTAAAGCCTCTCGTACAGTATTACTGGTGCAAAGCGTAGTACACAACACGTAGTTCAACTCCTAACCCTCAACGACTCTATTGCAGATCTATCTTTCCCCATGTTTGGGGACCAGCTGACTCCTAGAGAGTTGAGTTGAAGAACTGGCAGAATATGTGCAGAAAGCCACACGTTTGCTTATTAAGTTAATACTAATAATATGTGACTTTTTTGTAGGATATCATCCAACTTCACACCAGCTGTCCGTCAGACAAAGAGGAGGAGGAGAAGTCCTCAAGAGACGAACACGAGAATGAAGACGGGAAAGACGAGGCCCCACGCGAGACGCTGTCACGTGGTAAGATTTGAAGATAATGCAAACTTCATCTGTCAACCATGCCCTTTGGACACTATCTCTGGGCAGTGACCTAGCTTGTCACATTTCACAGTACACTAACTTGTAATGAGTAATTTTTTGGTATAGAGCAGGGGTTTTCAACCTTTTTGATACCAGGGCCCACTATTTTTTTTATTCAGCATTTGAGCCACGGACCACCATTTGATGACATTTTCAACCCCCACAGTTTCCAAAACCAAGGTGGTCCTCGGAGCAGGAGGGAGTGTGGAACCTCCTCTCCTACAGCGGAGTGGAACTAGCAGTGGACCAGTAGATAGACAGACGTGTACTGCAGTTCAAACCTTTTTGATAGCAGGGTCCACTGTTTATTCAGAATTTGAGCCACGCACTGTACCACCATTTGATGATATTTTAGCCCCACAGACCCCAAAAAACTACAGATTTGTTTTGCTTTTGTGCACAATTTTAGGCTGGATTTGTGGAAACAAAACAGTCAAACATACAGATAAAAATTACCATTAATCTTCTACATCAGGGATTTTCAACCTTTTTCACACCAGGACCAACTATTTATTCAGCATTTGAGCCACGGACCACCGTTTGATGACATTTTAGCTCCACAGACCCAAAACCCAAAGATTTCTTCTTTTTTATCTACAATTCCAGGCTGGATTTCGGAAACATAACAGGCAAACCTAGATCTCTAGTTGTGTAGATTTGGGCTAATTCAGATGATTAATATTTTAACACTTGAGAGGGAAGAGTTACATCTGGTTAAACGACTTAGCTGGGGACCACCTGGAACACTCTCAAGGACCACTGGTGGTCCCCGGACCACTGGTTGAAAACCACTGTTCTACATTCTTTAGTTGTGTAGACTTGAGAGCGTGAACAAAAAACATTTTATGTGTACGCTCTCAAAGAGTTACATCTGGTTAACCAACTGTCCATCATTTAGCCTTGGGACCACCTAGAACCCTCTCAAGGAACACTGGTGGTCCCTGGGCCACTGGTTGAAAACCACTGATGTACTGTAATGCCACAAGATCTTCTCGTTCTCTCCTTTTATAAACACCAGGTGAATTCCAAGTGATGAACACAAGCGCAGCGTGGTACGATGCTGAAGAGGATCTAGATCCTTCTGCTGAGAGCAAAGGAGTTTCATCACAGACAACCAAGGAGAAAGAGGAGGGTAAAGCACTGTTTATACTATATTTACGAAGAGTCGCCTTTTATCCACTGTCCGCTCTGGTGTGGAAACCGGGGCTGGATTGGGACAAAAAATCAGCCCGGTCATTTCTTTTGTGTGAATTTGGCCCAGACCGGCGACAACCACAACCAGCATGCGGGTAGCACAGACTCTAACACCGCCACTTTTGCACCGCAGCATAAATAATATAAGCAGTGGTTTTCAACCAGTGGTCCTTGAGAGGGTTCCAAGTGGTGACCAGGTAAATGATGGACAGTTGGTTAACCAGATTTAACTCTTTGAGAGCGTAAAAGGGTTCCTAGTGGTGACCAGTCCCACCAGTCCTACAGCATTGTTTAATGCCTTATCAATAGGCCTGCGCAGTGACGTCACCGCCCCTGTTCCAGAAATGGATTCCCCATTCATTTTTCGCGGCGTAGATGACTACGCCGCGGACAAAGCCAACTGGAGTCGTGACGAATCATGATGACACACAAACTTTTGGGACAATCAAATCATTTCTAAGATGAAAAATGAAACAAAAAGTATTGTATTCTTTTTTACTTCTAGTTTTCTACTTCTTCCTAATTATATATTATATGACGATATTGTGTTTGTTGTCACGATTTGTCACGACCCGAGTTGGCTTTGGCCCCGGCGCAATCGTGTTTTTATTAACCATTTTCGAAAAGTCTATGAGGAAAATGAATGAGGAATCCACTAGTGGAACAGGGCTGGTGATGTCACTGCGCAGGTCTATAGTCTTAATGTGCAAATGAATACTTTCAATACTCTAAAAGGTCCAGCTGTTATTCTGAAGGCGATCAGAAGTCTTACATTTGTAACTCATCCTCTCTCCTTTACAAACACCAGGTGAACTCCAAGTGATGAACACAAGCGCAGCGTGGTACGATGCTGAAGAGGACCTAGATCCTTCTGCTGAGAGCAAAGCGGTTTCGTCACAGACAACCAAAGAGAAAAAGGATGGTAAAGCACTATATTTTGGCACTAACTGTAATCCCAGGTTTAAAGTATGTATAAGCAATACATCTCAGATTTGTTGACAACAACAAAGTGCTGGACCGTCTGCAGTTGGCATGGAAATCTGACTGTGAAATACAAAGCTCAAATAGAAAGAATGGTAAAAACGTCTGTGAAGATCATGGCCCTATCTTCTCCCCCTTGACCCTCCTCAAGACATTTTTGAGCAGACGGTAATAAGGCAAGCTAGGAATGTAACCTCTGACCCCTCACATGTTCTTCATTCAGAATATGAACTAATGAGATCAGGTAGAAGGTATAGGACACCACAGTGCAAACATAACAGGTTTAAATACTCATTCGTACCTCTCTCTATAAAACTGTTAAATAGATGGACGTTTTTCTGACAAAGGGGTAACCACTTAGGGCAGGGGTGCCCTAAATGCCCAGTCTCCCCACCAAACATGATGGCATGCAAAACAACCCAAGATATTTCAGTGCTTATATTTATTAAAAGTATTTGAAACACTACTGAAAATGGTATGGGTGCGGCTTCATCGATGAAGATGTTACATCCGCCCCTGCTCACACACCTGAGAACTCTCCTGCAATCAACCTACTCTCTATAAAACAAAGCACCAGGGCCGGATCTATGCATGGGCATTTGGGGGGCATTTTATGAGCCTGCAGTTTACATATTGAATATTAAAGACAATCATACGCATTCATAGGATGTCATACAATACGTTGTAGTTATGTTGGGTATTCATTGGTTGAGTTATTTCCTGTATGTTACACAGGCGTGATCACGAGTCCAGTGGTCACTGCTTCAGCCTTCATGTTTTAGATTAAGTATAATGATAATGATGGATGATGGGGAAAGCTGATGTAATTGTGTGTTTCAACCCGTCTCTAATTTCATTAACTTTAATTGTTTTCTATCACTGATTTATGTTGTAGTGTAGCGGCTAAAAGCAGTAACCACAGATGTCCGGCATCAAGAAGAAAGGACAGGGAGCCAGAAGTGACACAACTGCTAAGGTGGACTGTACACGCAAACATGAGTGTGGATGGTGAAAAATGAACCAGACTACAGGCTGAGAAAGAAACTATGGACTAGTTGAAAACTGAAAATGAGCCATTAGTACAGAAATGAGGTGGATGAGGTGGATAAGTCTATACATGGGGTAAAAAAAAAAGCAGCGTCCATTTATGGGTATCTGGGGGGGGAAGAGGCAAGACAGGAAATAAAGTATTGCTCCCAGGCTGAACGATCAAATCTCAAATCCACAAGGTGTTAGCCATTCTATTGGAGATCCATGGACAGCCCCAGTCGCTCACCAATGGGGAGAGTCTGTGGGACTATTCACATGCGCTAATGGTTCTCAAGGAAGAGATTTAAAGAGATTTATCACAGTAATATCAAGGAGGCGGAGGAGAAGGTTGAGGCCACACCAGTAGAGGTGGGGTGTGGTTACCGCTGCAGTTGAACTTGACACTCACAACTGCTATGCAGGTATCCGGGTCCTGTAGCGGACAGACGCTTGTAAATGGCAACCTCAATATGATGCATCGGGGCTTCAAAACGTCAAAAAGCAGGTCATATAGCGTGGTTTTGTGGGACATCTCGATCTAGCAACGCAGGACCATTCGTCTCCTGCGTTGCCAACAGGGCCGTGGTACTCAAAATAAAATTTACCTGATCTGAACCCTTCCTTTGACAACATAACTCCAAGCATCACTGCTTTCACATCGGTGGACAGGATGAAGTCACAGTGTGTGCATCGTCTGGGTCAAGGGTCACATCCACAGCTCAATCCTTCTGCTGCTGTAAAGTAACTTAATGCACTCGGTATTGGGCAGGTTGAAGAACATGGTGTTCTTCAGTACAATGTACTAGTAGTACAAACACAAGCCTCGATGGTCTTGCAACAGTGGTTGATGAGCCTGTGATGATTCTTGCACAACCTTAAAGTCCTGATATAGACACAGTTAAAGTGTCGCCCCCCCGAGTCCCGTAATGCTCAGGTGAAGCTCCATGTGCGTCTTTCGGAGAGAAGTCAGGCATACTAAACACGACACAAGCGCCAAGTCGTAATGAATTGCGGTTAGAATGTCAACAAACAATAGTGCATTCTAACTACTAAAGTAAAATAATATGAAAATGCAATATGAATATTACAGCCCCTATCAGACAGGACAAGAATTAATACCACAACACTCAGCTTGAATATTAAAATAGTATTAATAGACATAATAGACCAAGCAGAGATGGATAAACATGTTGGTTTACATAAAAACCTTATACACACACATTTTGTCTATACTGTATTTGTTTTCTAACTAAGAAAGTTACTCTTCCAATAGGGTAGCCATAATAAACCCATAGCTTCAACTTTTGCCTTTTTGGTGTTTTATATGTTTTAATATATATACTGTATATTATGTGTTTTTTATGATGCAAAGCAGCACGGCAGGCTCATCTTCAAAGTGTTCCATAATTGAGAATTGATTTCAGAACTATCTGCTGACTTTTTTTTGCCAACATCTGATTCAGGTCCGCTCTATAACAGACAGCTGTCTATCAAAGACTTGTGTTTGGCAGGGCTGCTTGTGCAGTCATGTAAACAAATGTAATTTACTGTACAACTAAATATTTAAGAACTATCAAACCAGGTTGCTAACTCCACATGTTAAGCCTTTTTTAGTTTTGTATTATTATAAAACAGTGCTATATACTGTAAGTAGATGCATGTAATGTGTATATATTATGGAATGGATGTTCTGATATGTTTCAGTGTGCCCCCCCTTTTTTTTATACAACTTCTGGTGCAAATAAGTAAGCAATGAATTATTCAAAGTACAGAGAGGTGGGAGTATATAAGTTTTACTACTTCTCACTCCTTTTCAGATATTCCTACCCTAGGACAGTTTCTGTCCTTTTCCCTGTTGTCTTTTGTTATATTTTAATTGTTTTCCTTGAAAGTAGAAAATGTAAAGACTTGTTCATATTTTTATGCATCACTGGGATATTCAAAATAAACATGACAACACCCTTTTCGTTCATTGTTAATATTGAACCAATAAAATAAATAACTTTTTGTGGAAAACAAGCTCCTAACTACTTGAGCTGGATGTTTCATTTCCTGAAATATGAACATTTTTGGAGTTAGGTGGTCTCTTCCAGACAGCAGAGATATTAACTATCATCAACCACACTATTCTATTAGCGTTCTCTTTACTTTCACCCTTTCACATGTCTCCTTCCCATATGGAAGATGTCATACATATACAAAGTCGTAAAAGTCTTCACAGACGAACATACATTGCAGGTTGCACCTAACAAAAAGTACTATGGATCTTATATTAACTCTTAAGTTTCATGTATACACCAATTTAGTTACATCTTTTCCATATGGGTTTGCACTGAATCCAGTGAATGGTGAGTTGGTGTGATTCCACTCTATAACAGCAGGGGGAGCCTTTCCTCCATTAGCAGCAGCCACATGTGTCATGGTCTGTCTGACTGACAGC
Organism: Benthosema pterotum; assembly: GCA_039105355.1. Classification (NCBI taxonomy): domain Eukaryota; kingdom Metazoa; phylum Chordata; class Actinopteri; order Myctophiformes; family Myctophidae; genus Benthosema; species Benthosema pterotum. Next base: position 51,574,127 of record CM076978.1, read on the forward strand.
CCCCAGACCTCTATCTGAAAAGATATGCTAGAGAGGCCGAATTTGACTCTGGGAGTTAAGCATGTAAATGTCCATTGTTTACAAAATATTATTTAGTCGTGGGCCCCCTGGAAAAACAGAAGGCTATAGCCTTACCGTTTTTCATCGTTTTGAGGATTTTTGAAAAATGACGAAACCTGGCAAATACGCAAGGCTATAGCCCTACGGTCTTGCACAGCATGTAGTTTTTCATCGTTTTGAGGATTTTCGAAAAATGTCGACATTTCGAAAAAATCCAAGGCTATAGCCTCACCGTTTTTCATCGTTTTGAGGATTTTTGGAAAATGTCAAAATTTCAAAAAAATGCAAGGCTATAGCCTTACGGTCTTGCACAGAATGCCGTTTTTCATTATTTTAAGGATTTGGGGGGATTTTCGAAAAGTGACAAAACCTGGCAAAAACGCATGGCTATAGCCTTACTGTTTTTCATCGTTTTAAGGATTTTCAAAAAAATGACGAAACCTGGTAAAAATGCAAGGCTATATCCTTACGGCCTTGCACAGCATGCTGTTTTTCATCGTTTTGAGGATTTTTGAAAAATGTCGAGATTTCGAAAAAAAAAAAAAAAAAAAAAAAAAAAAAAAAAGCAGTATGACACAATATGACACTGATACAACATGCAAATTAACAAACTTCTGTGGGCGGAGATGTTGTTATCCCCATATTTGTGAATCTGTGATTTTCTGTGTCTGAATGGTGGTGCATGAATGGCCACGTTCAGATACTTACTCCTATAAGTCGTTGATATCTACTGTACATGCGTTTTAAATTCATGTTGGAATCGCTTTAAACTTGCAGGGTAGCAAATTATTTTACATGGGTTTCATCTTTAAAGGATAACAATAAAAGCCTGCAGCGTTTGAGAAAAATCAGTTTGAGGGAAAAGGAAATTCTGCATGAATCTTCCTCACCTGCCTGATGTCTTTTATGTATTCTATCATGTCCATTAGTGACGACCTTTTCCGTTTTCACGCAACCTGGACGAAAATGAAAGCCTGGGTGTCGAGGCTAGTGAGGACCTATTATTATTTGACAACAGGCTGAAAATGGTTTCTCTAAAAAGGTTAAATACTGGCCCATTTGCAACCTGTCCACAAAGGCCTTCCCAAACTGTGGTCTAATCTCTGTACCTTCCTCAGGTTGATGAAGTTCACTCTCTCCAGCCAGGAGACAGAGGGGTCCAGGAACAGTGCACAGTGTGGACCAGCATGGACCTTAGAGCAGGGTAGCAGGACAGAGCCCCTTGGACCACCAGGGAATAGTTATTTATGTCTGTAAGCAAGACCAATCTGCCAAGCAGCTCCTGAGGGACACAGAGATTGCTGTGATGAGAAAAGGGACAAAATTACATGAGAAAAGCAAGCAAGAAAGTAGACAGATCTAGAAATAAACACAAACTAGAAACTTCAATTTATGCTCCGAACAAGAAGGTCTGCTCTATTAGCTCAAAGGGAAAATGGGCTGATTAAACCATATATACAAGTGCTATATTTACATCAAATGCTACAAGTTTACGTACAATGCTGTCTAAGTCTACATAAAAATGCTGTCTAGGATAGCTAGGAGTTACCTTACATTAACAGCCAGTTCAGTCTTTTTTTTTTATAAACTAGCCCATGATTTTGTAACCCATTTTTTCCACCCAAAGTGCCAATACAAATCATCATCCCATAATTTGGTAACCCATTTTTCCACCCACTGCCAGGCGTCTCCTCGCTCAAGAAGGGACGCCTCCGTACCGCCTCTCCGGGGAAGCTGCAGAAGACGGACAGCTGAATCTGTCCGTCTGGCCTGTAGACGGACACATGCCAATGGCACAGGACGACCCGTCCACCCAGCTGTGGTGGAGACCGCAGGGGTGCACATCTTACAGACAGCCATCCACGTTTCAGCTCCTGCATCAAAAACATTATGCAATTGTGGACCTCTGTGGCCAAAAATGGATTTTATTTTTTTCAGTAATAATTGTCCAAATCTGAACTACTTTCCACTGGTTCAATATTTTCAAAACAGAGACAAAAAGGTTGTGCAATAGCAATGATTTATGTAAATAGGTATCAAAACCTAAAAAAAAAAAAATGGAAAAAAAGGAGGAGTTGCGTGGTTTACTCTAGACAGCAAGAATATGGTAAGAAGCAGAGCAGAAGCACAGGTGGTTGTTCAGAGACCTAGATCTTTCTTACATAGTTCTAGGACACGGGTATAGGCCTGGAACCTATGGCTCAGGAGCCAGATGTGGCTCTTTTGATGGCTGCATCAGGCTCCCTGACAAATCATCGTCATTAGACTTGTTTGGGAGAAACTCAAACTAGAAAGCCGGTTCACAGTCATTTCAGTGGGAAAGTGGCAAACATAAACTTGTTGTGTATCCAATATATTTATCTATCAATCACATAATGAGGCACTGATGTATTTTCCTCTGCTGTCAAAAATAGCGGCCTATGTGCGCATGTGCAAGAAGTTCCGTACAACAAACTAATCGCATTAACTAAAAAGAAATACTTTTGAGAAGATGGATAAAAGACAATTAAAGGATGAGGAGTATTGTACTTTTCAGCAGAATCAGGAAGAATCAGGCTCTGCAGTGTGTCTAATATGCAATGATAAAATAGCTAAATCATAAGAACGTTATTAAAAAATAATGCAGGCTTATTGTACTTTTAAAATGTTGAAATTACATAAAATGCACAAATTTACTTGTATTTTACATTTTAAAAATTGTATGGCTCTCACAGAATTTCATTTAAAAATAATTAAATAATGTGATGTTCATGGCTCTCTCAACCAAGGTCCCCTACCCGTTCTAGGAGGTACCATGAGGGTCTTCTGGTACCTTGCGCAGACTGGCATCTCCTCCTGGTTTCTGTAAAAGGCTTGTTTTATCTTAGGGGCTGCCCTTAGTTTGACCACAAGGATCGTAAGCACCTCCACCACGCCAAGGTGGCAGCCCATGGGAGGTGACCCCCACCCCCCCACACACCACCCGTTTGGGTAGGTGGTGGTGGGGGGGAGGGGGGGTAAGGCTCATTCAGAGTTTAGATTTACGGTGATCACCGCAACCACCGCTCCGACCACCGCAACCACCACTATTCATAGACCACCGTCCACCACCTCGCCACTCCTCTTTCCCTCCTCGCGGCCATTGTTGTTTATGTTTCCCTCCCTGTTTTCTCTCCCTCTACTGCCTACCTGCCCCAATTATATTCCTTTCCTTTACTGCTTTTATGTATATTTCCTTTTTACTTGCGTGAGTTAAGTGATTGGTGCACGGTGGTGTGTGGTGTACGGTCGGTTGTTCCTCAGGGTACTCCGATATCCGGTTTAGGTGATGACGAAATGTGACGGAAGTCACCATGTTTGTTCATTTCTGATTCGCCCACTCCGCCCACGCACAAGTAGGCCACCTATTTGTACATAACGCGCAAGTGTTAAGAGTTTGGTGCACTCTACCAAATGCTGATCTAGTCTATTTATGTCATTGTCTCTCCATCATTACGGTACCGTAAATTCCGGACTATAAGCCGCTACTTTTTTCACATGCTTTTGATCCTGCGGCTTATACAACGGTGCGGCCAATCTATGGATTTTCCCAGGTTCCAGGTGGGCTCCGCAGACTAAATGATAGAAAGTTGGTTAACTCTTTGAGAGCGTAAAAATGAAACCAAATGGACCTTAGCGGGTCCATTTGGTGGGCGTTTCCGGTGAGCACCACTGCGAACGTGAGTAAAAATTAGAGAGGATACAAAGAGCGGTGTTTGTGGTGGTGTGACGTATGGTAGCAACGGTGGTCATGGTGGTCGCGGTGATCACCAAAAATCAAACTCTGAATAGGCCTTTAGCCCCGCCGGACATCAGTAGAAACCTGCAAACCTACCTGTACCAGTTGAACATCAACAGAGATCACCCGTCTCTACTTTACCTTAACATCCAGATGATCACAGTCTTAGATCTGCATCAGCCTTGGAAATGTAGACCGCTTTCTAATGTGACCGTTATAAAATAATGTTAAAAGTTAAACCTACCTGTACGAGTTGCACATCCACAGAAATCACCCGCCTCAACCCTTTAACAATTTACACATTTAGCAGACTTACATCAAGAAATTAGCAAGGCATTTAACATTCTGCTAAAATGCAGAATAAATAGTGGCCCGTGGTATGAAAATGGTTGAAAAAAACTGCTACATTAAACACCTTAAATGTTAAACATAAATCATAGCCCAAGATCTGGACTCTCGGATTTAGCAGACTTACATAAAGGAATTAACAAAAAAAAAAAAAAATCTAACCCAATTTTTTCACCCAGTGCCAATAAAAATTATTATCCCATAATTCGGTAACTCAAATGGGGATCCGTGGCTAAAATGCAGAATAAATAGTAGGCTGTGGTATGAAAATGGTTGAACAAAATCACTGCTACATTAAACAAATGTTACCAAAGAGATTTGGACTCTCGCATTTAGTAGACAGAATTAACAAAAAATGTAACCCACTCTTTCACCCACTGCCAGGTGTCTCGTGGCTCGAGACTAGACCCCCCTGTCCTCTCGAGACTAGACCCCTCTGTCCTCTCGAGACTAGACCCCTCTGCCCTCTCGAGACTAGACCCCTCTGTCTTCTCGAGACTAGACCCCTCCACCTGCTCGAGACTAGACCCCTCTGTCTTCTCGAGACTAGACCCCTCCACCTGCTCGAGACTAGACCCCTCTGTCTTCTCGAGACTAGACCCCTCCACCTGCTCGAGACTAGACGCCTCCGTCTCCTCGCTCAAGAAGAGACGCCTCCTTACCGCCTCTCCGCGGAAGCTGCAGAAGACGGACAGCTGCATCTGTCCGTCTGGCCTGTAGACTGACACACGCCACTGGTGAGGGACGACCCCTCCGCCCAGCTCACGTGTGGTGGAGACCTCAGAGATGACCCTAGCCAGTCGCTGGCCGTTCACCTTCACAATGTTGCTACGGTCGCTCCACCTCCACCAGGGAGGTGGTGTCAGGGTGTCGGGGTGTGCCGGAGTCACCAGCCGCCTGGAGAACTCCTGGAAGGGGGTGGCCACCACCGCCATGCGAACTTTGGGTCTGACCCGCCGGTAGACCAGTGAAAAAGAAGAAAGGTCACTAACCTGGTGCACGCGCCCGTACAGCTCCCGGACGCACGCCTTGACGGCCGCGATGTCGTCTTCACTGAGGCGCTCGCTCCTGAGGTTGTCCACGCGGACAAACTGGCTTACCTGCCTTCCGGAACGAGCCGCCAACTTACCTGAACGTCCAGAGCTGGACGGCTGCTGGACCAGCAACCTCCACTGGTACTGCTCCATGCTGCTGTGGAGAGAGAGAGAGAGAGAGAGAGAGAGAGAGAGAGAGAGAGAGAGAGAGAGAGAGAGAGAGAGAGAGAGAGAGAGAGAGACAGAGAGAGACAGAGACAGAGAGAGACAGAGACAGAGACAGAGAGAGAGAGAGAGCTCCAGGCAAGGTGTACACCTGTGAAAGAGAAGGAAAAAAGCAAATATTATTGCTTGCAAGTTGTTAGCTTGTAGACCTACCCAGCATAACACTCACTATACTCTACAGCAGTGGTTTTCAACCTTTTTCATACCAGGGCCCACCATTTGTTCAGCATTTGATCCACCATTTGAGGACATTTTAACCCGACTGACCCCAACACTAAGGATTTCTTTTGCTTTTAACAGGAAAAAAAACACACAGACCAAAATGACCATTAATCTTCTACTTGTGTAGACTTGGGCTAATTCACATGATGAATATTTTAACTCTTGAGAGTGTAAAAATGAAACCAAATGGACCCGCAAGGGTCCATTTGGTTTCATTTTTACACTCTCAAGAGTTACATCTGGTTAACCAACTTAGCTGGGGACCACCTGGAACCCTCTCAGGGACCACTGGTGGTCCCCAGACCAGCTGTTGAAAACCCCTAAGAATCTACACAAGAATTTACAGTTACAAAATGTAGAAGAATTGTTATTTTGAACAATGTTTGCCAGATATCTCTCCTAAATTGTGGACCAAAAAAAAGAAAACCCTTGGTTTCTGAGAGACTAAACTCAACAAACGGTGGTCCGTGGATAAAATGCAGAATAAACAGAGGGCCACGTTATGAAAATGGTTGGAAATCACTGCTACATTAAAGTTAAACACCCCCAAATGTTAACAAAAAAAAAATATATAGCCCAAGATTTGAACTCTCGGATGTCTCTCTACAAGAGTCCAAATCTTGGGCTAACCGACAGACAACAGACGCCAAACACACCGACAGGACAGGCCGCAACAGTCAACGAGACACCAAGAAATCTGAAAATGAAAACGTTAACTCACCGTTAAGAGGAAAAGGCTGGTTGTAAAGTTGTGTCCTCTTGTAGGTTGTCGATGCCGGTCCTCCGGTGTCAAGTGCTGGATCTGCAGGGTCTGGAAGTGCTGCTAGAGCCGGTAGGGTCGCTGGTAAGCGGAGTGGTGGAGGTGAATGAACTGCTGCTTAGAGCCGGTAGGGTCGCTGGTAAGCGGAGTGGTGGAGGTGAATGATCTGCTGCTTAGAGCCGGTAGGGTCGCTGGTAAGCGGAGTGGTGGAGGTGAATGAACTGCTGCTATAGAGCCGGTAGGGTCGCTGGTAAGCGGAGTGGTGGAGGTGAATGAACTGCTGCTAGAGCCGGTAGGGTCGCTGGTAAGCGGAGTGGTGGAGGTGAATGAACTGCTGCTTAGAGCCGGTAGCGGTAGGGTCGCTGGTAAGCGGAGTGGTGGAGGTGAATGATCTGCTGCTAGAGCCGGTAGGGTCGCTGGTAAGCGGAGTGGTGGAGGTAGAATGATCTGCTGCTTAGAGCCGGTAGGGTCGCTGGTAAGCGGAGTGGTGGAGGTAGAATGATCTGCTGCTTAGAGCCGGTAGGGTCGCTGGTAAGCGGAGTGGTGGAGGTGAATGATCTGCTGCTATAGAGCCGGTAGGGTCGCTGGTAAGCGGAGTGGTGGAGGTAGAATGATCTGCTGCTTAGAGCCGGTAGGGTCGCTGGTAAGCGGAGTGGTGGAGGTAGAATGATCTGCTGCTTAGAGCCGGTAGGGTCGCTGGTAAGCGGAGTGGTGGAGGTGAATGAACTGCTGCTATAGAGCCGGTAGGGTCGCTGGTAAGCGGAGTGGTGGAGGTAGAATGATCTGCTGCTAGAGCCGGTAGGGTCGCTGGTAAGCGGAGTGGTGGAGGTAGAATGATCTGCTGCTTAGAGCCGGTAGGGTCGCTGGTAAGCGGAGTGGTGGAGGTGAATGAACTGCTGCTATAGAGCCGGTAGGGTCGCTGGTAAGCGGAGTGGTGGAGGTAGAATGATCTGCTGCTAGAGCCGGTAGGGTCGCTGGTAAGCGGAGTGGTGGAGGTGAATGAACTGCTGCTATAGAGCCGGTAGGGTCGCTGGTAAGCGGAGTGGTGGAGGTAGAATGAACTGCTGCTAGAGCCGGTAGGGTCGCTGGTAAGCGGAGTGGTGGAGGTGAATGATCTGCTGCTTAGAGCCGGTAGGGTCGCTGGTAAGCGGAGTGGTGGAGGTGAATGAACTGCTGCTAGAGCCGGTAGGGTCGCTGGTAAGCGGAGTGGTGGAGGTGAATGATCTGCTGCTATAGAGCCGGTAGGGTCGCTGGTAAGCGGAGTGGTGGAGGTGAATGATCTGCTGCTTAGAGCCGGTAGGGTCGCTGGTAAGCGGAGTGGTGGAGGTGAATGATCTGCTGCTTAGAGCCGGTAGGGTCGCTGGTAAGCGGAGTGGTGGAGGTAGAATGAACTGCTGCTAGAGCCGGTAGGGTCGCTGGTAAGCGGAGTGGTGGAGGTGAATGAACTGCTGCTTAGAGCCGGTAGGGTCGCTGGTAAGCGGAGTGGTGGAGGTAGAATGAACTGCTGCTAGAGCCGGTAGGGTCGCTGGTAAGCGGAGTGGTGGAGGTAGAATGAACTGCTGCTTAGAGCCGGTAGGGTCGCTGGTAAGCGGAGTGGTGGAGGTGAATGATCTGCTGCTAGAGCCGGTAGGGTCGCTGGTAAGCGGAGTGGTGGAGGTAGAATGCGACTGGTTCTCTGGGAGACTCAGAACATTCTGAAAGATGCTTCAGATACAACGACGTTTTAACGCGAGACGAAGGACACGTGTGAGTCCCTCGTCGTTGATTGGTCGGCTGCTTTGAGCGGCGGTTCGCCCGTCCAATCAGCGACGAGTTCAAACTAAGTTCAAAGTTCAAACTAGGTCAAACCGGTTCAAACCTAACTGTTCTAACAGCCAACTGTCGTTTATCGACTAACACACGTTGAAAAAGTGAAAATAAAAAACCAAAACAAAATATAGCTGCAAGCAGCAATAAAACGGGATCAAGCAAGCAGCAATAAGGAGTAAGAACAATACGCACAAATAAGCCATAGAAACATGGGAGCCTGAACTTCAGAAATACATCAGGTAATTATGTGTGAGACTGACTCACATTGTAATCTGGTGTGACTGAGTGAATGATTGGTGAGCTGTGAGTGAGTGGTGAACTGAGCTATGAACTGTCATTAGTGACAACATGGCCGAATAGTGACAGTCAAACAGCCTTGCCCAGCCATGAGGCCCATAGGGCAGGTGCCTATCTCCTGTTTCTGTAGCATGAGGCAGCTTGATGTACAAGTACACCCTCTGGACATGACGCTAGTATGACACAGGGTCTTACCCCCAATCCATCCCTTGATGCTGAGTGCCAAGCAGGGAGGCATTGGATCCCGTTTTTAGAGCCTTTGGTATGACCCGGCCGGGAATCGAACCCCGGCCTCCCAGTCTCAGGGCGGACACTCTAACCACAAGGCCACTGATTTGGTGAATGAGTAAATGATTGGTGAGCTGTGAGTGGGTGGTGAACTGAGCTGTGAACTGTCATTAGTGACAACATGGCCGAATAGTGACAAAACACAACATGGCCGAATGGTGACAACCACCATTACATTGAGTTTTACCCTGGGTTACACATAGAACCATGAACTTAGATGTAGAAGACCACATGAGATTGTGCATGATTGACTCATATTACTAGGTGTCCGTGCCGGGATTTGAACCCAGGAACTCTCATTTCCAAGTCATGCGCTCTACCAATGAGGCTACCCAACAGACACAAGACGTACTGGAAACAACACACACATTCAGTGGACTGCTTGGTAAATGGTAAATGGTGCATTTATATAGCGCCTTTATCCAAGGCGCTTTACATAGATTGTGCATCACATTCACCCATTCACACACACATTCATACACTGATGGCAGTGGGACAGGGACACATCGACACTAACTCTGCAGGAGCCCGGGATCGAACCGGCAACCTTGTGGTTACCATCCGGTTACTCTACCTCTGAGCCACTACCGCTCCTTAAATATGCACAAATAAGCCATAGAAACATGGAAGAAATACATCATGTGATTGTGGAAACACAGCAGGGTTTTTGGAGACTCAGACTTTGTATTGTCAGCAGTGGGACTTGAACCCTCAATCTTGTGTTCCGAAGTCAGGCACCCTACCGACTGAGCTATCCTGGCACAATGATTTGCTTAGTTGTTGTCATCAATGAAACAACCCAACAACACGCCACCAAGCAGTAAGCAATATGAACAATATGCACAATTCAGCAGTCAGAGGGTGGAGCTTAGTGGTCAAAGTGACAAATGGAAACTAGAATATTCGCAATTTAAAAATTGCAAAGTGTGGTTGCCGTTGTCGCTTGCCCCCCGCAGCTCCCCCCCATATTGTCACTTGCCCCCCGCAGCCCCCCCATACTGCACACTGCGGTGCAGTATGCCCCCCCCCCCCATACTGCAGTACAGTATGCCCCCCCCCCCATACTGCAGTACAGTATGCCCCCCCCATACTGCAGTACAGTATGCCCCCCCCCATACTGCAGTACAGTATGCCCCCCCCATACTGCACACTGCGGTGCAGTATGGCCCCCCCACACTGCGCACTGCGGTGCAGTATGGCCCCCCCACACTGCGCACTGCGGTGCAGTATGGCCCCCCCACACTGCGCACTGCGGTGCAGTATGGCCCCCCCACACTGCGCACTGCGGTGCAGTATGGCCCCCCCACACTGCACACTGCGGTGCAGTATGGGCTTCAGCCAGCAGGCGCCCTCGTTCCGTCCAACTCCCGACCCCGTTGGCAACTACACCATGGTACATAGCGTTGTACAAAACGGTTTTCACACCTGCTTGTATAGCAAGCACCATGCAGCTCTAATGAGTGCTCCATCTCTGGTGTGTGTGTGTGTCTACATCAGTTCCCATTGTTGTACAACCAGAGGAATATAATTAAAATAGAGCTTGGAATTGAAATGATAGTTTAATAATCTCTAATTAAAAGTGGAACGATACAGCTTAAAATTGGAACGATACAGTTTAATAATCTCTGACTAATATTGGAATGATACAGTTTGAAATTGTCGCAATACAGTTTACTAATCTAAAAATGGAACGATACAGTTTGTAATTGAAACAATATAGTGTACTATTCTCTGACTAAAATTGGAACGATACATCTTAAAATTGAAATGATAGTTTAATAATCTCTCACTAATATTGGAACAATACAGCTTGAAATTGGAACGATGTAGTTTACTACTCTCTGAGTAAAATTGGAATGATACAGTGTGAAATTAGAACAATACAGTTTACTAATCTCAGACTAAAAATGGAACGATACAGTTTGAAATTGGAATGATACAGCTAAATTGTTCGAATTTCAGTCAGAAAAGATTAGAACGATGCAGTGCTTTGTGCTTTATAGCAGTGGTTTCCAACCTTTTTGAAACCACGGCCCACGACCTAAAGGACCCACAATGCAATGCAATCTAGCTAGCCTGAAAAAAAACCCCACATATATTTATATATATTAAAGGTGTTGGCGTTAACACGTTAATGCGTTAACGCATTAATGCATTAATCTCGTGTTAACACAGCCGTGCGTTAATGGCGTCAAAAAAATTAACGCGAGATTAACACACTGACGATGGCTGTCCTCGGTGCGGCAGGCCACAGAAGTACTTTACGTCCACACACAAACACAGTGATGGTGTGTACAAAAAATGCAAACCGGCTTGTACAACAAACATTTGTTGTGCAAATCAAAAATCCAGCCAGAAAATCAGGCATGAGCATTTTTCAAACTGCTTAAAATGGCAGACACTCTGGGGGTGGAGCTTACCGGTCAATGTTACAGATGTGTTCCACATGAATCAAGGAACATGTAGAAACAAGTCCCATGATTTTTGGCCAAACGAGGCCCGAGTTATGGTTTTTCAAATGTTTCAGTTTCAAAGAATTGTTATAGCGCCCCCATTTGAGCAATTGGAGTAAGACTGGTTTTGCTGCTATTTGGCATCCCCCTCTACCAAACTGTAAAATCTCATAAACAGATTACTTTGCATGTGTAGATTAGGGATAATAGAAGAATTTTCACAAACAAGCAATTTTCATTGGCTCGTAAAAACATCATTTTTTTCACTGAAAACAAAATTCACACCCATTTCATGTTTGTATGGCTTCAAAGTTCATGTGTAGGTCATTGTTATGCATTTTGATCAAAGATTGTAGGAGAAGAGACATTTTAACTGTTTTACATATAATTCAAGATGGCGGTTCATCTAAAGGTCAGAGGTCAAAAGTAAGAATACAAAAGTTGTTCGGCATAAGCAGACGCATAAGTGAATATAAGTTACATTTCTGAGAGTCGAGCAGTTCATGAGTTATGAGTGTTTAAAGTTTGCAATTTCAGTTGAGTGCTATAGCGCCACCATTTGACCAGTGGTCACAGGCTTCGCATCATCACCGTTTGGCATCACCCTCTACCAGATTACCAATTTTCGCGAAAACCGACTGCACGGTTCAGCCAGAACAGCTATTTCTGGTGGAAGGAGGAAAAAAGAGACAAAAACAAGAAGGGATCAAGGTCCACTTCGTGGACTGCTTGATCCCTTAATAAATAACAAACCAATATAAGTAATATCAAAATCTGGGTGTAAATAAACAAAGACAATCCTCGTCAAACGAGTTGCGTCGACGTTACAGCTGCGGTGGTCTTCCATTGAGGTCACATGGCGTGGGCCTGGCCAATCAGAATTGAGTTCCGTTCTACTACGTGCATTGCGTAGCATTGACATTGGTAACCTATAGAATAATGTCGCCCCTGGTCCCATTTGTATGTGTTTATTTATCTCCGCGACCGGATTCAATAGGTCACCAATCCCGGTGCAAGAGCTCAGCTACACTGCATAGGCTGAATGGGCTGAAGTCCAACTTTGGGTTTGTAATATAATTGTATTAATTCATTTGACCAATAACAGCTAAATAGTGAAATATTTGCCTCCAGCATTTGGTCAGAGAATCGCTTTAGTGTGACCTCATCCAGTGTTTCTGGTTGAGGAGGTCCAGTTCAGTCCACTGTTATAAGCTACTTATGGGGCCAGTCCAATGGCGGCTTACAACAAATAGGGACAACACCTGGACCTGTAGAAGGCAGAAATGCATTGGACTCAAGCAGCATCTTAGCGTTAATCATTTTAAATCGTTTTATTTTAGATCGTTTTAGTAATACTACAGCATAAACACTGTTGTACAGTTATCCTACTGTACAAAATATACCGTTGGCATGTTGAAAACATTGCATGAACAGCTGTTGCTTGCGCCACCCACAATGCATTTCCAACTCCAGTTTGTCCCTATTCGGGCTGCATGAACAGCGCTTGACTGCTCAGTTTCTGATCCCTCAATGTCGCCACGCTTCTACTTGATGGCTCTGCTGCAGATGTCTATGTGACCCTGCACTGGCACAACAGCAACAGAGGCTGCAACTGCAACTGACCCAGTGTTGGGAATATTACCTTACCTTGTTAATATATTACTTATTAATTATTACCTTCATTTTAAAAGCAATATATTATATTACAATATTACTCTCTGAGCAAGTGTAATATATTATACAATATTACTATTACATTTTACTTTAAAAAAAACTTTTTACAAAATATATAATGAAATATTTAGTATCACTATTAATCAAATATTGCGTAGACCAGTGGCATACCTACAATAAGGCAAGCGCACTTGCTATCTGGCCAAATCCATATGAAATCGACTTGAAAAAACGTCACTCCTGAATAAATAATTTGATGACAAATGATAGAAAATAAGTAATTATTTAACTCCTGCAGTTGTCAATATACCCGTAATTTCACAAGAACATTTTCAACGAGACAGATTGACAGAAAGTAATATTGAAAGTAATGCAGTAATGCAGAAAGAAAAGTATAATATGTTAGATTGTTTTAGTTAAGTAATATATTTATATTACAAGTTACTGCATTTTGGCAATATATTATGTAATACATTAAGTTACGTAGTGCACATGTCCCAACACTGAACTGACCTCATGGTGAAATGTAGAAAATGGGGCATCTCTGACAAAAATCAAGGACATTATGTATCATGTCACAGGAATCAAGGTAGATTGATGGCCAAAGTGTTCTGGTGTGGAATTCTTATTTAACGAAGGCGTACAAAGACCCGTCTGCCCAGGCCAGCTTCTCTCTGGACGTGGAACTGGACAGTCGCATGGCAAACAACCGTCCTGCCGTGACCCAAGCCCAGGGTGGCTACCATCAGTATGGTGACACCAGTACATTAAGGTACTGTATGTTTGTCTGGTTGAAATTCATGTGCAATAGTTGATTCTCACTGTAACAACTTGTGCCATGATGACTCCCCCGAACCCATCCTCACCCCTCTGCTCTCAAGAGTTAAAATATTTATCAGCTGAATTATTCCAAGTCTACACAACTAGAAAATATAGAACATTAATGGTCATTTTGATCTGTATGTTTGACTGTTTTGTTTGTGGACAAAAGCAAAAAAAAAAATCTTTAGTTTTGGGGTCTGGGGGGGCTAAAATGTCCTCTGTGGCTCAAATACTGAATAAATGGAGAGCCCTGGGGGTCATAAATGGTTGGTCTTACTCTTACTTTTATCTTGGAATTAAATTAATATTGCGCCGTTCAGCCTTTAGTCTTGGCCCTCCACAATATTTCATGTATCTCATGAAAATAATTGCCCGCCCCTGATCTATGTAAAGCTACTTGGATAAAGGCGCTGTATAAATGCACCATTTACCATTCCAGCTGGACTAACAAAGCAGAGGGCGGTGCTGCGAACACGACGACCAGCGGCGAAGAGGACGCCTCCTCGTCCTCGTGCGACAGCGACACGGATCACTTCCACAGCGTCACGGAGCAGAACCAGAGCATCTTGGAGTGCCAGATGAATCCCTGCGGCGTCGTGGGGGGAGGAGCATCCAGCTCGGCCCAGGACAGCCGTGTAAAAGTCACAGGGACCGAGGGCCCGCCGGACACCGCCGACAGATACATCAACACCGCGGTCTACACGTCCGATCTGGACTATCTGATGGAGGTAGTATAGTTAGGGCGTTTTGTCAGGTAGTTGACCAATCTGGGAACAAAAAACGTTACCAAGAAATGTCTCCACCAGTGTGATTCTAATAGTGTCTATTTAACATGTACTAAAAGATTGAAATTATAGGTTGAAACTCAACTCAAGTGTTTTCTGAGCAAAACCAATGCTTGAAATGGATTCGGCATCATCATACGCTGCGTGAGTCATTCCACGGAAAGTCGGAAACGGTACCATTTGCAGTCCCTCCGACCGTTTTGGCTGTATTGAAAATATTTTTAAAAGATTTTTTAATCAATTGAAATGTTCCCTTTAATATTGTGTAAACATTACATGGATCTTCATATCAGAAATTATCTTGCTTTCTTTCAGTAGACACCCCCTATTTTGTCCATTTTTCCATGTCACCAGTGGCCTTCGATGAATGTGGACTTGACATATGACTATTAAACATCAACAAAAATCCAAAAATTATGACATGAGCATATATATCTATCTGTACTTTATTGCTGGACATGTTTAGTTTTTGAATAAATGATGATTAATCATTTAAATGGCATTATATAGCTGTGTCCCTCAGTTGCACTCCGTTACACAAGTCATTCTTCCCTCTATAACAACAATTAACTGGCCCTTTAGTGACATCAACAATAGGAAGTAGTATTCTACAACTCTTCTAACCAACATGCTACAGAATTTAAAACCTCATTTTACACTGTTTTAGAGGCATTTTGTACTCTCACATGTGGTCGTAAATCATAACAGCTGAACTCTGTTACATGAAATAATGATATAAAACAATTAGTTATAAAGATTCTGTTTGCTATTCCAACAATATATCTGATTCTGTAACCTCAGGCATCTTCTCTTCTTACTCAACTCAGTTAGAGTAGTGACTATCTTTAGTACAAAAATCACAACTCTGTTATGAACTTAATTGGCTCAACTCCGTTATCAATTAACATGTTAAAAGATATATAAAAAATATATATTGGGAAATTATGTTTTTCTTATAGCTAAAGATGCCCTTAATAGTGTGGGCTATTCAGAAAACCAAAACCTTTTGGTCAAAATTTCAGAAAAAAAAAAAAAAAAAGTCCAAATGGTACCGTTTTCGTGGTGCTGTAATCCTGGACTTCCATGACTCACGTAAAGCATGATATCATGTTTGCATGCTTTGCCTTCTATAGGTTGTGAGTGACTAGTACCCCCACTTGGCCTGTTTTTTTTAAGGTTTCCCACGTGAGTTGAGCTTCCATCTTTTGTACGTGTTATTAGACAAATAGACACCTTTAGAAACACATTGGTGAAGACATTTCTTGGGGACAATTTAGTTGATCATTACCTGATTTTCATAACTTTCCCTTAGTAGTATGGTAGGCCTCGTATACACAGAGAGAACAAGTGTTCTGTGTTCTGTCTGTGTTTGATAGCCGCCTGAATGCTTTTCTGATGGGAATGGCATGGCTTCACCAAATAATTGTGACTACCAATGGAAAAAGCAGCACAGGACCAATTTTGTTCTTTAGGAATGTATGAGGGCATAGGGCAGCGGTCGGGAACCTTTTTGGCTGAGAGAGCCATGAACACCACATATTTTTAAATGAAATTCTGTGAGAGCCATACAATTTTTTTTAAAACCTAAAATACAAGTAAATCTGTGCATTTTATGTAATTTCAACACATTTAAAGTATACAATAAGTCTGAGTTATTTTTAATCCCATTCTATTGTATAATTGCATATTAGACACACTGCAGAACCTGCTCTCTCTCCACAAAAGCAAATTCCTCTGTCCATCCCTGCTGAAAAGTACAATACTCCTCCTCCTTTTTTTGTCTTTTAGCCATCTTCTCAGAAGGGCTTCGTTAACGCGTTTAGTTTGTTGTACGGAACTTCTTGCACATGCGCACATCAGCCGCTATTTTTGACAGCAGAACAAAATACGTCAAACAGTGTCTGAGTCTGTCTGCCTCATCTGCGCCGCCTATGCGAATGATACATAAATAGATTGGATATGGTCACGGGCGTAGACACGTGGGGAAAAGGGGGACAATTGTAGGGGGGCACTGAAAGCTTGCATTAATAAGGTTTTATTTGTACTGATTATATTATGAAAAATATTTGATCTCAAAGTGCACCAGATTGAAGCATTTTAAAGGGGAATTCTACCCATTTTCAACATTCTAATATGTCATTAGTATAACCTAGAGGTGCTGTATGGGTGGACATGATAAAAACGTTTCCCCCCATTCTGTGTTTCCTGGAAATGGAGGTCTGAAGAAAAAACACAAAAACATGATGAAACACATCTTGATGGCATCATCAAGATGTATGTTAATGGATTTCTATAGACACTTCTTTTTTTCTGAGAGCGTACAAATGGAACCAAATGAACCCGTTAGGGTTCATTTGGTTGCATTTGTACACTCTCAGAAAAAATGTTGAAAATGGGTGAAATTCCCCTTTGACGCCGCCGGGAAAGGGGGGCCTATGTGGAAAAGCTTTGCAGGGGGCCCAGAATTGCTAGGTTGCGAGTTTGCGAGTCAGATGCAGCCATCAAAAGAGCCACATCTGGCTCCCTCCCTACCCCTGGCATAGGGGGAGAGACTGTAGAAGATAAATTGCCGTTTGGTGGGTCACTTCACTTCCACAACCAACTGCAAACATTTTAACTACTAACATTTTAACCTTTTCAGGTCTTCAAACGACTCAAGTCTGTTGAGGTGGAATTTAGGGAACTAAAGGACAAAATGACAAGGTACACATAAAAGCTTCTGTCACAGGGGCCACAGTGGCCCTCCAAAGATGTTTTCCTATAACCTTTGTCACTGGTGGAGGGAAATTCCTGTCGGGACTATTTGGTAGCCAAATCAGGATGTATCTATTAGTTTATTTTATCATAGTCCAGGGAAGAAGATTTGAGTCAAGATTTGACAATTACTATGAATTTGCAAGGACCACTGCGGCTATGATTGTCATCAGGAAGTGGATATGGGTTATAATGGGAGGGTCTAAGAAAAAGAAGATGAAACAAAAAAAAAAACATTACAATTCTGAGATTTCTTACTTCAAAGTAGAATTCCACTCATTTTCAAAAAAATCTGAAAGAAAATGAAAGAAAAATCATTAGGCCTGAAAGAAAAATCATTAACATGGTGAAATACATCTTGATGAATGATGATGTCATCAGATGTATTTCACCATTAATGATTTTTTTCAGACCTCCATTTTTAGGAAATACAGAATTGGGGGAACTTTTTTTTTATCATGTCCACACAACATCTCTAAGGCAGTGGTTTTCAACCGGTGGTCCGGGGACCACCAGTGGTCACTGAGAGGGTTCCAGGTGGTCCCCAGCTAAGTTGGTTAACCAGACGTAACTCTTGAGAACCTAAAAAATGGTCACTTGGATCTGTATGTTAATTTGCCTGTTTTTGCCTGTTTTTGTTTCCCCAAATCCAGCCTGTGGAATTGTGGACAAAAGCAAAAAGAAATCTTTAGTTTTGGGGGGTCTGTGGGGCTAAAATGTCATCAATAAAAAGGTTGAAAACCACTGCTCTGAGGTATATTAACCCTTGGTGTACTGAACGCGTTTTGGTGTTCTAAGCATTATGTTTTAACTGTTGAAAAATAGCAGATCTACAAGCTCATAGCGCGCCACCGAGTGGCGCGCTATGAGCTCGTATCTCTGCTATTTTTGAAAAATCGTGAAAACGTGGTGCAAATCTTTGAATATTATGTTGTTCAGAAACAGACAGGACACAATGGGTCAATGGCATATTAAAAAATATTGAAAATGGGTGGAGTTCCCGTTTAAGTGTTTGAATAGCCAATTTTCCTCTTCCAGATCAGGTGAGCTGCTGAAGCAGCAGGGTACTGATAGTACCCTGAGGTGCTGTGGCTGTGCCCAGCGCGCCCAGCGGGCAGAGCTGACCCTGTTGGCACTGCATTATGGGATGTGTCAACAGCACTGCTGGAGATGGTACTACAACACAGCAACCCAGAGACGCTGCTTCCATCCAGGGCAAGAGGAGAACTACAGGTCAAACACACAACATGCACAATGAATCTTAAAGGGAAAGTCCACCCATTTTCAACATTCTAATATGTCATTTGTATACCCTAGAGGTGGACATGATAAAAAAAAGTTCCCCCATTCTGTGTTCCCAAGAAATGGAGGTCTGAAGAAAACCACTAACATGGTGAAACATCTTGATGACATCATCAAGATGTATTTTCACCATGATAATGGATTTCTTTAGATGCTTCTTTTTTTTCTGAGAGCGTACAAATGGAACCAAATGAACCCGTTAGGGTTCATTTGGTTCCATTTGTACGCATTTGTACACTCTCGAAAAAAATGTTGAAAATGGGTGGAATTCCCCTCTAACACTGTTTCCCTGACTGTCTGTCGAGCATGTGTATATTTCATCAACCCTAGTTGATAATGATCTTAAAGCAGTCGTTTTCAACCTTTTTCATACCAGGCCTCACTATTTACCGTATTCAGAATTTGAACCACAGGCCACCATTTGATGACATTTTAACACCACAGACCCCAAAACTAAAGATTTTAGTTTGCTTTTGTCCACAATTCCAGGCTGGATTTCAGGGAAAACAAAACAGTCAAACCTACAGATCAAAATGACCATTAATCTTCTACATTCTCTAGTTGTGCAGACTTGGGCTAATTCACATGATGAAGATTTTAACTCTTTGAGAGCATAAAATGAAACATAAAACATAAAAAATGAAACCAAATGAAACCAAATGGACCCGCAAGGGTCCGCTTTAGTGTGTTCAAACACTGTGTTTGTAAACAAATTTAACTCTAACTCCACCTCACCTCCACTCTATTGGCTCATTATGAAACTGGTGGAGACTGCCTTGCTTTGATAGGCTAAAATGCTGCCTCACCCAACACAACCCCTCCTCCCCGTCACACACTACTACTGTACCTCCGCTTGGACTGAGCCCTACCAATGTTTTGTTTTCATGAATTGTTGACAACAACAAAGTTCTGGACCGTCTGCAGGACAAAGCAAGTGTCTGTCTGCAGGGAATCAGCTGCAGCATCAAAGTAGATATAAAATATAGCTATACTGTATATCCACTGTATTTTGATTTTTTTTTTTGGCACATAAAAAGTTGTCCCTATTACCTTTTAGCGTCTTGTACCGTTTTTCACTGTATACATTAGTACATACCTGGGCATTATGCGGCCCGGGGGCCAAATGCGGCCCTTTGGCTGACTCTGACCGGCCCGGGGACCACCAGTGGTCCTTGAGAGAGCTCCAGTTAAATGTGGAGAGTTGGTTAAGCAGATGTAAGCATGTAAAATACCAAATGGACCCTTGCGGGTCCATTTGGTTTCATGTTATTGTTTACACTCTCAAGAGTGTTTGCCTGTTTTGTTTCCCAAATCCAGCTTGGTATTGTGAACAAAAACAAAAGAAATCTTTAGTTTTGGCATCTGTGGGTCTAAAATTTCATCAATGTTGGTCCTCTGTGGCTCAAATACTGAATAAATAGAGGGCCCCAGTGTCAAAAAGTTTGGTCTTACCCTTACTTTCGTCTTGAAATTAAATTAATACTACACAGACTTTAGTTCAGCCTTTAGTCTTGGCCCTCCACAATATTTTATGTATCTCATTTGGCCCCTTGGGGAAAATAATTGCCCACACCTGCATTAGTAGGTATCTACTGCCATCTAGTGGAACATCATTGTCACTACCAGATGAATGAAAGTTTGACTATAACTATATAATATCTATAGCAGAAATATATAGGAAACACAGAATGGCGGAATGTTTTTTTCTTATCATGTCCACAGTACTACCTGAACTGTATTCTTTTTTCCCCCACATGCTCTGCTCTACAGACCAGGGAGTCTGCCGGTCCCTGCGGAACTTGCAAGTGTCCTGAAGACGCTGGAATGTGATTACAATGAGATGAGACGCCAGATCCTGGCAGGAGCCACTCTGGAGCAGCTCAAACCCTTGTCTGTCTCCTACAAGTACACACTTGGTACTGAGTCCTGCTACGTTCCTGCTCAGGTCAGCGCCGGTTGAGATGGTGCTATCAGTGGTATCAAGTATTCAAGTATGGATGGTCAGTTGTTTCAAGTATTCAAGTATGGATGGTCAGTGGTATCAGGTATTCAAGTATGGATGGTCAGTGGTATCAAGTATTCAAGTATGGATGGTCAGTGGTATCAGTATTCAAGTATGGATGGTCAGTGGTATCACGTATTCAAAACAAGTATGCAAGCTGTGACACCGGTTGTCTAATTTAGATCAGTGGTTTTCAACCTTTTTTCATATCAGGGCCCGGCCCACTATTTATTCTGCATTTGAGCCACGGAGGACCATCATTTGAGGACATTTTAGCCCCATGGACCCCCAAAACTAAAGATTTCTTTTGCTTTTGTCCACAATTCCAGGTTGGATTTGGGGAAACAAAACAGAGAAACATACAGATCAAAATGACCATTTCTCTTCTACATTCTCTAGTTGTCTAGACTTGGGCTAATTCAGATGATGGATATTTTAACTCAAAGAGTTACATCTGGTTAACCAACTTTTCATCATTTAGCCTTGGTCTAGATTGCTTAGACCGATGGTAATTCTTTGGCCCTTTTTGGAATTCTTAAGACCTGGTTACCGTTGACTTAAATTAAATTGTTTTGAATTGAGTGGCTAATGGCTATGACATTTTGCTGGCAAACTCCTTGTGTGTTGTTTGGATAGAGAAATGAAAGAATTCCCATTTCCTGGGCGAGCTCTTGCTTTAATTTAAAGTCTCTCGTACAGTATTACTGTTGCAAAGCGTAGTACACGACACGTAGTTCAACTCCTAACCCTCAACGACTCTATTGCAGATCTATCTTTCCCCATGTTTGGGGACCAGCTGACTCCTATAGAGTTGAGTTGAAGAACTGGCAGAGTATGTGCAGAAAGCCACACGTTTGCTTATTAAGTTAATACTAATAATATGTGACTTTTTGTAGGATATCATCCAACTTCACACCAGCTGTCCGTCAGACAAAGAGGAGGAGAAGTCCTCAAGAGACGAACATGAGAATGAAGACGAGAAAGACGAGGTCCCACGCAAGACGCTGTCACGTGGTAAGACTTGAAGATAACTTCTTCAAACTTCATCTGTCAACCATGCCCTTTGGACACTATCTCTGGGCAGTGTTTTTTAACATATAGCTTGTCACATTTCACAGTACACTAGCTTGTAATGAGGGCTCAGATGCTGGACTGGTACCTTAGGTACCAGTCCAGCATCTGAGCCCTCAGTGTGCAAGCTTTTCTTTATCATTTTTGGAGTGTGGAACCTCCTCTCCTACAGCAGAGTGGAACTAGCAGTGGACCAGGACATGGACAGACATGTACTGCAGTTCAAACCTTTTTGATAGCAGGGTCCACTGTTTATTCAGCCACGCACTGTACCACCATTTGATGATATTTTAGCCCCACAGACCCCGAAAAACTACAGATTTGTTTTGCTTTAGTTCACAATTTTAGGCTGGATTTGTGGAAACATAACAGTCAAACATACAGATCAAAATGACCATTAATCTTCTACATCAGGGATTTTCAACCTTTTTCACACCAGGACCAACTATTTATTCAGCATTCGAGCCACAGACCACCGCTTGATGACATTTTAGCTCCACAGACCCAAAACCCAAAGATTTCTTCTTTGTTGTCTACAATTCCAGGCTGGATTTCGGAAACATAACAGGCAAACCTAGATCTCTAGTTGTGTAGATTTGGGCTAGTTCAGATGATTAATATTTTAACACTTGAGAGGGAAGAGTTACATCTGGTTAAACGACTTAGCTGGGGACCACCTGGAACACTCTCAAGGACCACTGGTGGTCCCCGGACCACTGGTTGAAAACCACTGTTCTACATTCTTTAGTTGTGTAGACTTGAGAGCGTGAACAAAAAACATTTTATGTGTACGCTCTCAAAGAGTTACATCTGGTCAATCAACTCTCCTTCATTTAGCCTTGGTACCACCTAGAACCCTCTTAACTGGTGGTCCCCGGACCACTGGTTGAAAACCACTGATGTACTGTAATGCCACAAGATCTTCTCGTTCTCTCCTTTTATAAACACCAGGTGAATTCCAAGTGATGAACACAAGCGCAGCGTGGTACGATGCTGAAGAGGATCTAGATCCTTCTGCTGAGAGCAAAGGAGTTTCATCACAGACAACCAAGGAGAAAGAGGAGGGTAAAGCACTGTTTATACTATATTTACGAAGAGTCACCTTTTTTTGTCCACTGTCCACTCTGGTGTGGAAACCAGGGCTGGATTGGGACAAAAATTCGGCCCGTTTTTTTTTTTTTTTTTTTTTGCGTAAATTTGGCCCAGAACGGCCCACCACAACCAGCGTACGGGTACCACAAACTCTGTCAACTCAAGCACAAACAATCAATCCCTAACACCGCCACTTTTGCACCACAACATAAATAATATAAGCAGTGGTTTTCAACCAGTGGTCCTTGAGAGAGTTCCATTTTTACGCTCTCAGAGGCTAAATAGCAGGTATGAGACACTTACTCAATAATACATCTGTGTAGGCTTGGTCTGGAAGTTCTACCAAGACCTCTGGTGGGACAAATGTTTGTCTGTGTTCTCTGGTTTGGCCTATATAGCCGCCAGGTGCTGCTGATCAGTGGCCCTGCCTATAGATAGATATATATAAGAACGCTGCTGGCCAATGGGGAGTGACATCGTTACGTGGCGGCCATCTTGTGAGAGGAGAGCATCACATTGTGTCTATGAGCATATACTTTTTAAATGACGAGAACTCGCTTATTTTTCTCCCGATTTTCAAACAGATTTGTTTGTTGCAAACGTCAGAGACGTCCGCATAATATGAGCTGTTATATGATGTTTTTGGGAAAAAACAAAATTCAACAAAAATCATAGCCACGTTCATAACGTTCATAATAATGCAATCCGATTGTGAATCCGTCAAATTTTGAGCGAGTTCTAGCTGTTTTTGTTTGGGCTGCCATACAGTAGAGCAGTAGTGTATTTAGTCCTCTCACAAGATGGCCGCCGTGAACGACGTCAGAGGCTTCGCCTCAAGTAATATATATATATATATATATATATATATATATATATATATATATATATATATATATATATATATATATATATATATATATATATCTATGGCCCTGCCCACCAGAGTAATTGTCCATTGGCAATTGTCCAGTACCACTCAACCACAAGAGTGTGTGGGGTTTTTACAGCATTGTTTAATGCTTTATCTATAGTCTTAATGTGCAAATGAATCGTTTTTCAACACTCTAAAAGGTCCAGCTGTTATTCTGAAGGCGATCAGAAGTCTTACATTTGTAACTCATCCTCTCCTTTACAAACACCAGGTGAACTCCAAGTGATGAACACAAGCGCAGCGTGGTACGATGCTGAAGAGGACCTAGATCCTTCTGCTGAGAGCAAAGCGGTTTCGTCACAGACAACCAAGGAGAAAAAGGATGGTAAAGCACTATATTTTGGCACTAACTGTAATCCCAGGTTTAAAGTATGTATAAGCAATACATCTCAGATTTGGTACCGCCCTGTCCTGAGCCTGGTGAATGTTTTTGAAACAACAAAGTGCTGGACCGTCTGCAGTTGGCATGGAAGTCTGACCGTGAAATACAAAGCTCAAATAGAAAGAACCGTAAAAACGGCTGGGAAGATCATGGGCCTATCTTCTCCCCCCTTGACCCCCTCAAGACATTTTTGAGCAGACGGTAATAAGGCAAGTTAGGAGTGTAACCTCTGACCCCTAACATGTTCTTTATTCAGAATATGAACTAATGAGATCAGGTAGAAGGTATAGGACACCACAGTGCAAACACAACAGGTATAAACACTCATTCGTACCTCTCTCTATAAAACTGTTAAATAGATAGACGTTTTTCTGACAAAGGGGTAAGCACTTAGGGCAGGGGTGCCCTAAATGCCCAGTCTCCCCCACCAAACATGATGGCATGCAAAACAACCCAAGATATTTCAGTGCTTATATTTAAAAGTATTAGTATGAAACACTACTGAAAATGGTATCACCCATGGCGCGATTTTCTTCTGCCCCCCCAATTGGGAAATGTTACATCCGCCCCTGGGGGGTGGTAGCTATATATACATTTTGATTTTTGGCTAAAAGGTTCTCTTTTAATGTGCTTTTATGAATTCACGGACGAGTGTGTCATCAGAGAACGCTAAAGATAAAAACAGCCATTGCGTAAACGGCTAGGACACAGACATTTCCAACTTGAATCCCACCCAACTTGTGTCATTCCTGATGCAAGGAACATCATGCGTATGCTGAAATTGCTGACTGAATCTAAAGTTGTCCTTGGGGAAAAGATTATGAGAGGAATTCATTGTTTGGTATTCAATTGGGATTATGTTTTTAATAGCACATAAAAATGCCCTATTGTACAATAGAATAGACCTGTACCTGTACTGTAAGTTATAGGCAGAATTGTCCTTTCCATTTCCTACAGGGCAAGAGAAAGAGAAAGGCTTGTTCCTCCAGATCTCCAACCTACCCTGCCCTGCTGTGACGCAGGTATGTCTGAACCCTGTTTGTTATTTCATCCCCAGAAATTTCCATCCATACTCCAAAAATACAACCCCAATTCCACTGAAGCTGAGACGTTGTGCAGCTGGTTAGTGCTGTCACCTCACAGCTAGAAGGTCCTGGGTTCGATTCCCGCTATAGGGACTGAGAAGGAAAATAAATTTAACCCTTCTGCCATAAGAACATTTACAACCTCCAAACATCTGACATATGTAATTGCCCCCACCCGTCTGTTCCTCAAAGACATTCCTCCAAGCAAATGCTTCCCTTTCTTCTACTAAGAGTTACCCATCATGTGTGAACCCTGACCCCCCACTGTAACTCTTCTCCTTGATCAACAATGTACTACCCTGTCACTCCCCCTGGGTGTGACTTCTGGCTAATATAAAGCCACTAGAGAACAGCTTACAGACAGAACCGGGCACAGAGAGGAACGCACAGATTGGGGACAGGTATTCGAGAGCTAGGCCACAGGGCCTTAACCATGTGGTCGGAATGCTATGCTACAATGACAATGCTACCCTGATGCTTGCCTGATGCTATCCTGACAATATACTATCCTGATACTATCCTAAAGCTCAATAAACCTACAATAACATCTCAAGAAGACTGCTTTTGCCTCTATATGTTTAGTGTACAGTTTTCCGCCATAACAAATGGTTGTCAGAAGTGGGATCCAAGATTTTGAACTCCGAAGAAATGCAATGGATTATTTTTGGACATTTTTTTTCCTTTTTGAACAATGGACGTGGACATTATTTCTTGGAGATTTCAAAACTTCTGGATTAAAAGGACCGTGGCTACACTAAAATTGGAGGACAATGGAGTCTTGCTTGCTTGCGTCTTGCAATGGAATTAAAGAACACAATGGAGCCTTCAGACGCCTGGATTAAAGAACCAAGATACACTAGAATTAGCACTGGTTAAAAGTATCATGCAGGCTTAGAGATCTTAGTGCTAGGTTTAGTTAAAGTTTCTTCCGCTAGTGTGTGCATGAGATGATTGAATGAGAGTGTGTACCTACAACGTTTCGATTAAGTGTTGCTAACTTCTAGAATCATACAGTCACTGGTAAATTTGATTAACCTGGATTTAATACTGTACAGTGACTTTTGCAGTTTGAGAATAATTCATCAGCAACTCATTGACACCTGAGAGGCCTAGGTGCCACATTGAGCACTGGGGGGGAGGGTCAGTTTGTTTTATGCTAATGTAATTCAGCTTATAGCAGGAGTCGATTCTGTTCAAATGTAGGTTAATGAGCATTCATTACATATTGTAGTTTTTGGCTATAATTCAATTTTGACAGAATTGTTCATTCTAAAACAGAATTTGTTCACCAGTGATAGCCAGTGTTGGTCAATATTACTTAGGAAAGTAACTTCTTTACTTTGCTCATTACCCCTTAGACAAAGTAAAATCATTACTTTGCTTGTTGCTATACAGCATGATCTGCTTAGTGAGCTCCTTTTATAACTGAGTCCAATTATTGAAATAATGGTGGTCTCCAGTCCCACAGACTGCACCTGAAGGACAAGGCCAACAAAATCTGTCTCTTTGAAAACAATTATGAAAGTTTAAAAGGTCAGGGGCAGTTGAGGTCTTGTATTTAAGGATAAAATAAACAAACGGAGCAGCAAGCGTTTTGCTTACAATCTACTGCACATCTCTGTTGTTGCAGTGCCTGTTGATAGCTTGTAGATCTGTTCTATTTTTGCATGCAACAAGAAGCTCATTTTAAAAGAGTAGCTCATTTAAAAGAGTAGTTTGGCGTTACTTGCAAAGTGATGCGTTGCTTATTGCCCATTTTTTTGCAGAGTAGTCTCGCTGCTTTACTTTTGGAGCAAAAGTAATAATATTACAGTAATATGTAATCCAAAATTAGTTACTGCCCAACACTGGTGATCGCCCACTGGACAACTGGTGATCCTTGCAGTAGAATATTCATGGAAGCAGCAGTTTAATCTACAAACAGTTGGCAGGTCAACAGCTTAAAAATACATGAAAAATTAAGAATATTTGTGGAGCCAATCAGAGTTAATTCACGTATATGGGTTAAGTTGAGATCAACTAAATTTTGAGAGTAAAACATCTTAAGGGGTTAATTCAATTGTATAACATTACATAAAGTTTGATTGGATAAATAAGCCTCGAGCTTAGACTGTTGTTTGCATAATCATTAGAGCAGCGGGAACCTTTTGGCTGAGAGAGCCATGATATTTAAATGAAAATCGGTGAGACCCATACATTTTTTTCCCACCATCCTTTTAGGGTGATGGGAAATAGCCATCTCCTCGAAATGCTTTCTTTATAGTTAGTTTAGTGTCTGAGCCTCATCTGTGCTGCATATGTGATTGATAAATACATTGGATACACAACAAGTGTATGTATGCCATTTCCCCACTCAAAGAAGTCTAATGACACCTTTATATAATTAAAGGTTTGTCTGAGAGCCAGGTACAGCCATCAAAACAGACATTTGGTTCCCTACCCCTGCGTTAGAGGGTGTGATGATTAACAGAGGGGGGTCTTGACCTCAGGCTGTGGTTTGAAAGGAAGGGCACATTTTCGCATCCTGTAGGTTGTAAAACAAACTGCCACTAGTCTAACTATAGTATCTCTCTCTATAGTAGATTGTTAACTAGATTGCTTCTTTCCTTCTGTATGAATGGTGATGAGAGAAGAATGGTGAATGTTCTTGAATGAGATAAACTTCCATTAGCCCTGTATGCAAATGAAATGCATGCTGTGAGAGAGGAGACCGCGTGTGACTATAGGAAAAGGCATACAGCCACAGTGAAGACTTTTGTCTCTGACAATCTTAGACTTATGTGACCCATACAACTATTTTGTTTCCAAAGTGAAACAAGAAGTTTGTTTCAGAGGGGGAAGAGGAGTTATGACATACATTGAGAATTAATCCAGGCTAATTTAAAGTGGCTTTAATTTGGGGTCTAAACTAAACTTTCAAGGTGAATCAGAATCCATCTTAGGATGTGTAATGTCAAACTGTATAAAATTGGACATACAGATTAATTTGGATTGTTAAACTTTAAGCAATTTGGCTCTTGGGTTGGGAAAACCAAACAACGAATTATTGCTTATGTGAACGGCTGAATGAATGAATGCATGTATGGCACTGTCACGGTGCATGTACACAGTAGGACAGTGTGACTGAGTTCAGAGAACAGCTTGAGGAAGCATAAGTCAGATTATATTTACTATTTATTAGTAAAATGGCTGCAGATATAGAGACAGACCCAGCGACTATAGTGCGAAAGAAAGACAGATCCTTTGTTTTTTCTAGAATTTCAAAGAAACTATGTAGAAGTTTGAAGAAAGGTCAGCATGACAGGGACACAATCCTACTAGAGTCTATACGACACACGGGACAATTGCCAGCAGACTTGAACATGGAACCTGACAGCAACACACAATGCTCTATTAAGGATGAGCTGGAAACTCTCTGCAATCTTAAGATGGAGAGAAGTCATCGCGACAGAGGCACAATCCTATTACCATCTGCACCACACACGGAACAACTGCCAGCAGACTTGACCACGGAACCTGACAGCAACACACAATGCTCTATTAAAGATGAGCTGAAAACTCTCCGTGATCTTAAGATGGAGTTAACCAGTGAATTAATACAGACAACGAGGGCACACAGACGATATCTCGACATGATTGAAAGACAGTTGAGTGAACTTTCCACGAGGGAAGCCGAACTGGTCAGTGATCTTGAAGCGCCCGGCGGGGGCGACCATAACGGAAATGGCTGTGAGACGACAGTCCAGACTCCCAGGGACACGAACACTGACACACCTCTTTGTGATGACAGCAAGGTGAATCACACGAGAGATGCCTCTTGCCAGATGGACTCCACTCATACAACTAACTTGAAACAAGATGTCGAGACCATGCGTATGCCCACCTCTATTGAACTGTATCCTAATCCATCAAACAACCCAGATATTGAGGACAGGGACAACGCACCCCAAGTTGTACAATGTCCCATGATAGAAGTTACAGATCCTCGAGGTGGAATCATGATGATGCAACGGCTTTGGGCACCAGAGGATATCACCCAATATGCAGCTACGCTAAAGAGCCCTTCTGAAGTGGGAGGGAGTCGCTGGGCTGAAGAACTAAAGAATTTTTGCAGGACATTCAGACCAACGTTTAAGGAAGTTCTAGACATCTGTGCCAGAAGGATTGATGCCTCGAAAATGCAGCACATTCTGGATGCTGCCATGAACTATCACAGTGAAAGGCCTGTTAATGTACGTTTTGAAGACAACCACAGATACATTGCTGCTTTAGATGCAGTGTGCGAGAAGATCATTACACTCTTCCCAACAGTTTTAAATCTGACAGAAATCTACAACTGCCAGCAAGCCGAAGATGAAACTGTGAGTCAGTTCTGCCACCGGTTGAGAGAAGCCATACTCACACACGGGGGCAAAGATCCGAATCAAGACCATTTCGCTAAAGCCTTCCTGGTAAACCAACTGTTGGCCAACATGCATGGAGATCTTTCTAGAAGTGTGAGACAAACTCTCATTGGCTACAGGACTGCTGATCCAACAGAGATTATAAAACACGCAAGACATGCAGAAGAAATGGCCAAAGAGGACGAAAAACAGGAAAAAGAAAGGGCCAAAGCGCTACAGATGGCGATGATCAAAGCTGTCACTAAGCTGTCCGCAGACAGAAAAGAGGAAAACAAAAAGAGGAATGACAACACGAGAGATGAAAGACACAGATACAATGGAAGACAATGTTTCAACTGCAGAAGCAAAGATCATTGGAGATCAGACTGCCCAGAACCACAGAGACGCAGGCGTCGTGGGACAGACCGTCACCGGCAGTTGAATGATGGGCGATGTTTTAACTGTAACAGCCCACACCACTGGAGACTGACCTGCCCAGAGCCAAGGAGGGCTATAGGTCAAAGAAAAGCCCCACGAGAGAGATCAAATGAAGAAGACGACTCTGAGCCACGACTGTCGAGGGCCGACAGCCAGAAAAAACTGAGACAGTGCAAGACTGACAGACATCGACCAGGTCGTATTCAAACGTCACACTTAGTTTAGCACACTTAGTTTAGCAAAAAACAAAAAAAAAAAAAAAAAAAGTAAAATCTGGGAGATTTACAGTCTGGGAGGTTTACAAGCTCACAATGCAGTACATGGAGAAATATTATGATTTGGGCTTTGGAATTGGTGTATGAAAAAGAACAAAACAGGTTAATTTGTAAATTGAAATTATTACAAGCCCGCAATGCAGTACATCAAAGGACATTATGATTGGACTCGTGTATTGATGTGCGAAAGTGTTAAAAATAGGCTATTTTGTAATTCTAGAGCAGGATGCAGATATTGTGTCACATGATGTCTTCTGGTGTGTGTTGAGCAGGCAAACTGCAGATGTCTGGTTAACACATCTAGAACACTGCGTGTGCACATGACAATATAGGAGTAGTATGAAAGAAAATACTAAAATAAGACAGTCAGATTCAGTCGATATTGTCAGGTGCACTGGAAGGAGCCGTGACTTGGAGCATATGCGCAGTGCTCGTTTTTCACTAGCTGCCTTCACGTTTGCAACCTGACAATAAGAGTTGAACGTTTGTTCATGACTGCACTGTTACATTATACTCAGAAAGGTAGCTTTGCATATCGGCATAAAGACGGTTTATAAACAATACTTTGCGAATATTTTTCGGCATAAAGATGGTTTATAAACAATACTTGTCAAATTATTTGGCGCAAAATGGTTTATAGCAATACCTTGCGGAAACATTATTCTGCATAAAGACAGCTATAACGATAACTTGCGAAATATTGCTTTACATGAACGCAGTGAGATTGCTAGAGAGGGACCACTATAGGCACAAAGACGATTATGAGCGTACCTTACTGGAATATTGTTACAAAATATTTATTCAGTATAAAGACTGCCGCATAACGAAGTTTGCCAAAAGAGAAGATACCTAGCAGAGAGCATAAAACTTGAGAAGACTGCGGTGTTTCCAAATTATTAACCTGACAAGATTATTTAAAAGTAATGCTGCCAAATCCTGAGACACTGTGGGATACCCTTTATAGTTGAAAATAGTCTAGAATCTTTTGAATGTAACGTTCCCGGTGAAACATAAACGTAAACTAAAATCTCGAACAGAATTAGAATTGTGTGATATACAAAAAAAAAAAACAAAAAAAGAGGGAAGAAAAGAGACAGGCTGTAACAGGGCATGTGACATTATCCGACGTACTATTGATGTGCCTGCACAGTACAGACACATGCACACCACCAGTGACAGGTGACATGCACATGTAAAATTAGCAGCTGCACCTAGCTGTTTGACATTGACTTTATCCACTGAGGGCGCCATCAACTGCTGGGGCAGATCACAACCAGAAACAGAACCACTGCCTGACAGACATCATCACCATCTCAACGACGACACCCCCTACACCACCACCGACCCTCAACATCCACGTCAAGTCACCAACACCACTGTCCACTATGCCGAACTACAGACACCGAGCCAGAAGCCTCCTCTTCCACTCACCTAAAGTAAGACAAGTCAACACCCCTCCCCACTGCAGGCGTGCTGGGAGGAGGGGGGGGAGGAGGTGGAGGGGGGAGACGAGCTGCTGCCCAGCTCCATCACAGAGGTGTCGGCGCCTGGAACTGCTGAGTCCCTCCCCTTGGGGGAGGGTGAAAACGCCACAACACCCCTCCCCACTGCAGGCGTGCTGGCAGTGGGGGTGGAGGGGGAGATCAACGACAGTCAATGACGACAGTGCCAAGAACAAGGTGCTGCCAGGGCCATCAACGAGCGAGAGATGAGTCTCAACGAGTCTGCAGAGCAGAGGAGCAATCAGAAGCTGCACACCCTTCCTTGTGCAGACGTGATTACAGTATGCAGAACAGAAAAGCCGCACACTTTCCCTGTGCAGATGGAACTACAATGTAGAGCAGTCATGATGACCGAGAGCTGCACATTTTCCACGCGCAGACAATACTACAGTCTACCGGCACATTTGAGGCTGGTGATAGACCATATGTTGATAACTTCACGACAGATAGAGAACACGACACGACGGAAAAGGCCATTACTGGCTTTTAAGAGAGACCTCTTGACATGTCTCCATGCTGAGCGACAGAGACAAGCAACATGGATTTCGCTCAGACAAAGTTGCTGTCTACAGTTTACACTGTTGAAAACAGTCCACACACACAAAGAACTCTGTTTGACAAGTACACTCCAGTCACTCACTCCCCACCAGAAGGAACTGTGCAAATCGACACCTGAAAAAGTGTCATGGCTACTCCATGTTTTTGACAGTTGGCTTGCCACGCCCATTTTTGTGCTGAAAGCATTTGGCACACAGCTGTCATTCTGAGACTTGGACATTTGACAGATCTATAGTGAGCTGAGGAATACATTTTGATTTCAATTCCACGATGGTTGTGAACTTTTGGTACGAACAATGAACATTCTTTGACATTTTTGCAGACTTCCATCTAATGCACACTTGATTTCCATGTACTGTTTGAAGTTTCTTTGTTCAGGATGGAACTTAAGGATGCAGTATAAGTTGATGGTTTTGATTTTTCTGATTTTGGTTTTGAGTTCTGTGTTAGCCTAAATGTGTTTCAGTATTTCAAAGTGCCTAGGGGGGAAATTACCTACAAAGAGTTTCACCTTTTGGAATTTTAAGAGCACAAAATTCCTTCAAACTAAATGATGTTTAGTTAACAGCATGAGAGCGCAGCTGACATCCCGACCTGATTTGACTGACCACCTTTGATCTATTGTGTTAAGATTGCAGCTGTTTTCATTGTATTTACAGTAGGCTACACAAAGCGTTTTCAAGAGAGATTATCACTCCGACCACTTGAGTCGGGGGTTGACACGTGACCAGAGCCATCTTTTATGACAGGTTGCCTCCTGGCCTAGAGATTTAAGATCCACAATAGCTATTTACATATGTTTACGCTGGGACAGTCTGACCACAAGTGGTAACAGGAGCTGGAGATCCACACACACACACACACACACACACACACACACACACACACACACACACACACACACACACACACACACACACACACACACACACACACACACACACACACACACACACCACCACACACACACACACTGCGGCCTACCCCCCACTCGACCAAAACTAACACACAAGCTGCGCATTCACCCATATACCACAATGGCATCGCTTGGACTGGCCGCCATCTGAACTAACTGAGAAGAAAATGATACCACATCTACTGTGTTGATAATATAACTTGAATTTGCTTCAGTCAATTATGTTACTAGCGTTGTATTTACTTTGAATGTGATGTTATGATAATTGATTTGATGAAAATACTGATTTTGATGGAAATTATGATTTGGATGGAAATTCACAAGGGTTGTTTAATTAAGCTGTTGTTAATTGAACAAGAGGATGGTATGAGAAGGAAAATAAATTTAACCCTTCTGCCATAAGAACATTTACAACCTCCAAACATCTGACATATGTAATTGCCCCCACCCGTCTGTTCCTCAAAGACATTCCTCCAAGCAAATGCTTCCCTTTCTTCTACTAAGAGTTACCCATCATGTGTGAACCCTGACCCCCCACTGTAACTCTTCTCCTTGATCAACAATGTACTACCCTGTCACTCCCCCTGGGTGTGACTTCTGGCTAATATAAAGCCACTAGAGAACAGCTTACAGACAGAACCGGGCACAGAGAGGAACGCACAGATTGGGGACAGGTATTCGAGAGCTAGGCCACAGGGCCTTAACCATGTGGTCGGAATGCTATGCTACAATGACAATGCTACCCTGATGCTTGCCTGATGCTATCCTGACAATATACTATCCTGATACTATCCTAAAGCTCAATAAACCTACAATAACATCTCAAGAAGACTGCTTTTGCCTCTATATGTTTAGTGTACAGTTTTCCGCCATAACAGGACGCCGCTGTGGGTGCTGGTGGCATGTCTCCTCCATGTCATCAGTGCCCATGCCCGAGGCGGAGTTGGTGAAAGGGCCTTTCTGTGTGGAGTTTACATGTTCTCCCCATGTCCCCTAGGGTAGATACATTCATATGTTTACCCCTTGTCCCCTAGAATAGATACCCTCACATGTTCTCCCCGTGTCCCCAAGGGTAGATAGTCTCACAAAAACATGCAGTAATCCTGGGCTCTAAACTGCCTCCCCCTGGCCAGCCGGGGCGCCTGATGGAGGCGACAGGAACTGGTTGGAATAACGTGTTCCTTCCACGCACTACGTCCAACTAGAGAAACTCCCCCCTGTCGGGTGAAAAGAAGGCTTGGACTCCTCATGCATTGAAGGAAGCATGAGGCCAGTCCGCTGCCTCCTCCCCAGGTTGGTGGAGGAGGGTGTGTAGAGCCCAGGATCACATTAAAGGGGAATTCCACCCATTTTCAACATTATATGCCTTTAATAGACGTGATGAAAAAGTTCCGCCAATTCTGTATTTCCTAAAAATGGAGGTCTGAAAAAAAATGGTGAAATACATCTGATGACATCATCAAGATGTATTTCACCATGTTAATGCTTTTTCTTTCAGACCCCTTTTTCCTGAGAGGGTCCAAATGGACCCGCTAGGGTCCATTTGGTTCACATTTGTATCCTCTCGGGAAAATTTTGGAAATAAGTGGAATTCCCTTTTAAGGATTGGCACTGGGTGAAAAATGGGTTACAAAATTAAAAGAAAAAAACAGAACCTTTTAGATGTTTAGAAGACCTTTTGTAAAAATGAGATCGAAATGCGTTCATGTGCTCTCCTCACCCCTCCTAGACGATCCCCCGGCAGCAGTCTCTGCGTTCCAGCACACCGGCGGTGGTGTGTGACGCTTTGCCAGCTGCCCTGTGCACCTCTGTTGAGCCCCAGTGGCGCCGCCACCACCACCACCACCACGGCGGTACCATGGGCAGCTTCGACACGCTGGTGGCACGCCTGCTGCAGCGCCACCCGGGGGCAGGGAGCCAGGCTGTGGTGGGAGCCCTGAAGCAGCTCCGGCTCCAACAGCGGGGCGGCGCGCTGCGCGGCCTCCCGCTCAGGGACATCGAGAACATGGCGTCCGAGCTGTTGTTGTTGTCGTCGGCACGTGGCGGCACCGCCAACCCGCCGTAGGCAGCCAAAGTGTTAACACTTTGGGGGTGGGGCATGTATTTCACTGCTGTGATCAATTGTTAAGACTGTTGGACTAACGTTGCCGTTTTATCCGTTCTTGTTTAATGTAATAAGTATTCGAAAAGCCAGTTAGATAAAAACTTGGATGCAATGTGTGCATCAGAATGATGCATTATTTGATTTTGTTTTATATGATTGTATTGCATATGTTTTCTTTTTGTTTAACCCATTGTCCTGATCAGATTCTAGTTTCTGATGCTAGATTCTAGTTCACAGCGGTAGATTCTAGTTTCTGAAGTTAGATTCCAGTTTCTGACATTAGATTCTAGTTCCCGACACTAGATTCTAGTCCATGACACTAAATTCTAGTCCCTGGCGTGAGGTTCTATTTTTTTCTGGAAAAATCTCTTTCTGTGTCAGTGATGCTTAACATATTTCATAGGAAGGACCCCCAGAAATATCTATTATTTAGCTGCAGAACCTCATCTAAAAACATGTTGTTCTAGGGATCACCCCAGAAGCAAAGATTTGAGTTAAAAATGTTTGCTTCCCAAATATTGCATCCAGAGATTTGCACCACATTTTCACAATTTTTCAAAAATAGCAGAACAACAAGCTCATATCGCGCCACTCGGTGGCGCGATATGAGCTTGTTGATCTGCTATTTTTCAACAGCTAAAACACCAAAACACGTTCAGTACATAAAGTGTTAATATATTATAATTTGCCTTAAGTTAAATCTTGCTGTGTTTTTTTTGTTCCTTTGCTTATTGTTACTAGTCAACAATTCCTAATTGGATTGTCAGTTGTGGACTAGGATGTATTGCTCAAGTTGAACAAGACATTGCAGACAGACAAATGTTTTGTTTCCAAGATTTGTTGACGACAAGGAAGGAACTTGAAGAAGCTCTATGGCCCACTGTTGACTTGGTATATTTTCCATGCTCTTGCTTTTATTGCAGTATGCATGTGTCCAACCTTTTTTGTATGTGAAATGACAAAAAAAAACATTGTTACTGTTCATTCAAGTGCTGTGGATCATATAAAACATTTGAAAAAGGAAGGGTGATGCTGTTTAATTCTCAACTACTCTGTATATCATTTTTTTGTTTTTTTTTTTTACATGTGGTCCGGGGACCCCCAGTGGTCTGTGAGAGGGTTCCAGGTGGTGCCTATAGCTAAATGATAAGTTGGTTAACCAGATGTAACTCTTTGAGAGTGTAAACATGAAACCAAATGGACCCTTGCGGGTCCATTTGGTTTCATGATTACACTCTCAAGAGTTAAAATATTCATCCTCTGAATTAGCTCAAGCCTACACAACTAGAGAATGTGGAAGTTAATGGTCATTTTGATCTGTATGTTGACTGTTTTTCCAGATCCAGCCTGGAATTGTAAACCAAAGCGTAATAAATCTTTAGTTTTGGAGTCTGTGGAGCTAAAATGTCATCCACTGGTGGTCCATGGCTCAAATACTGAATAAATAGTGGGCCCTGGTATGAAAAAAGGTTGAAAACCACTGCTGTATATGATTTATTTATGGGATTTCCAAAATTTAAACCTGAAAAAAGCCACAGGCCAAGGTTGAACAAATTAGCCTTTCAATATGGACCCAAACAAGTTTTGCATTGAATATTGAACAAGGAAGGCTTATATAACTTTATAGTGACATGCAAAATTGAGGTGAAATTCTGAGGTAAATATTAATATAAAACATTTCCACAGGCTAATAATACATTTGAAAATAAAACAATAATAAATCAGTCAAACATTCAAGCCTTGAAGTATCAAGATAAATCATTCATTATTGCACAGTTTGCTACCCTGATTTGCTTTGAATATGGAACAAGCAACTCTTATATAACGTAATCGTGCAAAATCAACTTAAAAAAAAAAAAAAAAACATTAATGGCATAAAATAAAATTAAAATAAGAATTGAATGTTCAATCACAAAACAATAGCAGAGCATGATGGGATTTGTAGTATTAGCGGTGAATGCAGTGTTACAGCGGCGCCACGGCAGTATAATTGCCTCAAGGGCCAAATGAAATTACGCAGCGGGCCAAATTTGGCCCGCAGGGCAGAGTTTGACACCTATGGGTTAGAGACGCCGCAAAAACAAGCATACAGCAACAGATAAGAGAAAAAGCAGTGCACAATCCTTTTCTTCTTATCATTGACCACACCACAGTGGGTTTCTGGTGCGGTTTGTCAGAGTTGCCATGTCTGTAATCAACTTGGGCAAGCATTGGCAAAACTGTCTCGAGAGAACTAGTTTTTAATAAACAATGTAGCGCTGTTGCATGTTTGGCTCGCTTTCTATTGATTTGCAGGTGCATTTGGTTTAATTTATTTTTTCGCTCTTGAGAGTTAATTATTTCGTAAACGTATGAATTACTTCATTATTAAAAATCTATGCAATTAAAAAATGTATAAGAATTGATATTTTGATCAACATTTGCCCTGTTATCTCATAAAAAAACATGTTTCATCTGGGTTTCAAATGGTATTTTGTGGCTGAAATGCTGAGCAAATTGTGGGGACTGGTATCAAAATGGTGTTTTAACTTTCATTGAAAAAAAAAATAGCAGGCGTTCACCTCTATTTTTGGGGGGAGAATGTTAGCCTGACCTCAGTCTGAATTATCATTTCGTTTCACTTCATTATTCAGACTGAAGTCCCTCTCTACCACAGCAGTTTCTGGGATGGGCATTATCAAAGCAGCAGTCTTAACGGTGATTGGTTCATATGAACCTATAAGAATATTGAGAAAGCAGACAATGTTTGAAACAAAGTCATTGACAGGGCTGTTGGCCAATCAGGTGCTGGGATTGGATATCCCAGCAGGCACTAACGGCCCCAACGGCAGGGAAGCCAGTCCTTGAATCACAGGGAAAAATATGCTAGCATTTTTTAAGGTGCTGATTCAGGGCTGATACAGGTTAGGAGAATGTGAGAATGTAGCACTAATCTTTCACTATGTTTTTTTTTTCCCCAAGTCAAAATGGCTTAGTGAAGCGAAGGTCAGTGAATTGCTGCTCTAGATCAGGGGTTTTCAACAGGTGGTCCGGGACCACCAGTGGTCCTTGAGAAGTTTCCAGGTGGTCCCCAGGCTAAATGATGGAAAGTTGGTTAACCAGATGTAACTCTTGAGAATGTAAAAATGAAACCAAACGGACCCTTGCGGGTTCATTTGGTTTCATTTTTACACTCTTAAGACTGTCAAGAGTTAAAATCTTCATCATGTGAATTAGCCCAACTTAGTCTACACAACTAGAGAATGTAGAAGATTAATGGTCATTTTGATCTGTATGTTCCAGGCGAGCACCTAGCGCATTCTAGTGCATTTTGGAAGAGCCACTAGCTAGTGCATTTTGGATCTTGGCAGTTGCCGACACTGCCTCCAGCAGCGCTAGTGCCCAGGAGTGAACGGGAATATGGCAACTCTCCTACTTGAAGGCTCTGGTGTAGGACACCTTTTCTTTTTTGAAGGATAGAAACACTAGTTTGCCTGGGCCTGGCTCCCTGCCTGGCTCCCTGTCCAGGCCACTAGGCCACCGGGAAAACTCCCTGTACTCCAGATGGCCAATCCACCCGTTACCAGATGTGGGACAAACAGTGTGTTTGTATGGGACAATGAATGGGACAAATGAATAAATAGTACCCAATTCAGGTGTTCCTACTCTCCCCTTCACATACCCCCATAGTTTGCCATCTGTTTCATCCACTAATAAGAGGCACTTAAATTAACCATTTAGTGGACATTTACCTACAAACTATACACCTGGACAATATCACTGAACCAGTGCCAAAGCAACCAATAACAAACTAATAAAGAAATGTCATCAATGTATCTTATCTTCCTCCTAACAAAGACAACTACTGCAGGTCTGAAATTGTAGAGGCACACAATGAACGAAATGAATCACCAGAAACATAAATTAAAGTTTGGTTAGCATTGGAGCCATCAAATTGTAAATGTGTCTGTCATAGCAGCATGAACAGGCTATGCATTTTAGGTTTTGTCCATCACAAACCAAACGGACCCTTATGCGTCCATTCTGGTTTCATTTTATGCTCTCAAAGAGTTACAGATATACAAGGGTCCATTTGGTTGCCAATGGTCCTTTCTAGGAAGGAAGGAGGACTCTATCATAGGAGGAAAAATGGTGAAAAACAAGGGTTTTATCTCTGGCGCCTGTCAACCAATTTCACCCCAACTCACCAGCACTTTCGCTAATTTTGGCGCTAGGGGGGTCTGGAAAAAAGCTAAATATAGCGACAAATGCGTCAAGTTGGCATTGGCAACACTGGTAAACAGAAGATAGTTTAGCTGCCGTTACCTTGTCTGTGTTCGAATCTTGTTTTGGTCGAGCAAGACGTTGCTTGTGAGTCTAACATTGTATTCACCCCCCTGTGTCACTGCAGACATAAACTCCGTCAGAATCGCAATTCACTGGTTTCACCCAGGAATACATGGTCTCCCAGTCCTTATTACTATATTTCCTTTTTTTTTAAAGTTTCGTTCGGCACAATACTTTAAAACCCTTAATGTACTGAACACGTTTTGGTGTTCTAAGCATTATGTTTTAACTATTGAAAAATAGCAGATCTACAAGCTCATAGCGCGCCACCGAGTGGCGCGCTATGAGCTTGTATCTCTGCTATTTTTGAAAAATCGTGAAAACGTGGTGCAAATCCTTGAATATTATGTTGTTCAGAAACTAGAAATCTAGACAGGACACAATGGGTTTTGGTGTTCTAAGCATTATGTTTTAACTATTGAAAAATAGCAGATCTACAAGCTCATAGCGCGCCACCGAGTGGCGCGCTATGAGCTTGTATCTCTGCTATTTTTGAAAAATCGTGAAAACGTGGTGCAAATCTTTGAATATTATGTTGTTCAGAAACTAGAAATCTAGACAGGACACAATGGGTTTTGGTGTTCTAAGCCTTATGTTTTAACTATTGAAAAATAGCAGATCTACAAGCTCATAGCGCGCCACCGAGTGGCGCGCTATGAGCTTGTATCTCTGCTATTTTTGAAAAATCGTGAAAACGTGGTGCAAATCTTTGAATATTATGTTGTTCAGAAACTAGAAATCTAGACAGGACACAATGGGTTTTGGTGTTCTAAGCCTTATGTTTTAACTATTGAAAAATAGCAGATCTACAAGCTCATAGCGCGCCACCGAGTGGCGCGCTATGAGCTTGCATCTCTGCTATTTTTGAAAAATCGTGAAAACGTGGTGCAAATCTTTGAATATTATGTTATTCAGAAACTAGAAATCTAGACAGGACACAATGGGCCCCTTAGTGTCCTGAACGCGTTTTGGTGTTTTATCTGTTGAAAAATAGCAGATCAACAAGCTCATGTCGCGCCACCGAGTGGCGCGACATGAGTTTGTTGTTCTGCTATTTTTGAAAAATTGTGAAAATGTGCTGCAAATCTCTGAATACATTATTTTGGAAGCAAACATTTTTAACTCAAATTTTTGCTTCTGGGGGATCCATAGAAAAACATGTTTTCAGATGGGGGTCGGCAGCCAAATATGGATAATTCTGGTGAAATATGTTAAGTATCACTGACACAGGAACACAGATTTATCAGAAAAACTAGAATCTACTTCAATCTAGTGTCAGAAACTATAGAATTTAGTGTCAAAAACTCAAATCTAGCGTCAGAAACTAGGTTCTAGTGTCAAAAAGTAGATCCTAGCATCAGAAACTATAATTTAGTGTCAATATATGGAATATGGAATCTAGTGTTGGAAATGACTGTAGAATCTAGCATCAAAAGCTAGAATGTTGCTGCGGCTATAATCTGTCAGGAACTACTGTACAATCTGGTGTCAGAAAGTAAAATCGAGGGTCAGGACACAATGGGTTAACAAAGTCTCAATCGGCGGGACGCCTTAAAAGTCAGTGAAATCAATCCTGCACAAATAAGCGGGAAGTCTGGTCACGCTAAGTGAAGGCCCCAGCCTCCAGTGGGTCAGCCCGGCCCAGGGGCAGTGTGGGGCAGGT
This sequence comes from Benthosema pterotum, assembly GCA_039105355.1. Classification (NCBI taxonomy): domain Eukaryota; kingdom Metazoa; phylum Chordata; class Actinopteri; order Myctophiformes; family Myctophidae; genus Benthosema; species Benthosema pterotum. The sequence continues at coordinate 51,615,444 of CM076978.1, forward strand.
TGGTCGTAGCCCAGCAGCAGGCGTGTGGACGACTCCCAGCTCCGGCCCATCTCCAGACGGCTGCACACACAGGGGTACTGTCCGTCGGCCCAGCGCGCCCAGTCCACCGCCTTCTTCACCGCGTCCCAGCGCCGAGGCCTGAATCAACACAACGTTGGCATTTACGTACTGGAAGATTCAGTTCAGGGTTATTGTTATAGTTATGGATTTCTCCTTTTAGTTTAGTTTTAGTTAGTTTTTGACATTTTATTTTGTCATTCAGTTAGTTTTAGTTAGTTTTTAGAGTGGGTTTGCTATTTTTTTATTTAGTCTTTATTTTGGTGAAAATATGTGACCGCACCTGACCCTTTATGCCTCAAGTAGCCCGGGGTCAATTTTCTGTTCTTCATGTATGCAAAAGGGTCTTTAAAAATACTTATAACAATGCTAATACATGTCTTCTTTTATGTCTTTTTGTCTTCCTTCCATCCACTCTCCTCCCCACTCGTCACAATCTTTTTAAAAAGAATTTAACCATCTTCTTAAACGAAATACGACAGAACGAGACGTCACTCATTCATGCAGTGCAGCCATGCGTCGCACACACACGCACACACCATGCAGGGAGGACGAACTATTTCGGAAGTACTTCGGAAAAGTGACATTATTTAGATGTAAACAGCGCAGCTTTGGCTTGAAAAAATAACAACAATGCGAGCTGCGGGGTGTCTTGTGATTACGCCGAGACAACATGCGTTCCATGACCAATCACAATCATGTATGCAAATCGCTGAGTCGCCCCGCTACACCCACATTAAGAGACGGGAAACTACGAGGAAAATACTCGCCACTTTGGCATATAAATACACATATTTAATATTTCCAAATCATCAATCTGTTCGGAGGGATGATCAAAGTTCAAACTGTATTAATATGGAAAAAAGTGGATTCTGTAAAAAATGACAAAAAAAAAAACCCACTTTCTTGGCTCCCAGGGGAAATTCGCCTTGTGCGTCATGGGGCATAAAGTGTCAGATTTAGTTAGTTTTAGTTTAGTTATAGTTTTATTTTTATTTTTTCTGTGATTTGGTTGTCAGGTATAAGATTAAAAAATGTGCCAAAGTAGGTATTCAACCCTTGCTTTGAGTTTCTTAGTAGATTGGATGATTGCACTCCCAATAGAACACAATTTTTACCCCTAGTGTGGAACTCAGTAGTGGATAGAAGAATCTAGAAGCATCTCCTCATGCTGATCACCTAAATACATATTTTTTTTTTTTTTTTTTTTTTTTCGTTTTAACATATTTTTTATTGAAGGAAAGACATGACATATGTGTACTGGAACAAATAGAAACAACCCTTCTTTTTTAACTAGAAAAGGAAAAAGAGAAAAGAAAAATTTAAAAGCTTTATAAAAACTAAAACTAAGGGTATTTGGGGTATAATTTCAGTTAGTTTTCTGAACCCACATTGCAGTTTTAGTTTAGTTATCGTTTTTTGCATTCATTAGTTTCATTATTAGTTTCAGTTAACTCAAATGTTATTTGAATTTTAGTTTTTTTTAGTTAGTTTTGCAAAGAACCAACGATGGGAAACAAAGGAGCTCTGTGTTTGATTAATTTGTCTTTTTGATTAATAATGTCTGTTCTTGATGGACTGCGGGACGCTTCATCGGGAAATCTCTGTTCTTGCAGCTCAAGGTGTTACCTGCAATCCTTATATGCACACTTCGCACGGAAAAGCGCACGTGCACGCACACGCACACGCACACGCACACACACACACACGCACACACACACACACACACACACATACCTGCCCTGAGGAGGGTCTTCCAGAGAGAAGAGAGTCCTTAGGAGTTTCCCTTCCTCTAGCTGTTCTGCACGCATCAGCTGTAGCACCAACAGAGTGGCCAGCAGCCTCAGGATGTCTGTACGGGCTCTCACACCTTTATACACACACACACACACACACACACACACACACACACACACACACACACACACACACACACACACACACACACACACACACACACACACACACACACACACACACACACACACACACACACACACACACACACAAAATTAACCTGAGTGCAGACACCCTGACACAGTATTTCTCGGAAAGTTCAAAATTATTACATAATTTTAAAGACGGAATGAGATCATATCGACATTTGTAATGTCCGTTATCGGCCATGACACTGATTAGTTATATCGGATGTCGATATCGTCCCGAAATCTCCATCAGCACATGCCATAGCAACCAGCGCAATGTTGGACATTGGAATTCATTATAGAAAGTAGGGTACATTGATGACATCATTATGAGGCCAACATCGGACAAAACTGTTCCTGAGAGCATTTTCCATTAGATTCTAGTTTTTCTGGAAAAAATCTCTTTCTGTGTCAGTGATGCTTAACATATTTCATAGGAAGGACCCCCAGAAATATCTATTATTTAGCTGCAGAACCTCATCTAAAAACATGTTGTTCTAGGGATCACCCCAGAAGCAAAGATTTGAGTTAAAAATGTTTGCTTCCAAAATAATGCCTTCAAAGATTTGCACCACATTTTCAAAAATTTTCAAAAATAGCAGAACTACAAGCTCATATCGCGCTACTTGGTGGCGTGATATGAGCTTATAGACCTGCTATTTTTCAGCAGCTAAAACACCAAAACGCGTTCAGTACACAAAGAGTTAAAGTTGGTTATTTGTAGGGATAAAAAACACACATGGGATCACCAGGAACACAAACAAAAATTGATTTTTTTTTCCTGTCAATCTCCCGTTAAGATAGGATCTTTGTGATGCAACATGTGTTCTTGTTCCTAAACCACGAATGCAAAATCACACGTGCAATTGCGCGCACGCGCACACAGACACATGCACACGCACACACACAGCTGTATTACCCAATGAGAAGATGCCCTTGTTCTTCAGGAAGACATCGGTAAAAGAGTGCAGGTCGACTCTAATGTATTCACCCAGCTCAGTGGTACACTCCCAGTAGCCCTCCTGAAACACACACACACACACACACACACCCACCACACACACACACACACACACACACACACACACACACACACACACACACACATAAACTGAAATTGGTGGACAGATTTCTTTTTCACTCCGTTTTGTTTGTTTACTTTTAGTTTGGAGCTCAGTAAAACAAATTGGCGACCGTGCAGGAGCGTTTTAGCTGTTTTCGTCACTGAACACATACATGTTTTATGCTTTTGTGTTCCCAGAAGTTCATCGATTTTGTCGGCCTCGTTTCGAATAAAAAAGGTGTGCTGCAGCCCCGACTTTACGGTATAGTCTGAGCCATTTTTGAGACATTTTTTTGGGGGGGTAGTGAAAGTGTTAAAAAACAAAAATAGCAGATCTACAAGCTCATAGCGTGCCACCGAGTGGCGCACTATGAGCTTGTATCTCTGCTATTTTTTTAAAAAAATCGTGAAAACGTGGTGCAAATCTTTGAATATTATGTTATTCAGAAACTAGAAATCTAGACAGGACACAACGCGTTTCGGTGTTCTAAGCATTATGTTTTAACTATTGAAAAATAGTTAAAAAAAAAAAAAACCTCCTCTGGTGTTCCACTACAGTATGCGCTGAGACACGGACACAGAGGCACGGGATGCACGATAGTATAACCATACAGACGAGGTTTAATTTCGGCGAAGTATCCCTTTAAGAATTGCGATACATTGGCATGTCGATTTTTTTTTGCCCACCCCTAGTACAGACTAGTAGTAGAGGACCTACCGAGTGCTGCAGAGAGAAGATGGACTCCCACTTGGTGTTCAGTAGCTCTGTGAGATGGGCAACCTTCTGTGGCTGTGGCTGATGTCGTGATGCAGCAGCACTCTTCCTCTTCACTCCTCTCCTGCACAAACCAAACTAACGTGAATAGTAGTACCGTAATTTTTTACATGCTTTTGACCCTAAATGATGGAAAGTTGGTTAACCAGATGTAACTCTCTGAGAACGTAAAAATGAAACCAAATGGACCCTTTGCGGTTCCATTTGGTTTCATCTTTACACTCTCATGAGTTAATTAAGAAGTCATAAGTCATGGTCATTTTGATATCTATGTTTTTCCTGTTGTGTTTGCGAAAATCCATCCTGGAATTGTGGACAAAACCAAAAGAAATCTTTAGTTTTGGGTTCTGTGGGTTGAAAATGTTGTCAAATGCTGAATAAATAGTGGGCCCTGGTATCAAAAAGGTTGAAAACCACTGCTCTAACATGAAGCTTATTGTCTGGTGCGGCTTATAGTCAGGTGCGGCTTATACAAGGAAAAATCAGTATTTTGCCCCAATTTTAGCTGGTGCAGCTTATATTCAGGTGTGGCTTATAGTCCAGAAATTACGGTAGTAAAAAATAACAAACAAAAAACAGTCACACTCATGTGAAGTAACGGCCCCAATTATTATCTTACAACAACTTTGTTTTTGTTTTTTGTTTTTTCCAACAACGTCGCCTGCTTTCCTAGTATTCTTAGGTGTTCTTATGAACCAATCACCGTTAAGACCGCTGCTTTGATAACGCCCATCCAACTGCTGTGGTAGAAAGGAGCTTCAGTAAAAGTGAAACGAAACGACTGAGGTAAGGCTAGTTGTCTACTACAGCCCCAAGAAACCCCAGGAAATTACATCTGGCCACAGAAGCGCACAGGATCTGCAGAATGTGACAACAGGCAGCACAACGCACTGCACTGCACACACACAACATATTTGGGCGTGCTTGGCCCAGAGGCTCAATATGGCACTTTGTCACATTCAATAGATTATTTGTGGCCAGATGTAATGTCATGGTGTTTATTGGGATTGCAGTAGATCATTAAAAAAAGAAATTGCTTTAAAGATAGAGTGCCATGATTTTTTTCCTACCCTAAAACATGATCATCAGGTATTAATGTTATATGAAAAGTAAGATTTTTTCCCCCAAAGTGTACAGTGTTTGTTAAACTGTCATTTTTATGATTCCACCCTACCAGTTCATTAAGTATGCCTGGTTTGCCTGGTGGGTGGTGATGGGTGGAGATCCACCTGAACTGAAGCCACGCCCACAGCTTTAGTTGCATGATAAAGGGGGAGGAGTTAGGGGAGGGGCTGAGCGCATGATGTCACTATATTGAACTCTAAAGGTTCAGCCCCCAGGAAGAACCCTAAATACAAAGGGGAGACATCATTGCACATAAAAAACACACCAAGGGGTCTATTTACATACTGTCACCTTTTAAACATGTACAGCATTGGAAAAAATGCAAAAATCGAGGCACCCCCTCTTTAAAAAATTGCAAACAAATATGTATTTAGGACCATGTTCGAATGCCCTCTCCCATAGCTAAAATCCCTAAAAATAAAGAAAGCAAGGAATCCATCTTTTACTTTCTCTAATAACAACCTAAAACATGAACTTTAGTTAAACCGTGGTTTTTTAACCATTTTCATACCAGGGACCACTATTTATTCAGCATTTTAGCCACGGACCATTTGATGTTGAGTTTAGTCTCTCGGACCCAAAACCAAGGATTTTCAAGTCTGTGTCCACAATTTATCAATCTCCGACATCCCTTCCGTGTTGCTACATGGAATGTGCAGACACTTCGACGCACAGGACACGCAGCTCTTCTATCTCGTGAACTGTCTCGATACAACATCTCCATCGCGGGGATCTGCGAATCTCGCTGGAGTGATAGTGGTGAGAAAATGGAGGGTGACCACAGTTACATCTGGAGTGGCCCAAATAATAACAGAGGCCAGTATGGAGTCGCCCTAGCAATGCCTCGTCATGTTAGGAAATCCCTAATTGAATGGATCCCAGTCAGCGAACGACTGCTAACTGCTCGTTTCCACCACCAACATGGCAAGCTCACAGTCATCGTCGCTTACGCACCAACAGAGGTTGCGGATGATCAGGCAAAGAACACGTTCTTTGATCAATTACATCTGATAATCCAACAGATACCCCCCCATGACATCACTGTTGTGCTCGCAGACCTCAATGCCACCGTCTCCTCCACCTCACGTGACCTGCAGACCAAGAACATCATCGGCCCAGAATCCCCAGATCCCATCACCAATAACAACGGAGACCGCCTCCAGCTTCTATGTAGAGCTGGAGGCCTATCTATTGTCGACACGTGGTTCCCCAGGAAGAATATTCACAAATGGACCTGGTACAGCAACGATGGCAGAACCCGCAAGGCCCTAGACCATATAATCATTTCCAGTCGCTGGAAATCCAGTGTTACTAACTGCCGGGTATACCGTGGAGCCCAGCTAGGCAACACGGATCACCGACTCCTGGTTGCCCAGCTCCGACTGAAATTGAAGGCCGTTCCATCACCACGGGCTCCACCTCGACTGAGATCATCCCATGTCAATGATCCCACCACCTCCTCTGCGTTTACCCGCTCCATCTCCTCCAGGTATAACGCTCTGACGCAGGAAGAACGCGCTGACTGGAACCTCTTTGTGTCAACAATTAACCAGGCTGCTGCAGACTCCATCAGACGCACTCCCCAAACACCAAGGCGTCCTTGGATATCATCCAGAACACTGGAAATCATAGAGCTCCGTAGAGCTGCCCGTCTTAGAGGCGACATAACTGAATATCGCCGCCTGAATCGCATCCGCAACATCGCGATAAAAGAAGACCGGGAAAGATTCTGGCAAGGAGAAGCAGAGCACCTGGAGTCTGCCGCTGAAAACAATAACTTCACCCAAGTCTACCGTACCCTGCGGCGAATAAAAACTGGCCCCCAACAGCAGGCTGTCCTGGTTAAGGACGCGCAGGGGAACGTACTGAACACAGAGGATGAATGTATCGACCGCTGGAAAGAACATTTCAGTGACCTCCTGCATCATCCCCCACCACAAGCAGAACCCACTCTCACCATTTCATCGGAAAATGCCAGTTCTAATCAAAACTGCAGCGTCGCCCCCGTGACCAAGGAAGAGGTCGCAAAAGTTCTGTCCAAACTACGCAACGACAGAGCCCCAGGCATTTGCAACATCACAGCCGAAATGATGAAAATGGGCGGCGACAATACAGTAGAGTGGCTAACACACATCATAAATCAGGTCTGGATAACTGAGCACCCCCCAGAAGACTGGACCAGGGGTATTATTCTCCCATTCTGGAAGCATAAGGGAGACAAATTGGTCTGCAGCAACTATCGAGGCATCACATTGCTTTCCATCCCAGGAAAGATCTTCACCCGTATCCTCCTCTCTCGGGCCCTCCCGGCCATTCGAAGCAAAAGACGCCCCCAACAGGCGGGCTTCATGCCAAACCGTTCCACCACAGACCACATCTCTGCCCTCCGCCTCCTCATCGAGAAGGTATATGAGTTCCGCCAGAATAGACAGCTCTACATCGCCTTTCTTGACCTTAAGGCAGCTTTTGACACTGTGGACCACGACTCCCTCTGGAAGATCCTCCGCATCCTCGGAGCCCCAAGAAAGATCACCACTCTCTTTCAAAAGCTCTATAGCGAAGCCGAAAGCTGCGTGCGTGTAGATGGCAAGAACTCTACTTGGTTCTCAATCAACAGCGGAGTGAGGCAGGGATGCGTAGCTGCACCAGACCTCTTTAACTGTATCATAGACCACCTGATGGAACGGACCTGTGCACGTGTACCTGGGGTTCAACTAGGCAGTTACCCCCTCACAGATCTGGAATACGCAGATGACACCACACTATTCTGCTCTACGTCTGATCAGCTAAAGAATGCCTTGGAAATTTACCAAGAAGAAGCAAACAAACTAGGACTGAAGGTCAGCTGGCCCAAGACAAAACTCATGCTCATTGGAGGCGATCCCCCCCCTCCGCTGCAGATCAGTGGCGAGGAGGTCGAGTTTGTGTCCTCCTTCACCTACCTCGGTTCAATCATCACCAATAATGGCAACATCACCACTGAAATAACCCGGAGACGTGCCCTGGCAGCCAGTGCCATGAAAACACTCTGGAAACCTCTGTGGAGACACCATACCATCTCAAGAGAAACAAAATTGAGGATTTATAACACCTCAGTCCTCTCTATTCTCCTCTACGGAGCAGAAACATGGCCCCTCAATAAGACCATGGCCGCCAGAATTGATGGCTTCGACAGCAGAGCGCTGCGTACAATAGAGGGGATCAAGTGGCAAGACCGAGTTTCCAACATCACGCTGCGGGAACGCACCCAACAGCCCCCTGCATCCCAACTGGCAACACAGAGACGGCTGCGCTGGTATGGACATGTCCAAAGACTCCCCCCCGAACACCCCACTCTCACTATCCTCCGCTTTGATCCCAAATTGGCCGGCTGGAAACGCCCCCGCGGTGCCCCCCGCACACGTTGGATGGACATCGTTGCGAGGGACCTACACCAACTAGGATTGTCGCTGCCCGAAGCCGAGCTTCTTGCACTGAACAGACCCCAATGGAGAAGACTGGTTAACCTGATTGGCTCTACGCATGGTGTCGCCCCCGTCGCCGAGCAAGAGACCTGATGATGATGATGTCCACAATTTAGGGAAACTGGAAAAACGTTGGTCAAAATAACAATTCTTCTACATTTTCTACATGCCTACATTCTTGAGAATTAAGTAATTCCAATGTGTTTGAAAATACTGTACAGAATCCAAAAAAAATGGATTCCCGGCCTGAATGGGACATACCATAGGAGGGTCTAGCGCCACTCTCTCCACAACAACAAAAATAACAGCAATACCCCTGTGAACTCAGTGTTGCCAACTTGGTGCATTTGGCGCTATATTTAGCTCTTTTTCCAGACCACCTAGTGCCAAAATTAGTGAAAAACTCCTGGCGGAAAATCTAGCGCTTTGTTTTGCTGGTGAGCTGGGGCGAAATTGGTTGACAGACGCCAGAGATAAAACCCTCGTTTTTCACCATTTTTCCTCCTATGATAGAGTCCTCCTTCCTTCCTAGAAAGAACAATTGGTAACCAAACCAAACGGACCCGTAAGGGTCCGTTTGGTTTCATTTCACGCTCTCAAGAGTTAAATTATATTCAAACATCTAAATTCAAAATGTAGAAGAATTGCTATTTTGACCAACATTTTGCCAGTAATTTATCCTAAATTAGTCCGAGAGACTAAACTCAAACATCAAATGCTGGTCCTCCTCCGTGGCTAAAATGCAGAACAAACAGTGGGCCCTGGTATGAAAACGGTTGAAAACCCACTAGCTCTAGCGCATACACATTCTAGTGCATTTTGGAAGTGCCACTATAGTGCATTTTTTGGATTTTTGGGCAGTTGGCACAACACTGCGTGAAGTACGTACTCACCTTCGGGGGGAAGGTGATCTTCTACGTCTGGTAGATCCCGGACACGCCTCTGTACTCCCACCCTCTTTTTCGGGGTCTTCTCTGAGGGCAGGTGCTGGCTCAACGTCCGCGATGTCCTCGCCCTCGCTCGCTGCCGACGCCCGAACGCCAGGGCCAAGGAGAACTGCCTCAGAGGAGGAGGAGGAAGAGGAGGCCACCTCCGCCGCCGCGAAATCCGCCGCAGGCCGAGAGGCGGCCATACCACACTGAAGAAGGGTAAGGGGTGATCAGTGATGGGCAAGTTGCTGGGAAAATGTAGTGAGCTACACTACTTGCTACTCTCGAAAAAATGTAGCTAAGCTACACTACAAGCTATCTCCCTAGAAAATTGTAGCAAGCTACACTACAAGCTGGTTAACCAGATGTAACTCTTTGAGAGCGTAAAAATGAAACCAAATGAACCCTTGCGGGTCCATTTGGTTTCATTTTTACACCCTCAAGAGTTAAAATATTCATCATGTGAATTAGCCCAACTTAGTCTACACAACTAGAGAATGTAGAAGATTAATGGTCATTTTGATCTGTATGTTCCAGGCGAGCATCTAGCGCATTCTAGTGCATTTTTGGAAGTGCCACTAGTGCATTTTGGATCTTGTCCAGCAGGCCACTAGGTGGCACAGGCCACCGGGAAAACTCCCTGTACTCCAGATGGCCAATCCGCCCCTGGATTAGTGTATCGTTATCGTGAGGTAAATGAATCCCCACCTCGAGTCGAGACGCCCATTCAAGCAAGCCGGGGCTTTGTTGTGGCGAGGAGGAGGAGGAGGAGGAGGAGGAGTAAGAGGATGGAGGAGCCCTCGCAGCTGGGCCTGGGCATCCAAGTGCTCTACGAGAGTCAATAAAACGGTCAAGTTCTCTACGATCATCAGCTGAGCGAGAGCATGGTGATAGTAGTGGTGCAGTCAGGAGAAGACCCGGCCGGGCAGGAGAGGCTGCTGGTGGTGGTCTAGCCCTCGCAGCTGGGCCAAGTGCTCCAAGTTCTCTAAGAGAGTCTTCAAAACGTTCACGGGCTCTACGATCATCAGCTGAGCGTGGTGATAGTGGTGGTGGTGCAGCCAGGGGAAGACCCGGCCGTGCAGAAGAGGCTGCTGGTGGTGCTCTGGCCTCCGCAGAAGCGAGGCCATAAGGGTCATCAAAGCCAGGTGGAGTAGATTTGCCAGAAGCCTGAGTATAAGGGAAATACATTCACATTAGGGGTGGGCAAAATAATCGATATGCTTATACTGTATATCGCAATTCTTAATGCTATGATTTATAATATAATATAGTGTCAGGGTGCACATAACTATTTTGGTCTGGTACTCAGTGGAGCACCAGGGGATGTTACCTGAACGCAACGGCAACAGGACTAAGCGACATTGTGCATCAGCCACTTATACAGCAAAGACGTGATGGAACACCAAAATAATTCCTTAATGGCGCTTGCTTCTTGGACATTTTAGCTCCAAGATGTATGTACATTTTCTTGTTTATATTGTTGAAAATTGCTTGAAGATGTTCTAGTTGATTGAACTTGCCACGGCCCATATTGATCAGAATCATTTTAAAGGGGACGTCCGCCCATTTTCAACATTTTACTGTACTGTATTCATCAAGTTGTGTTTTGTAAATGATTTTTTTTTCCAGGACGTTTTTTTCTGAGAGCGTACAAATGGAACCAAATGGACCCGTCAGGGTCCATTTGGGTCCATTTGTCTCTTCCTCCTTCTTCGATTAGTGTATCATATCGTGAGGTGAAGTGAATTCCCACCTCCTCGGCTCGAAACGCCGATTCACGCCAGCCTGAGCTTCGCTGTGGAGCTGAATATGCATCGTGTGCCTCGTCCTCCGCCTCGGCTTGTAACCTCAGCGGCGGGGAGTTGAAGAGCCTGGTGTCGTAGAGGGGAAAAGGAGGAGCAGCAGCAGCAGCAGCAGGAGGAGATGGCGTTCTGCGAGGCGATGATGCCCCCATCGGCATTCCACCGAGGAGGAACTCGTCGTCGTCGATGTCATCTATGTCACTATCCCCACCGTAGCACGGGAGCCTCCTCCAACTCCTCCAATACCGTCTCCTCGACCTTCTCCTTGAGCTTGACCTGATTAAACCATTGTGTCCTGATCAGATTCTACATTTTCACATTTTTTTTTTCAAAAATAGCAGACCTACAAGCTCATATCGCGCCACTCGGTGGCGCGATATGAGCTTGTAGATCTGCTATTTTTCATAGCAGACCATCTCCTCGACCTTCTCCTTGAGCTTGACCTAATCAAACCATTGTGTCCTGATCAGATTCTACATTTTCACTTTTTTTTTTTCAAAAATAGCAGACCTACAAGCTCATATCGCGCCACTCGGTGGCGCGATATGAGCTTGTAGATCTGCTATTTTTCAACAGCTTAAAAACACCAAAACGCGTTCAAAGGGTTCAATTAGACATAATTTTTACAACAAGAATATACATATACAATATACATCTATTTATACAGTATTTATGTTACTATAAAATAAATATATAAATTCCTATTCGTGTGATTTTGGATTCCCTGTGGTCAGGTCGTTTTTCTCTTGCCGTCTCCTCTCCTTTTCGCTTCTCCTTCTGTTTTCCTCTCTTTTTTTTTCTTTTCTTCCTCTCCCCAACTACCTTTTCCCATGTATTCCTTGTTCGTGTTCGTATTGTGTATGTGTGTGCGCGTGTGCATGTTTTGCGAGTGTGTGCGGCGCTAGCATGCTCGTGGATGTGCGCTTGGGTGACTGTGTCTCTTTTGCTTTTCTTTTTTTCCCTACTGTTTTCTCTCTTGACTTAAGTCCCCCCACAGTGTGTAGTCACATATATATTAAAAAATCGCCAGTCTGATGATGGCTAGGGATAGGCAAAATTAAGCCTAAGCATTTGGCGCAATATTTCTATGATAGAGTCCTCCTTCCTTCCTAGAAAGAACAATTGGTAACCATTAAGTGGACCCTTTTAGATCTGTAACTCTTGAGAGCGTAAAATGAAACTTCTTTCTTTTTACGCTCTCATGAGTTCAAACATCTAAATTCAAAATGTAGAAGAATTGCTATTTTGACCAACATTTTGCCAGTAATTTCTCCTAAATTAGTCCGAGAGACTAAACTCAAACATCAAATGATTGTCCTCCTCCGTGGATAAAATGCAGAACAAACAGTGGGCCCTGGTATGAAAACGGTTGAAAACCCACTAGCTCTAGCGCATACATATTCTAGTGCATTTTGGAAGTGCCACTAGTGCATTTTTTGGATTTTGGGCAGTTGGCACAACACTGCGTGAAGTACGTACTCACCTTTGGGGGGAAGGTGATCTTCTACGTCTGGAGGCCACCTCCGCCGCCGCGAAATCCGCCGCAGGCCGAGAAGTACCACACTGAAGAAGGGTAAGGGGTGATCAGTGATGGGCAAGTTACTGGGAAAATGTAGTGAGCTACACTACTTGCTACTCTCGAAAAAATGTAGCTAAGCTACACTACAAGCCACACGACAAAAGTAGCTTGATGTAGCTTGCTACAGAGGGGGGGGGCAGCTGGTTAACCAGATGTAACTCTTTGAGAGCGTAAAAATGAAACCAAATGGACCCGCAAGGGTCCATTTGCTTTCATTTTTACACCCTCAAGAGTTAAACAAAAAATCATCATGTGAATTAGCCCAACTTAGTCTACACAACTAGAGAATGTAGAAGATTAACACCTTTTCTTTTTTGAAGGATAGAAACACTAGTTTGCCTGGCCTGGGCCTGGCGCCCTGGCCTGCCTTGGACTTTTCAAGAAAAAAGAAAAAAAAAAAGAAGAAAAAAAAACCTGCCCAGGCCACTAGGTGGCGCAGGCCACCGGGAAAACTTAGACTAGACTAACAAAAATTATTTTCAAAAGACTAAGACAAAAATCATAACCTAACTCTAATGGAAATCAGAAACATTTTTATCTCCCTTTTTTCTTTTCTTTTTTTTAAGTATGTGAATTAAAACGAGACATATATAAACCTACAATGTATTTGTATGCAAGACTAAACTACCAAGACTAAGACTAAATCATTTTTGACTAGACTAAAAAAATGAATTCCAGAAGACTAAATGGGAATAAAGACTAAAGACTAAATAGGTCTTATTGAAAAGACATAGGGCTCGATTTTGGTTACATTAGCCCTTATACGCAATTAACGCACTTAGCATTGGGGAAGAGGCGTTCCCACACTAAAGTTGATCATTTCGTTACCATCCCATCTCCCTTAAACACCTCCTATACCCGTTAAATTATGCATAGGTGTGGTTTGGGCGTTTTTAGCTTTCATCCAATCCGTGTTGGTCTTGCCATTCCCTTTAATTCATCCCATATCTATTTCCCTTATCCCTACTGCTAAGCCTGACCCTCCTAAGCCCGCAGCCTGGATGCGGCTTAGGACAGACACATGCATGAGTAGCCTATTCTCAAAGATTATAGCTCTCATTTTCAAACAATTATAGCTTGGTCAATTCTCAATCATTTCTTACCATTCAACATGTTATGTTGAAAAAACATGTTCCATGTTTTTTTTGCTGTATGTGGCGTGCATTTATCCCAAGTCTGCGAAATATTATAAAGTAAATTGCAAAAAAGTCGTGAATTCGCGGCAAAAAAGACGTTTTTTTGATCATTCATTTCTCGTTCAATTCTGGACCATTTTTTACATTTCAAAATGCAGCGGGATGCACCGTCAGGCGGGGAGCGAAAATCGAGCCATATGACTAAATCAAAATATTCTAAAAAAAATCGCCAGGTTTACAATCGTTTCTTTTTTTTTTGTAGACCTATTCATTAATTTGTTCATGTCAGAAAGATGTAATCAGGCTGCATTGATATATGTATGTACTTTTTCTTGTTTATATTGTTGAAAATTGCTTGAAGATGTTCTAGTTCAGGGGTTTCAACAGGTGGTCCGGGGACCACCAGTGGTCCTTGAGAAGGTTCCAGGTGGTCCCCAGGCTAAATGATGGAAAGTTGGTTAACCAAATGTAACTCTTGAGAATGTAAAAATGAAACCAAATGGACCCTTGCGGGTCCATTTGGTTTCATTTTCACACTCTCAAGAGTTAAAATATTCATCATCTGAATTAGCACCGCTCAATTAAGAAGTCTACACGGTTTTGTTGGCAAAACACAGCCTGGATTTGTGGACAAAATCAAAAGAATTCATGAATTTTAGGTCTTTGGTGTGAAAATGTAATCAAACGGTGGTCCGTGGCTCAAATGCTGAATAAATGGTGGTCCCTGGAGCCAAAAAAGGTTGAAAACCCCTGTTCTAGTTGATTGAACTTGCCATGGTCCACATTGATCAGAATCGTTTTAACCCTTAGTGTACTGAACGCGTTTTGGTGTCCTAAGCATTATGTTTTAACTATTGAAAAATAGCAGATCTACAAGCTCATAGCGCGCCACCGAGTGGCGCGCTATGAGCTTGTATCTCTGCTATTTTTTGAAAAATCGTGAAAACGTGGTGCAAATCTTTGAATATTATGTTATTCAGAAACTAGAAATCTAGACAGGACACAATGGGTTTTGGTGTTCTAAGCATTATGTTTTAACTATTGAAAAATAGCAGATCTACAAGCTCATAGCGCGCCACCGAGTGGCGCGCTATGAGCTTGTATCTCTGCTATTTTTGAAAAATCGTGAAAATGTGGTGCAAATCTTTGAATATTATGTTATTCAGAAACTAGAAATCTAGACAGGACACAAAAAGGGACGTCCGCCCCCATCGGCATTACCTCCCCTTCGCTTTCATAGTCGAGTAACTCGTCGTCATCCCCACCGTAGCACTGGAGCCTCCTCCTTGAGCTTGACCTACTCCTTGACCTCCCCCTGGTCCACGTCCTCCTTCTCGTCCGGGAGGAGGAAGAAGAGGAGGAAGAGGGGGAGGAGGAGGAGGAGGAGGAGGACTCCTCTTTCTGCGAGTACTCCGAGATCTCGGAGTACGCGATGTACGGGAGGAAGTCCACGTCTTCTTCTGACAGCAGCTTGTGAACGTCGGTGAAGACGCCGTCCCGCGGCCGCTCCTCCGAGTCCTGGATCGAACACGCGCACACACACACACACACACACACACACACACACACACACACACACACACACACACACACACACACACACACACACACACACACACACACACAGGAACTTAGCGCATTGTGTCCTGTCTACATTTCTAGTTTCTGAATAACATAATATCCAAAGATTTGCACCACGTTTTCACGATTTTTCAAAAATAGCAGAGATACAAGCTCATAGCGCGCCACTCGGTGGCGCGCTATGAGCTTGTAGATCTGCTATTTTTCAATAGCTAAAACATAATGCTTAGAACACCAAGGGTTCAGTACACTAAGGGTTAAAAGGTCATGAACCCCCCCAAAAAAACACTTTTTCTTAGATTTTAATAATTATAAATAGTCCTAGAGAGCAATGATATGGTAAATTTTACCCAGGGGGCTTGTATTTTTAGAGCTTTGGGACATTTTGGGGGGCGATTTTGGTGTATTTCCCTTTCCCGGGTAAAAAAAAAAGTTTTCTTTGCGCCGTGACAGTTACATCAATCTAATTAATATTCATGAGGACCTTGGGCTGTCCCTGTCCTGTTCCTTGACTGACCCGTGCACTAAAAGGTGACAAATGCCAAATTTCAAAGCTATTTCAAATGTATGGAGTTACATTTCTAATTATTTTAACGTAAAGCTGTCGACGTTCCTTCACAACGACTGTGAGAAGTGAGAGCGGTTCAGAGACGAGTATAGACAGAGTGGCGACAATAGCCTTAGAGTATAGACAGAGTTGCGACAACTCCGTTCACTTCATGGGGCCAGTCCAGGGAGAGAGAGAGAGAGACAGCCTGCCTTCCTGCCTGCCTGCCTGCCTGCGTTGTCGTGTGTGTGTGTGTGTGTGTGTGTGTGTGTGTGTGTGTGCGTGCGTGCGTGCGTGCGTGCGTGCGTGCGTGTGTGTGTGTGTGCGCGTGCGTGCGTGCGCGTGTGCGTGCGTGCGTGTGTGTGTGACAAACCCTCTCCTCGACGGCCACAAAGCTGGTGTACTGAGACAGGATGTTGTACTCTTTACTGAGCTCAATGATGAACACCTTCAGCTCAGCTTTCTGGACCTGATGAACCACAGCACAGATACAGCAATAGGAGGACAATTTAACCTGATGAACCACAGCACAGATACAGCAAAAGGACGACAATTTAACCTGATGAACCACAGCACAGATACAGCAATAGGAGGACAATTTAACCTGAT
>CM076978.1:51634535-51724535 GCA_039105355.1 Benthosema pterotum
GGTCCATGGTACTCTTATGGGGGTCCACATGGTACCTGGGTGCAGTGCGGCACAAATCCGTAGACCAGGGTGTGACAGTCATTGAAGAGGGCGTGGAGCTGCCGCGGGGCCTGGACCGCAGGGGGCGACCGGGGATCGAACCGCTGCCACTTCACAGACACCGAGCTGCAGCCTGGAGACTGCATGCGACGCACCTGGGACGCCACCTGACACACACACACACACACACACACACACACACACACACACACACACACACACACACACACACACACACACACACACACACACACACACACACACAGTTAAACGTTTAGCACCACTCAACGTGTGGGTTGCACACCCAAAAACACCCCAAATGACAAATTCCACCTGTCTTTGAGGCAGATTCTGAAGATATGGGATCATAAAGAGCATAAACAAAGTCAAGAAAGTGACATGACCCCTGCTGTGTGCCTGGCACACACCTGTGACTCAGTGGCACACACCTGCGACTCAGTGGCACACACCTGCGACTCAGTGGCACACACCTGCGACTCAGTGGCACACACCTGTGACTCAGTGACACACACCTGCGACTCAGTGACACACACCTGCGACTCAGTGGCACACACCTGCGACTCAGTGGCACACACCTGTGACTCAGTGGCACACACCTGTGACTCAGTGACACACACCTGCGACTCAGTGACACACACCTGCGACTCAGTGACACACACCTGCGACTCAGTGACACACACCTGCGACTCAGTGGCACACACCTGTGACTCAGTGGCACACACCTGCGACACCTGCGACTCAGTGACACACACCTGCGACTCAGTGACACACACCTGCGACTCAGTGACACACACCTGCGACTCAGTGACACACACCTGCGACTCAGTGGCACACACCTGTGACTCAGTGACACACACCTGCGACTCAGTGACACACACCTGTGACACCTGCGACTCAGTGACACACACCTGCGACTCAGTGGCACACACCTGCGACACCTGTGACTCAGTGGCACACACCTGTGACTCAGTGGCACACACCTGTGACTCAGTGACACACACCTGCGACTCAGTGGCACACACCTGTGACTCAGTGGCACACACCTGTGACTCAGTGGCACACACCTGTGACTCAGTGGCACACACCTGTGACTCAGTGGCACACACCTGCGACACCTGCGACTCAGTGACACACACCTGCGACTCAGTGGCACACACCTGTGACTCAGTGGCACACACCTGCGACTCAGTGACACACACCTGCGACTCAGTGACACACACCTGCGACTCAGTGGCACACACCTGCGACTCAGTGACACACACCTGCGACTCAGTGGCACACACCTGCGACTCAGTGGCACACACCTGTGACTCAGTGACACACACCTGCGACTCAGTGGCACACACCTGCGACTCAGTGGCACACACCTGCGACACCTGCGACTCAGTGGCACACACCTGTGACTCAGTGGCACACACCTGTGACTCAGTGACACACACCTGCGACTCAGTGGCACACACCTGCGACTCAGTGGCACACACCTGTAACTGTCACACACCTGTGACTCAGTGGCACACACCTGTAACTGTCACACACCTGCGACTCAGTGGCACACACCTGTAACTGTCACACACCTGTGACTCAGTGGCACACACCTGTGACTCAGTGGCACACACCTGCGACTCAGTGGCACACACCTGTGACTCAGTGGCACACACCTGTGACTCAGTGGCACACACCTGTAACTGTCACACACCTGTGACTCAGTGGCACACACCTGCGACTCAGTGGCACACACCTGTGACTCAGTGACACACACCTGCGACTCAGTGACACACACCTGTGACTCAGTGGCACACACCTGTGACTCAGTGACACACACCTGTGACTCAGTGACACACACCTGTGACTCAGTGGCACACACCTGCGACTCAGTGACACACACCTGTGACTCAGTGACACACACCTGTGACTCAGTGACACACACCTGTGACTCAGTGACACACACCTGTGACTCAGTGACACACACCTGTGACTCAGTGACACACACCTGCGACTCAGTGACACACACCTGTGACTCAGTGACACACACCTGCGACTCAGTGGCACACACCTGCGACTCAGTGGCACACACCTGTGACTCAGTGTCACACACCTGCGACTCAGTGGCACACACCTGTGACTCAGTGGCACACACCTGCGACTCAGTGACACACACCTGCGACTCAGTGACACACATGTGTAACTGTCACACACCTGCCAGCACTTGAAGTTCAAAACAGTGAATGCCAACAGAACATTTCATTTTGCCACGTTTTGAGGGTGCAACCCACACGTTTAGCAGTGTTACTCATTCCACGAATGTCTGATCTTTACAAGCCGTACCTTGTTGTAAAACTGGCGATCAAAGCCATAAGATACAATACCAATTGGTCTTATTAAAGTGGAGAGAATAATTACAGACAGACAGACAGACACACAGACAGACGTACTGTGGAAAATCGTAGTCAAGTGTTTAACTCGACTTTTTTGAGCTTTCTACAATTACAATTGTATATAAGATATAGCTATAGCTATAGAAGTCCCTTGTGCTGCTATTCACATACGCATAAAATAATAACAGACGCCCTGCGGTTGTTTCTCGCCCCATAAGGCATTTTACTTGTTATTATTATACCTTTGCAGGGGCACTATCTTCTATGTATACAGGTTTAATGTTTGTTCTTGAAACGCCATTGACAATGAAGAGTCTCACCTTCGCAGACCAGGTGTGTTTGGTTTTTGTGTCGAAGAATTCATAGGCTCCTCCCCCAGCTTCGGCCAGGGCTCTCAGCATGTGCCGATTGGCTGTCGGGCTGAAGGGACAGGACATGGAGGAATTGAATACATGAATCCCCGGTTAATCACTTGCTTGTATGATGATAAAAACGCCCCTCACTGTACCCAGGTACAGAGTTCATTTCATACGACCTCATCAAACCCTGTACACTAGCGATGTGCTCACAATGCATTACGTTGGCGTTGTGAGCTTTTAGAGGCTATTGCATTTGAGGTGCCACTGCGGGGCAACGACGTTGAAGTATATCGAAACTAAAACGAGCATTCATTTGCAGGGGTTGACACTAAGGTCTCCGAGGCACTTGCCCATCGGGCAAGTGCAAGTCAGGTTCTACTTGCCCTCAGGTCATGGTCACTTGCCCCCCAGGTTCCAGGTGGTCCCCAGTTAAGTTGGTTAACCAGATTTAACTCTTGAGAACGTAAAAATGAAACCAAATGGACCCTTGCGGGTCCATTTGGTTTCATTTTTACACTCTCAAGAGTTAAAATTCATCATCTTAATTAGTCATTTTGATGTTAATTTGCCTGTTTTGTTTCCCAAATCCAGCCTGGAATTGTGGACAGCTAGAAAGCAGGGAAAGACACAGAGGCAGAGTGCAATGACTGCCTTCAAGACAAATTTATCTTGTGTTGTGTTATAGTGCACTAAGTTGCACACTTGCCCGATCGGGCAACCAGGTAGCAGTCTTCACTTGCCCCACCATTTTTTTTACTTGCCCCGGGCAAGCGGGCAAGTGTTAGTGTCAAGCCCTGATTTGGAATGGAGAACTATAATGGCTGCAGTACAGATAACCCAAATGACTGAACAGATGTCATGTCACCTAGGCTATGTGTTAAGGGTTTTGTTCATTGATGATATTAAAGGCTACTTTTTGTTTTTTGCGGAATGTGGGGCGGGTGAGACGGGTTGTTGTTGTTGTTTTGCACTCTGTCTCCGGCACCGTTAACCCGGTCGATGCCAAACTCCCCGGACGCCCACGATGAACCTCTGCCCCCACATTTTCTAGAGCGGCCTGTTATAGCGCCACCAGGAGGCCAGTCTTTGTAAAGCACATTATTTCATTTTGCTCCTCTAGATTCTGCCCCGAAGTTCTGCTGTTACGCAGAATCTCTATAGTCATGTGCTCAAGACAGATCTGTCCGATATTATTTTCCATCCTAATTCACGGGGGCGGCTGTGGCTCAGGAGGTAGAGCAGGTCGGCCAATGATCCAATGGTCGGCGGTTTGAATCCCGGCTCCTACTGTCTACATGTGGAAGTGTCCTTGGACAAGACACTAAACCTCACCTTGCCTCCAGTGGTTGCCACCACTGGTGTGTGAATGTGGGAAGTTTAGGACGCTGGCCTTGACTGTTAACTGCTCTACTTCCCAATGTATGAATGAATGGAGCATTGTAAAGCGCTTTGAGTATACACATTATAGAGTATACACAGTGCATAGAAAAGCGCTATAAAAATGCAATCCATTAATTGTCTATAATTGGCTTTCAAAGTTTGCAGGATTGGCTTGTTTTGAACAGAAAGCAGCAAATCACAAACGCAGAGTGCATTTTACATGAAAACTTTAACACAATTTCCTACTAGGCCGAGAAATATAACTCCACTCTTTTCATGTTGACCTGTTATAGCGCCACCATCAGGTGGATTTTTGCAAACACATATTTTTGCCATCAAAGGCATAAAAAAAGAACCCTTTTCACATTGGCCTATAGCGCCACCAGGAGGCCACAACCTGAAGACATGCTCCATATATATCTGTAACTCTACCTGAGGCCACAGGTGAACAGGCGGCTGTGACTCAGGCCGTCTCTGACCAGGCTCAAGGTGAGCTCTGGGTTCTGGATGTGTCCGTCAGACAGCAGCAGCAGGTTCCTGAGGCCCTGGGACCGAGGCAGCAGGCTCAGGGCCCTCAGGGGTCTCCACAGCTCAGTGCTGCCCCCTACTGGGGGCTGGGACTAGGGACAGTAGGAGAGGGGAGAAGAATTAGTTTAAATAGATGGTTTTCAACAGCCAGTGGTCCGGGCGATTGGGGGTGGGGGGTATATAAAGTTAGGAGGAAAAATGGGAGGAAAAAATGTTGTTGTTTTTTGGTCAGTCTTAACTTAATTCAATTGTAACATCATACTCATCTATCTATATAATTCTAGGAATCGTGTCTGTCTGTCTGTTACCTGCGCAATGCACTGTGCAATGAGGATCAATCACACATGCCACGGCGCACGGACAGCCTCGATGAACCTCGCGTAGCACAGCCCTGTCATCCAGCACCAATGTGCGCTACTCGCAAACACCAAACATTATACCGATCATTTTAATTTAATAGATTTTAATTAAACAGCTCATCACCGCGCAGATCACGTGTCACAGACACACATTTATTTGCGGTCACAGTTTGTCGTACAACACGGGATCACCTCCCTTTGCGCTTAGCGTTCTCTGTCCTTGCTGTCCGCCTGACAGGCGGCTGGCCACGGTGCGATGATACACGCGCTACTACGGTCATCTACGGCTTATTTCTACTACCACTGAAATCTACACACCTGGATATTCATTACGCGCAGCGACCATGGCAACCACTTCTCTCTAAACTTTTTCAACTGCTCACTCAAAACAAAAGAAAGCCTCCCAAGAGGACTGTGTGTTCGCATTGTCCCGTATGTGCTCTTGCGTTCGTGTGTGTGTGTGTGTGTGTGTGTGGTGAAGTGCGTTTGGATCGGGAATGCAATAATCTTTAGCTCGCTATCAACGCAACATAACGCCCCCACCCACATACACTGACACTGCATAAACCAATACTCAGACACACAGGCTACTCACTGTTAAGTTAATGCAGCCCGCTCCGACAAAATTAGCCAGTCTTCAAGCTCACATTATAGATTCCTCAAGCCAGAGCTAAAAAAAATGCACATTGTGCACACAATTTCACCTAGCCTTTGATTTGAGCGACTCAAAAAATATATTTGGGAGTAGCCTACCAGGCTGTGTGAATGAGCATAGGCTACTTCATATGTAGGCCTATACAGTAGGTCTATAACATTACTTTTGTGCCTAAGTTCAACCCAACTATCCAACATCAACAATTCCCTCCCAATCAATGTGATCTATACATAATTTCCAGATCATATATTACACAACATAGGACTAGTTTAAACAAATTTATATTTTTAATTCCATTCATGCTTTGTAATGAGTACTTGCAACATTACCTGATTGACATCGACATTAAAAGGGAATTCCACCTATAAACACAACTTGATGACATCATCAAGTAGTTTTACCATGTTAAGGATTTTTCTTTTCTTTTCTTTTTTTTAACCAAATGGGAATGTGGGAATGTGAACCAAATGGACCCCTGGTTAGTTCTCAAACTCTGCCCGAACCCGACCAGGATCGAACCCGAAAGGCCCGACCCGGCATTTAGGGCCGGGTAGGGCCGAAAATCTATCCTAATGATTAGGGCCGGGTAGGGCCTCGGGCCCCATGAAAAAAATAATAGATGTTGAATTATTTAACTATAGTAAGAATAATAGTTATTTTCTGTATTTACCTATTATGAAGATGGTGCTGATTGCCATTTCATTTTTAATCTGTGGCGAATTCTCAAATTTTGCCCAAACCCGACAGTTTAGGGCCGGGCCGGGCCGGGCCTAGGGCCTGAACAGTTAGGGCCGGTTAGGGCCGGGCCTTAATTTTCAGGCCCGTTGAGATCTTAAGTTGAAACTCCACTGAATGTTCAAAGTCCAGGTTTGTTGAGGTTGTAATGGAAAACAAAAAAGAAAAGAAAATCCTGTGTCTCAGATCTCACCTGGATGAAGCTCTTGGCATCCTGGAGGCCTGTTGGCCAAAGCCCTTTGGTACCAACGAAGGCTTCTTTGTGTTCTGAAAGACACAACCATACAGTATACAGTATATGAACCCTTTCTGTACTGAACGCATTTTGGTGTTCAACGCATAATGTTACACTTAAGCTATTGAAAATATCAGAGTTACAAGCTCACAGCGTGCCACTCGGTGGCGCGCTGTGAGCTTGTAACACCTCCAGGTTTTGACTTAAAACCTGATACTTAAGACCATCAAAATAGGGCCCTACGACTATTGTCAAAAGCATAAGGCCAGTCCGCTACCTCACCAGGTTGGTGGAGGGTGTGTAGAGCCCAGGATCACATTAGGTCATTGGCCCTGGGTGAAAAAAATTGGGTTACAAAATTGTGGGGCTAAAATAAAATAAAAACAACAAACCTGACCTGTGCCAAAGAGGATGACATTGACTTTCCAGTGGACTTTCCAGTTTGAGTCGTGGAGCTCTGAGACTATCTTCAGGGCGATGGCCTTGGCGTTACGAAGGGCTTCTCCACGCATGGACTCAGACGAGTCCAGCAGGAGGATCAACTCCTGGTCACCTGAAGAAATCACCTTGAAGTCTGGGTAGAACACCAGCATGGAGGCCTGGAATGGATGGATGGATGAGTGGATGCATGAGTGGAGGAGAGACACGTTCAAAGTTAAGGTCACGGTCAAGGTAAACTTTATTTCTCCACAAGGGGAATTTTTCTTGGACTTGGACCCTACTACAGCCACACACAACATAAAGGTAGTGAGTCTGTGGTCCTGATTTCAGTGGGAAGTGCATTCCATAGTTTTTGGAGCCAGGAGGGAGAAGAGTTTGTGTTGAGTGGAGCGTTGTCCAGGCTACTGGGCAACTGAGCGTTGTCCAGGGTACTGCCAGCTTCCCAGTGCCGGCTGATCGGAGTGCACAGGACAGGAGGGCTTGCAGGGTTTTATGAGACCAGTGACATATGGTGGAGTCAAACCTTTGGTTGCTTTGAATCAAGCGCGAGAGTTTTGAACTCTCACGCTTGAACGGGAGGGGCTTAAGTGCAGACGATGTTGCCCATTCTGGGTGGAACTCCAATTTTGGTGTTGTTTAATTCCGTAATGCATTGCATTAGAAGACTTAGAAGGCATTAGAAGTCCTTTCGGAATCAAAGTTTAATCCAAAGCAACTTATAGTAAGCAAGAAAAATCATAAATATATTTATGATATGCATAAATATTCATCAGTTCCTATGTAAGTTTAAGAATATCTAAGCCCATATGGAAAAAAAACATACTCTTGAAACTGGCACCTTTCATATAAGAGAATAAAGTTAAGGTATATATATATAGTATTTCTCTGTAAAGTGAAACACAGATAAAATATATATATAATATGAGAATTATATGACATTAAAAAAGACATAAGGTCCATAATATTTTTTGTGATGATATATGACATGCAAAACAGATATGACATAGTATTTATTATTATTATTATTATTATTATTATTATTATTATTATTTATTATTATTATTATTATTATTATTATTATTATTTTTGCAAAGTGGCTTGTATGAAAGGTGCCACAAGAGTTCAGAGAATCAGAGTTTTGTATTTAGTGCGGGCAGCGACCGGGAGCCAATGGAGGGAGCGGAGAAAGGGAGTGTGATGAGAGAATTTTGGCTGGTTGAAAACCAGGTGAGGTGTGGCATTTTGGATCATTTGGAGAGACTTAAGTGGTTATGCCGTTAGATCAGTAACAGTAAGGAGGGATTTAGAGTAGTCAAGTTGTAAGGACGGACAGACATACAGACAGACAGACAGACAGACCTGGCTGTCTTTGTCAGGGTGATTCTCCACCCACATCCGGGGCAAGTGGATCTGAGACAGTTTGATTGACAGCTGGAAACCGTCTGGACCCAGAGCCTCTCCTGGTACCACACTGACCACCGCCTTACAGGCTGTTTTCTACACACACACACACACACACACACACACACACACACACACACACACACACACACACACACACACACACACACACACACACACACACACACACACACACACAGTTAGCGTTAACATAGACCAACACAATATTGAAAAGTAGAACAAACATTTTTAGTTGCTTGCAACCAGTTGCAGCCAGTTGCTCAGTAGTTGCAACCAGGTTGCAGCCAGTTGCTCAGTAGTTGCGAGCAGGTTGCAACCAGTTGCTCAGTAGTTGCGACCAGGTTGCACCCAGTTGCTCAGTAGTTGCGACCAGGTTGCAACAGTTGCTCAGTAGTTGCGACCAGGACAGGTTGCAACCAGTTGCTCAGTAGTTGCGACCAGGACAGGTTGCAACCAGTTGCTCAGTAGTTGCAACCAGTTGCTCAGTAGTTGTGACAAGGTTGAACTAGTTGCTTAATAGTGTTGCGTTGTGAGACGTAGATGTGATATTTTGTGAGTGTTTGTGAGTGTTTAGTAAGGACTAAACTCTTCCAGTAACTCTTACCTTGATTCTGACTTTGTGAGTGTTACATCTGAGGCTGGTGATTTCATTGGGCATGTCGATGGACAAGTTCAGGGAGAACTCACTGACACACACACAACACACACAACACACACACACACACACACACACACACACACACACACACACACACACACACACACACACACACACACACACACAGTTGGACTTTTGGTTCATTATCCTAATTGGCTTTTATGTTATTATTCATTTGAATTGTTTGAATTGTTTAGTATGTTAGATGTATAGTTTTAGTCTTAGTTTTCAACTCTCACTACTTGCCACTTTATTTATATTTATATTTATACCTGGTCGTAGCTTAGCACCTTCACCCCACTTTATACTGCTACAGTTGCACCTTAATACTCTAGTCTGTTGCACTACGTCACTTACTGTTCTTGTTTTGTTTGTAGTCGTCATTTTTCTTATTGCACTGTCTATTGTCTATTGTCTTATTGCACTGAGGAACAATGGAAACGTTATTTCATCCCTGTTTATGTCTTGACATACACTGGAGTGACAAATAAAGAAACTTGAACTTGAATGAAACAAGCTGAAATATAAAATGGCTACTATTTCAGTGCTGGAAAAGAGTGCACATCATGGCCTGATGACCTGATCGAGTAAGATTGAAACATTTTCATATTGATAATAACGAATATGACCAGGTGGTGTAGGCTGGCTTTATCATTCATCTGCTGAAAGAGTGCACATCCCCTAGCCCAAACATGAAACGATACCTCAGCATACAAGCGTTTTCTTCATTTTTATTCTGAATACTGTATTTCAAAGCGCCTTTTAAAGTAAATACTGTAACATTGTGGTGATCCAGATCTTAAGACCTTTAGTAAGATTAAACAGCGAAGAAACATACAATTATAACTCACCCCTTAGTATCCATGTCAGTCATACACACCTTCTTGACAGTAGCCTGTAAATAAAGTGTTTTGGAGGCACATGAAAAATCGTATCCAAAAACGAGATTTTTGTATCAAAATAGTACAAAATACAAAATATTAGTTTTGCGCTAAATCTCATGAAATGGTAGTCGGTGGCTCAAATTCTGAATACATAATGGGCCTTGAAAACCACTAACATATCAATACATCACCATTTTGATGATCTGGTTAAGTGCTAACCCTTCCCCACACTGCTCATCTAAGTGGTCTATTTAAGGACTAACCTTTCCCCACACTACTCACCTGGGTGGTCTGGTGGAATACCAACCCTTCCCCACACTGTTTACCTTGGTGGTCTATTTAAGTACTAACCCTTCCCCACACTGCTCACCTGGGTGGTTTATTTAAGTACTAACCCTTCCCCACACTGTTCACCTGGGTGGTCTATTTAATTACTAACCCTTCCCCACACTACTCACCTGTGTGGTCTGGTTAAGTACTAACCCTTCCCCACACTGGTCATCTAGGTGGTCTATTTAAGTGCTAACCCTTCCCCACACTGCTCACTTGTGTGGTCTATTTAAGTACTAACCCTTCCCCACACTGCTCACCTGTGTGGTCTATTTAAGTACTAACCCTTCCCCACACTGCTCACCTGTGTGGTTTATTTAAGTACTAACCCTTCCCCACACTACTCACCTGTGTGGTCTGGTTAAGTACTAACCCTTCCCCACACTACTCACCTGTGTGGTTTGGTTGAGTGCGTTTCTCTCCTGCCATGGCGCCACACTGCCAGGCAGAGAGAAGACCACACGGCCGTTCCGTACGATGAGCTCTGAGACGAACGTGACTTTGATGAGGACGGTGGCGCCAGGCGGCAGGTTCCCCACGCTGATGGTGAACACGTCCTGACATAACGATGACCTCATCATTATCATTCACTGTACATTATTGACACACACACAGGTGGCGTCGCATGCATGATAGATGTGTTTTCTAGGGATTTTTCATGGATCAAAGTATGATCTCCTCAGCGTTTGCTCCAAACACAAACCCAATAGTGTGGGTAAGTTTATATGATTAGATTGAAAGCAGTCAGTTAACAGAAACAGTTTGTGTGTGCATGTGTAAATGTGTGTGTGCAGGTGATATCAACATACAGGGGCGTCTTGGTCCATGAGGTAAGCTCCATGGCCTTTGGCCACAGCCTGCTTGTACTCCTTACGCGCCTGTTCCTTCTCTTTCACCTAAAAACAACAACCACACACAACGCAGTCAGTCCTGAAGTGATGAGGTGCGTTCAAACATGCACTGTTAAAGCGGCACAATGACCTACATAGTCAATACAAAGACAAGAAGTTGCACGAACAGGCAAGGCACAACCAGGCGCTGTGCCTTGCCTGATTCTTTTTTGTTCAAAACAAGCTTGACATCATTTCTAGTTCAAACCATATGACCGTGTGATCCATTTGAGGTGGATTAAAACGGTGATGCCACATAATTTCGTGCCAAAGTCGCAAAGTGTTAGGCTACTTCAATTCAGAGTAGACATCAGACACCAGAGGGTTGGTTCATAAAATGAGTCAATACATCATTCCATCAATCAAAACAAACCCTGTTTAGGAAATGCTGGCATAGACGGCGTGACTGTACAGGCCACAAATGAGAGATAATACAAACACAGCTGACCTGTCCCACCACGTGTTTCCCGTTGATGAACGCCTCGAATCCACACATGGCGGCGCAGTCGTCCAATGGGAACACGTATTTGGCCTCGATGGGCACCGCGCTCTGATTGGTGTACTTCTGGAAGATGATCACCTGGGAGCCAATAGGGATGAGGGTAACAGACGCTCCTCTCAAACAGCCAGTCAGGCATTACATTACATAGTATCGGGGGTCTCTAACGATGTGTGTTACCATCACATCCACCGACAGCGCCCCCAGGCTTGAAGCAACGGGCCATGGTGGCGAAAAGTGGAAGTGCAGCCTTATAATGGAAGTGAACGGGCTTCGTGACGTCACAGGTGTCATGGCGGCACACTGGTGACCACCAAAATTTGGTGTCCGGAAGTTGCTTACAATGTTATTCCAATGGGAACTTCCGGCAGTCTTCCGGGTGCTTCAAAGCGCCCCTGAGCAACTTGTATTGAAATGAACGGCAAGGGGGCGGGGCTATCGCTCCAGTCCGCCCTCTATATTTATAACTCTATGGTTACCAGTTTTTGGTGACCTGTTTCCTGGTCACGTGACCCGAGTAACCAATACATGACAGCAGAGCATGTGGGCAGCCAATCAGGACTAGACCCTCTAGTTTCTTTGGGCATCCATTAGTCAGGTTTCACTGGACAAAAACAGTCAAATAGCACTGTATCCTGATAGTTATCATTGCTATTCCTGTTTTTTCCCCTGCCAAGGTACTGGTGGGGAACGGATGCAAAGCACACATACTGTTGCCTCCATTCAGGCAGTGTTGCCATGTTTCCCATGTTTATTATAAGCAATAATAAGCAGTCATTTAGACATAAGACATAAGCAGACTTTTTTTTTTTAAATGCAGGTCACTTGCAAATAAAAGATTGGTAGTTGCTCGTTGAGGGTACAGTAGATGCTTATTTTTTTGGGGCTTGCTTCCTAATGTTTAAACCAGTAGTTCTCACATTTCTTCGCGTCAAGGAAACGCCGATTAATATGTCATTTTCCACAGACAACCATCGGGATATACCTTTTTTTAATTGAAATGTTTAACAAATATTTCAGCACTACTACAGTATATTGTGTTTGTACCTGAGAGAGCAGGTCCATCAGTTTGCACCTCACATGAACAGCCTGTAGAGGGAGCTGTTGTCCAGCGCTGTCCAACAGCCCAGAGGTCACTTTATCCAGTGGATTCTCACTGATCCACACACTGTCCTCCTCAGACACAGCTATGTGCACGCACACACACACGCACACGCACACGCACACGCACACACACACGCACACGCACACACGCACACGCACACACACACAAACCCTTAGATTTTATATCCATTATCCATCCATTTACCACACGACTGAATTTCAGCCCACAAATATGTTCTATTAAAAGGTGATGGGGGTACTTCTCGTTTTTGTGGAAAAAGCTTAAGCTCAGAAAAATCTTGAAAATCAGTAGCTTTATCATCGTGAGATGTGGAGACCAGTGAATTGGCCTGAATATAAGAATATAAGTAAGTAATATAAGTGTTTTTTTTCCCCCAATGTAAATATCCTAAAAAATTGAGTCGTGTTACAACCAGGGTAGTCTTATATTCGGGACAATACGGTATTATAAGCAATGCATTACAACATTTTAATAGCATTTTTTTTCCTTCTTTATCTCAGACTGCTTGCTTCATTAAATCACTTCCTGTAAATATCTAGTAGCTATGACAACCATAAGAGCCGCAGTGGCCCTTTAAATAAAATCACAGTCCTCCATCACCTCCACATTTGACTCCACCAGTCCTCCCCTTTTCTCCTAATCAGAGGCAGCTCAGCGAGGCTCGTCCTGATTGGCTAACAAATAGTCCCGCCAGGAGTATTTGTTAGCCAATGATAAAGCTCATAAGGATTTCTTTGGACGACTCCTGCAGCCCCTAGAGGCGTCAAAAAGACGAGATTTTTTTTTGGAGATGATCCAATGAAAGTTAACAGTTTGCATGCCCTTGAAGTAGAGCTACGTCAGGCTTATCATTATCAAATAATTGTTATGACCGATGTCGCTTAGGTTGATCTACGTCTCTCTACGTCGCTTACCGTCGCTGGTTTGATACGATCCCAATGATAACGCATATTACCGCATATTCCAGTCAGAACGGACCAAAATAAGGGATGGACCAATCCGGGACCGGAAGTATGTCGCCAAATAACTTGTCCGACAGGAATCATGGATCGAAATATGAAATATGACTTTTAGATGAAAATCGCTGGCACAAGCTACCTCAAAAAATATGAAAAAGGACTGGCACTGAGAGTGTTTTAATGAAAAAAACAAAAACAATCGAAAAGGATGTAATTGTTATTTTGTCCAAAACATTACATTTAGGAGCTTTCATTGTGATACGGGCAGCGACCAGCAGGTAACTTACCCAGTGGTTTTTGTTTTGTAAAGTGTCTGAGTACCTAGAGTAAGTGTATTATTATGTATTCAATGGCAGTTGTAAGGAGTTGCGTTGTCGTGACATGTCCTTTCCAGTTTCCAGTGATTTATTGCATGGAGGTGTGACTGGTTTGCATGGGTGTGGTTTTGGGACTTACTGTCGGTGTTTGCAAAGCTGGTTGGAGGTGGAAGGAGCTCAGAGGAGGTGTCCACACTGGGATGGAAGTCCTGCAGGCGGTCTCCTTCAGTGGTGAAGCGAACTACGTAGCGCAGCTTCACCTGGTCGGTACTGAACACCACAAACTCATCGTCCTGGAACGCACGGTACATACACACACTAGTGTTGTAGTCAAGACCACCTAAATCGAGACCAAGGCAAGACCAAGACCTAGGGGCGTCGAGACCAAAACGAGACCGAGACACTCAAAGACTTGGTGAAGACGAGATCAAGATGAGACTAGCACCTAGAGGGTCCGAGAACAAGACGTTTCGAGATCGAGACCGAGACCGGGGCCAAGACCTAGAGAGGTCAAGGCCAAAAAGCCAATTTTTGATTGTTCTGTAGTAATAGTATAACATAACACATTACAGAGACTTTAGTTGTTATTGTACAATACTAACTGTCGGTTTGCGGACTGCTAGCAATATCTGGAGTAGTCTGATTGGCGAAAGAGACCCGAGACCAAGACAATTTGAGGGTGAGACCAAGATGAGGCCACGAGACAAATGAGGTGCAGAGCGGCAAGACGGAGACAAGACCAAGACAATTGAGGGCGAGACAAAAACAAGACCTAGACAACGAAAGTTTGTCTTGAAACTGGTCTGGAGATGAGACAATGTCTCGAGAACTACAACACACACATATCATTTGGGACATGCGCCGGAATGCGCTGCCATGCGTCAAGACTGTCTTGCTGCTTTGGTGTAGAAAGGGCATAAGCAAATAGTAAACACACATTTAGACAAACTGAACGGTCAACATTCCAAACACTATACACACACACATACACACCTGGAACTCAGAGGGAGTGGCGGGGGTCTGGCGGACCCCGTGGACACTGTGGTAACCTTCCGGGGCCTGGCAGAGGCTGGGGTCCTTGATGTGCAGGTCCTTACAGTTCCCCAGAGCCACGTCACACACCAGCAGCAGCCGAGAGCCGTCTGTCTCACTGGGCCTGGAGTACTTCACACTGGTGCTGTGGATCGTGGACAAGATGGAGACTGGCTGACTTCTTCTATGCATGTGGAGTCCAAGCTGATTGTTTTCACCCGATAGGGGGAGTTTTCCTTTTCCCTTCCATCAGGTGCCCCGGCTGGCCAAGGGGAGGCAGTCTATAGAGACCACGGTTGCTGCATGTTTTTTGTGAGGGTACCTACACTAAGGGACACGGGAATGAAATTTGAGGGTATCTACCCTAGGGGACACGAAGAGAACGTGTGAGGGTACCTACCCTAGGGGACACAGGGAGAACATGTGAGGGTATCTACCCTAGGGGACACAGGGAGAACATGTGAGGGTATCTACCCTAGGGGACACAGGGAGAACATGTGAGGGTATCTACCCTAGGGGACACGGGGAGAACATGTGAGGGTACCTACCCTAGGGGATATGAGGAGAACATGTGAGGCTACGTACCCTAGGGGACATGGGATAAAATGTGAGGGTACCTACCCTAGGGGACACAGGGAGAACATGTGAGTGTATCTACCCTAGGGGACACGGGGAGAACATGTGAGGGTACCTACCCTAGGGGACACGGGGAGAACATGTGAGGGTATCTACCCTAGGGGACACAGGGAGAACATGTGAGGGTATAGGGGACACGGGGAGAACATGTGAGGGTATCTACCCTAGGGGACACGGGGAGAACATGTGATGGTATCTACCCTAGGGGACACAGGGAGAACATGTGAGGGTATCTACCCTAGGGGACACGGGGAGAACATGTGAGGGTACCTACACTAGGGGACACGGGGAGAACATGTGAGGGTATCTACCCTAGGGGACACGGGGAGAACATGTGAGGGTATCTACCCTAGGGGACACGGGGAGAACATGTGAGGGTATCTACCCTAGGGGACACGGGGAGAACATGTGAGGGTACCTACACTAGGGGACACGGGGAGAACATGTGAGGGTATCTACCCTAGGGGACACGGGGAGAACATGTGAGGGTATCTACCCTAGGGGACACGGGGAGAACATGTGAGGGTATCTACCCTAGGGGGCACGGGGAGAACATGTGAGGGTATCTACCCTAGGGGACACAGGGGGAACATGTGAGGGTATCTACCCTAGGGGACACGGGGAGAACATGTGAGGGTATCTACCCTAGGGGACACGGGGAGAACATGTGAGGGTATCTACCCTAGGGGACACGGGGAGAACATGTGAGGGTATCTACCCTAGGGGACATGGTGGAGAACATGTGAGGGTATCCACCCTAGGGGACATGGTGGAGAACATGTGAGGGTATCTACCCTAGGGGACATGGTGGAGAACATGTGAGGGTATCTACCCTAGGGGACATGGGGAGAACATGTGAGGGTATCTACCCTAGGGGACATGGTGGAGAACATGTGAGGGTACCTACCCTTAGTACGTCCGTCCGTCTATTTGTTTGTCAATTCAAACACAAAAACACTTTGGTAGTGCAATGATGAATGCTACAGAATTATAAAACTTAAAGGAAAAGACAGCCTAATGCAGTCTAAATGACAAAATTAGGCATAGGCCTATGGCATATACCTGTAACTTCCAACAGACCTCTAACATCGGCCTGTAACAGTGCAACACTTCAGAATCAGATACATCTGTCAAAAACGCAAAACAAACAAATCAAACTATAATAATAATAATAACCATAATAATAAGAATAATATTCAACAACGAATAATGCAACATTTGTGCAAAAACAACAGTACCAGTCTTGTAAACTTAACGAAATAAGTAGGCTCAATTAGCGGTCAATAGGCCTACCGCAACACAGACAGACATCGTTATGTCAGTCCTATTTTAATATTGTGCACGGTCAAACACAAATAGACTGAATCAAATACTTGAAAACGATAACATCAACAGGAGAGAAATAATGGGTTCAATATGTGGCCTAATGCAGATAAAAACAACAACAGAGCAATCTATGCCAGGGGTTTTCAACTAAATGAAACCAAATGGACCCTGCCGGGTCCATTTGGTTTCATTTTTACACTCATTTCATTTTTTACACTCATTTCATTTTACACTCTCAAGAGTTAAAATATTCCTCATGTGAATTAGTCTTAATCTATATAACTAGAAGATTAATGGTCATGGACAAAAGCAAAAGTTTAGTTTTGGGGTCTGTGGGGCTAAAATGTCATCAAATGGTGGTCCGTTGCTCAAATGCTGAATAAATGGTGGGCCCTGGGATGAAAAAGCCCCCTGATCTACTCAAACTGGGTTATCACATCCTTGTTACGTGCGAGGAAAACGAGCATGTCTACCTTGTGCGGCTTCAGGGAGCAACGGAAATCGGTGACGACATTCCCTGCTTCACTGAAAACTCTCTCGGACGGTGCGCTTGTAGCACAAATACACAAGTACTTGCGTGCGACTTTAGACAGCAGAGGGAACCTCGCCTGGTTCCCACGCCACCAAACAATTGTCGATCGGATCCTCCTGCAGATAATGAGTCAGTTCACGTTCTGCACGAACTCTCCTGGGCACCTCCAACGCAGGACCACCGGGTAACTTAAGCAGGTCACCCAGACTCATCTTCTTTTTTGCCGGTGGTGTAATTGTTGGCTCCGCGGCGCTCGCACTGCTCGCGGCTCCCGCTGCTGCAGCTCCC
Source organism: Benthosema pterotum (assembly GCA_039105355.1). Taxonomy (NCBI): domain Eukaryota; kingdom Metazoa; phylum Chordata; class Actinopteri; order Myctophiformes; family Myctophidae; genus Benthosema; species Benthosema pterotum. Next base: position 51,652,562 of record CM076978.1, read on the forward strand.
GCGGTGGCCGACGCGGGCCTCGCTTCGGCCTGGTGGTTCGGAGCAAGCAGCAGCAGCTCGTCAAGCAGGGCAAATTTCGTTTCATCCACGTCCTCAATACGAGTGCCTCTGTATCTAGGGTCGAGGAAGCAGGCCTTGGACAAGATCTCCTGCAGTGCAGCAGGTTGGTACTTTTCCTCCAGGAGAGTCAACATCGTTTGCTTGATGTGCTTTGTCAAATTGGTGTCGTCTGGTTTCGGAGCCAGGTGATCATCATTCAGGAGTTTCAGAACGGGTTTGACAGATGACACAGTGACGTAGTTTTCGCCAGACAGTAGATCCGTGAACGCAGCCACTGGTTGCAGCGCACCATTCACAGACTCCATAATAGAGATGTCTTGCCTGGTTGGAATTAAATGCTCAGTTTGCCGGTGTGAGTACCAAATCTGCTCGGGTGGGGAAATGTGCTCGGGGGGCCCCGCACAGCCGACTGACGTCATCACATATCCAAACTTTATTGAGACGCGGACCAAACATCACAGATGTCTCAGCTGTTGCCATTACAGCACGTTACAGGTAATCTTACATTAGTTTATGCAACGTAATGACTAAACAGATTATAATGTTGTATTTTATATACTCTTTATGTGTTCTCCATATGAAACAAATAGGACCTAGCCAAACAGAGCTAACTTGTTAGCTATGCATGTTTACTTTACACCTTGTTCAAAGGGCTGTGCTGAATAATCGTTTCAGAAATGTAACATCACAATGCTATGTTTGATGCTCTGATATCAATGTGTTAATAGATTAAAAAAGAATAATATGCGGTGTGAAATCTGAGCGGACAATAGTGACCTTATCACCAGAACTATTTATTACAGCAGATCAGCAGCTCACTGTGAGCTTGTATGTCTGCTAATTTCATAGGCTATATGATATGTGTGTAGGATTAAACTGTCACCTTAGTCCTACTGCATGTCAGTTTGTCATTCATCTTATATTGTATTGTATCATGTTCAAGAAGTCATATTGGACTCTTCATACAGCACATACAGCGCTAGCCTTAAAGGGACACTTCACCTTTTTGCAAAATTAATATACATGTATGTTGATAACATTTAGAAGATTTAGAACACATTACTGTTTTTTAATATGTGTAATATGTGGATATATTATTAGATATATTATGAATGTGGAACCTTTAAAGGTCCACAAAGGGGTTTTATCGACACCATAAATCCTACATTCACACCACTAAACTGGATCAAACAATTAAAACCTCTTATTCTCGCCCCCTCTCCCATTTCTCAGACTCTGAGGGTGAATGTCCATCTGCTCGATGAAGACCACACAAACCCTCTCCAAAGACTTCATAGTCAGCGACATTCCAGGAACTATACACTCCTTGTCCATGTCCAAGCAATGTAATAAATGGATAATAAATGAATCATTGCTTTGATGATTGTACAGTACACAATGACTAAATAACTCACCAAAGAATAAACATATACTGATGTGCTAGTGGTGTGCTACTATGATGTATAATATAAGTATTAATTTAGACCTGCATAGCAACAGTTGCTTTACTATTTAGATTGGCATTGGACAGTGACCAAAGGGTGGGATTTTGGGAATTAATTCCCCATCGATGATGTGCATGATGTCTAAACAGAGTAGGAAAAAATGATGGCATTTTATTATGTACATTAGTGAAGATTTGTGGCCAGGTTGAAAAGTGGTGAAGTGGTCCTTTAAGCATGGAAGTTTATCTATTCTGGTGTGATGAAAGAGAGCAACATTTTGTATCTGTCACCATCTTCACGAGTCAGAAGAAACACACAGTTGAAAACTTTTAAGGGATTTATTGACAATAAATGAATTCATTAATGAAATGGGGTGTGTAGGTTCCTGGAGCGTCTTTGGAGAGGAGGTTGCACACCCTCTGCAGGAATCTGAGAAATATGAAGAAATAAGAGGTTTTAATTGCATGTTTGATCCAGTTTAGTGGTGTGAATGTAGGATTTATGGTGTTGAAAACTGTCGATAAAACCCCTTTGTGGACGTTTAAAGGTTCCACATTCATAATATATCTAAAACCACATATTACACACATATATAAAAAACAGTAATGTGTTCTAAATCTTCTAAATGATTTACAACATAATGAACATATGTGTACATTCATTTTGCAAAAAGGCTAGTGCTGTATGTGCTGTATGAAGAGTCCAATATGATGAACATGATACAATACAATGTAAAATGAATGACAAACTGCAGTAGGACTGACATACAAGCTCACAAATTGTGAGCTAGCTGATCATTGTTATAAATAGTTTTGGTGATTATCATCACCAGTCATGTTGCTATAATATCTACTGAATCAATTATGTTTAGAGAAATAGTCTATAGAATGTGTGGGTGTGTGCAAGTAAAGTCACTATTGTCCGCTCAGATTTCACACCCCATATTATTCTTAAACATGAATCCATTGTGCTGACTATTAACACATTGATATCATATGAGAGCATCAGCATTGTGATGTTACATTTCTGAAACGATTATTCAGCACAGCCCCTTGAACAAGGTGTAAACAAGCATAGCTAACAAGTTAGCTCTGTTTGGCTAGGTCCTATTTGTTTCATATGGAGAACACATAAAGAGTATATAAAATACAACATTATAATCTGTTTAGTCATTACGTTGCATAAAATAATGTAAGATTACCTGTAACGTGCTGTAATGGCAACAGCTGTATGTGATGACGTCAGTCGGCTGCGCGGAGGCCCCCGAGCACATTTCCCCACCCGAGCAAATTTGGTACCCACACCGGTATCCAAAACTCTCTTGATCGCTGGCATTTGGTATAAAACTCTGTCCAACATCTTCTGTGTACTGCCCCACCTCGTTTGTACGTCCTGTACAAAATAAATAAAAAGGTAAATTAGCGTAAGCTACATTATCCTAATACCTTATTATTAGGCTGTCTAACTAAATAAATACATCTCTCTCTCTCTCTCTCTCTCTCTCTCCCCCTCTCTCTCTCTCTCACGCCCGTGCTAAAATGCGTAGACATGAATAACAAATTATTAGCCACCTAATATAATTTTACCTGGATCAGACACTGCTCATCCAATCCGAGCTCCACTTGTGCTCTCTTCAAATCTCTTCTCTTCAGCCAGCTTTTGGAGAAGGAACTCGCCAGAGATCGACACTGCACCATTGCTTTCTCCGTTTTCTCTTTTGTCTTCGGGTCTTTGGTCATCGAGTTAGTCACTGCCAAATGTAAATTATGTCCAAAGCAGTTGAGCCAAGGCCAACGTGTCTCTTTTGTTATTGCTGCTACGATATTGGGCCCGTTGTCAGTGGTCATGCATGCGAGCTTGTCTTCGCTCAGGGACCACTCGGCCAGGCCCTCGCGCAGAGCCTCCGCAAGGTTCGCAGCGGTGTGATTCTCGGGCACACACGCGGTTTGGAGACAACGTGATTTTAAAGCCCACTCCATGGTAATGTAATGCACAGTTAAACTCATATAGGGAGTCATGTTAACGTCATGTTACTCCACATGTCAGATGTTGCAGAGAAGTGCTCCACATCCTGGAGCTCACTTTTGAACATCCTTTACCAGCTTGTATCTTTTTATGACGGCTGTTTCAGAGAAGTATGTTTTTCCAGGCACCTCGTATTGTTTGTCGAAGTTGCGAAGCATTGCCTTGAAAGCAGGATGTGTGACATGTACGAAAGGCACCTTCGCCTCCACAAGATAGGATGTAATGGATCCTGTAAGAGATTTATACCGTCTGCTGTCATGGCTGTATGGGGTAACTCCATGTGCATATGTTTCAGCCACACCAAGCTGCCTGCTGGGGCCGGCTGCACGCCTGCACCTGTGTTTTGCCCGGTGTCTTTCCCCTCGCGGCCCGCCGCCGCTGCTGCTGCTGCTGCTGCTGCTGCTGATGGCCTTAGTGCTGCCTCCACAGACGGATGGGTGGATTGTAGATGGGCCCTCAGATTAGACGTGTTTCCACGTTTCACTGGTATTTTCTTTGCGCACATTTTACACACTGCTAACTCTAAATTCGCTGGTTCTCCCTTTTCATTTGGAACGAATCCAAAATGTTCCCAAACTGGAGATGAACAGTTGGGCTTTTTCACGAGACCTGCTGCCATGTTGTTGCTTTCTTTGAATCAGGTTGATCATGTGACCAATCCGCACGCGCGGTAACAACAGAAAGGTGGAACATGGGAGTTTACCGCGAACATGCGGTAGGTCTGCCCCCTTGTGGTATAAAAGTATAATGTTGCGGTATGCGGTCAATGCGATAACCGCGACAGCCCTATACCCTAGGGGACATGGTGGAGAACATGTGAGGGTATCTACCCTAGGGGACACAGGGAGAACATGTGAGGGTATCTACCCTAGGGGACACGGGGAGAACATGTGAGGGTACCTACCCTAGGGGACATGGTGGAGAACATGTGAGGGTATCTACCCTAGGGGACACAGGGAGAACATGTGAGGGTATCTACCCTAGGGGACACAGGGAGAACATGTGAGGGTATCTACCCTAGGGGACACGGGGAGAACATGTGAGGGTACCTACCCTAGGTGACATGGTGGAGAACATGTGAGGGTATCTACCCTAGGGGACACAGGGAGAACATGTGAGGGTATCTACCCTAGGGGACACGGGGAGAACATGTGAGGGTATCTACCCTAGGGGACACAGGGAGAACATGTGAGGGTATCTACCCTAGGGGACATGGTGGAGAACATGTGAGGGTACCTACCTTATGGAGTCACTGAAGTAGATTCCACTGCCCAGGTAACCGATGTCCGTCCTCTCAATCCCATAATGCTTCACTCCAACGGTGGGCAGCAACAGACCTCTAGACAGAGAACGTTAGACGATACAATTCAAAGTTCAATGTTTTTTCACTGGCATGAGACCACATGCATTTACATTGTCAAAAAATGCTGAAAATGGGGAAAGTCATTGCTGGATCTAGAGGGAGGCAGGGGTGGGCAGAGCCCACCCAAATGTGCATCCTGCCCACCCAATGAAAGGTAATATCAGTGGTTTTTAACCAGTGGTCCAGGGACCACTAGTGGAACTAGGTGTAACTCTTTAAAAAAATATTCATCATGTGAATTAGCCCCAAGTCTACGCAACTCAAGAATGTAGAAGATTAATGGACATTTTTGATCTGTCTGTATGTTTGATTGTTTTGTTTCCCAAATCCAGCCTGCTATTGTGGACAAAAGCAAAAGCAATCTTTTGTTTTGGGGTCTGTGGGGCTAAAATGTCCTCAAACGGTGGTCTGTGGGTCAAATGCCGAATAAATAGTGGGCCATGGTGTCAAAAAGGTTGAAAATCACTGCTCCATATAAAAAAAAAACTTTGGATTTGCCCACCCTGCCATTCTTCTAGCCCACCTTAGTACGGCTGGCTAAATCCGGCCCTGGGGAAAGTAATCTGTGTGTGTGTGTGTGTGTGTGTGTGTGTGTGTGTGTGTGTGTGTGTGTGTGTGTGTGTGTGTGTGTGTGTGTGTGTGCGCGTGCGTGTGTGCGTGTGCGTGTGTGTGTGTGTGTGCTCACCTAGACAGGATGCCCACAAAGCTGCTAGGACTGGAGGCGTGGAGGAGGAGCCTGACGTTGTCCAGATCCTTCCTGAACATGTGTAGCTCCGCCCCTCTGCTGACCCTCAGGATCTGATGGACCTGTACTGGGCTGAGAGACAGACAGACAGACAGACAGACAGACAGACAGACAGACAGACAGACAGACAGACAGACAGACCAACAACATAAATATACACCAGGATCTGATGGACCTGCACTGGGCTGACAGACAGACAGACAGACAGACAGACAGACAGACAGACAGACAGACAGACAGACAGACAGACAGACAGACAGACAGACCAACAACATGAATATACACCAGGATCTGCTGGACCTGCACAGGGCTGAGAGACAGACAGACAGACAGACAGACAGACAGACAGACAGACAGACAGACAGACAGACAGACAGACAGACAGACAGACAGACAGACAGACAGACAGACCAACAACATAAATATACACCAGGATCTGCTGCACCTGCACAGGGCTGACAGACAGACAGACAGACAGACAGACAGACAGACAGACAGACAGACAGACAGACAGACAGACAGACAGACAGACAGACAGACAGACAGACGGACACACCAACATCACCATAATTTATATGTTCAGAGATGTCTGAACTTGGACCTTTCACTAAACACATTCCTCAGTGGCTCAGTTTACTTTTTCTTTGCCAACCACAGGAGACGGACTTAAGGCCTATTCAGAGATGGATTTTCGGTGCCCACCGCGACCACCGCGACCACCGTTTCCTACAATATGACGTCATACCACCGCAACCACCGCACCTCCCAGCCCTCCTCTCGGATTTTACTAACCACCGCACCGCGCGGTGGTTCCAGTACTCTAGGAGCACCGGTTGCTGGTTTTTAACGGCTGCAGCTGGTAAAAAAAAAGAAAGAAAAGAAAACACACCACAGCACGACGGCCAGGAGGAGAACGAAGGGATTCAATGACAGACACAATGACATAAACAGAATACGAAATAAACATAAAAGCAGCAGAATTTATTATAATTGAGGGAGGTAGGAAGTAGAGAGAAAAGCAGAGGGGAAAATAAACAACAATGGACGCGAGGAGAACAGGGGAGGGAGGGCGAGGTGCTGCTAGGTCTATGAAATAGCGGTGGTCGCAGTGCTCTGAGTGGTGCTCGCGGTGGCCACCGAAATTCCAGACTCTGAAAGAGCCTTTAATCTATCGCTGCTAAACGGAAGGTTAGCATTTTCAGAGAAAACTCGCAACGCACATCACAATCGCCTACAATACAAGGGTTAGAGAATGCAGAACTATTTTTCAAGCAAACAAATGCAGTCAGATCAGGTGACACGTTACCTGTGTCTGAGCAGAGTGCTGACGTCATTGAACTCGGCGCTGTCAGGGGGAAGGTTTTCAATGGCGCACCTCAGGGCACGGTACTTCCCCAGACAGGAAGGGGAGGAGCTTCCTAAGGTCACTTCACTCATGTTCAGAACGTCTCTGATCAGCTTGATGAATGAAAAATAAAAAAAAGGTTCAGTCAGGTTAGAAAATGACTGATGATAATGATAAAGAACAGAAGTTACAATGTGCTTTTTTTGAAACAGCATCTTTCTAATCAGCTTAAAATACCTGTACACGCCCCAAAATCAATGCATGTATGTGGGCACATACTGCACACAAGGCCCAGAAGTAGTGTTGCCACACGTCCCGGAAAAAAAACATGGCCATTTTTTTTTTCATGGCCAGAACTAGAGACCGCAACTAACCTGACTTGTGTCAGAGTCTCAGATCAATATGAATTTGTGCTCTCTACTGCCCCCAGGTGTCCAAGCCAAAAACTGCTGGAAATAAGCCAAAATAATGTCTGGTTTGTTGTATAGTGTTATGGATTCTAATTTGGTTCAGCTAGAATTGTTTGTTTCTTATTTATTTGTTTTCTTCCTTTTACCTACAGTGTCAGCTGTAATCTTAAAATTATTTAAAAGAAATTTAAAAAAAAAAGTTTTCTAAACATGAGAAAAAAACTGAGAAAAGAAAAATGAAAACTGGACTGCTCCGGAAAGAGTTGGAAATGAATGGTTAACCCTTTGTGTCCTGAACGCGTTTTGGTGTTTTATCTGTTGAAAAATAGCAGATCAACAAGCTCATGAGCTTGTTGTTCTGCTATTTTTGAAAAATTGTGAAAATGTGCTGCAAATCTCTGAATATGTTATTTTGGAAGCAAACATTTTTAACTCAATTTTTTGCATCTGGGGGAATCCCTAGAACAACATGTTTTCAGATGGGGGTCTGCAGCCAAATATGGATAATTCTGGTGGTCCTTGGCTTGGCCTTGGACACAGGAACACAGATTTTTCAGAAAAACTAGAATCTAATGTCAGAGACTATAGAATCTAGTGTCAAAAACTCGATTCTAGCATCAGAAACTAAATTCTAGTGTCAAAAGTAGATCCTAGCATCAGAAACTATAATTTAGTGTCAATAACTAGAATCTAGTGTCGGAAACTACTGTAGAATCTAGTGTCAAAAGCTAGAATGTTGCTGCAGCTATAATCTGGTGTCAGAAACTCGAATCGAGTGTCAGGACACAATGGGTTAAGTAATTATTCATCTGAAATGTAGAAGAAGAGTAATAAAGTAATCAGAGCAGTAATATGTCAGTGTAAAAGTGTTATATATTTATGGGTTAGATGTTTAAAGAGATGCGTTGCTTCCGACCAAAAGGCCGATAATCGCCGCTGCCGGCTGATTGGATGGTCAAAATGTCCAGGATTTTTGTCAGACACATGTGGCAACCCTACCCAGAAGACAGTTTATGGTCGGTTATGACAAACATAGCTAGGGTGACCAGATCCAAATTCAATCCAAATTGTTCATTTCAGAGACAAACGTGTTCCGTGTGTGGGACAAGAGGGAAAAGTGTAACCCAGCCCAAAATGAGTACTTGGACAGTTTTTTTCAAACAAATGCTCAAAAGGTTGTTTTCTTTCTATGCAAACTTCTTTAAAACCATGCAAGAGGTCAATAATAATTTTCTGTTCAACCTTTAATGCAGGGGGTTTTCAACCAGTGGTCCGGGGACCACCAGTGGTCCCTGAGAGGGTTCCAGGTGGTCCCCAGCTAAGTCGGTTAACCAGATGTAACTCTTGAGAACGTAAAAATGAAACCAAATGGGCCCTTGCGGGTCCATTTGGTTTCATTTTTACACTCTCAAGAGTTAAAATATTCATCATGTGAATTATCCCAAGTCTACACAACTAGAGAATGTAGAAGATTAATGGTCATTTTGATCTGTAGGTTTGACTGTTTGGTTTCCCAAATCCAGCCTGGAATTGTGGACAAAAGCAAAAGAAATCTTTTAGTTTTGTGGTCCATGTGGCTCAAATGCTTAATAAATGGTGGGCCCTGGTATGAAAAAGGTTGAAAACCCCTGCTTTAACACAACCTCAGTCTCTCTTTTCATTGGGTTTTCAGTTTAATTGAGCTCCTCCTGAATCTGTTCACGGCTCAATTTGTGGGACACCTGCAAGGTCTTGGAAATGAGGGACTGTCCCATACAAAAGAGGGGCACCTGGTCACCACACGCATGCCCCATAATAGGCTCTGGCCTGACAGCGTGTTGCGCGTTCGAGTCCTGTTCACTGTTCTTTTCGTCACTCCTAACTATCAATATAAAATGACTTTGTCAGCACCTCTTTTTCAGGATTAAGACTAAAACTGACAAGCTATAATAGCCGTTACAGGATGTTGACTAAAACTAGACTAAAGCTATCATGAATAGAAATGACTGAAATGTGACTAAAATGAACAGACTCACTATAGACTGACTAAATCTGACTAAATCTAAAAAAAAATGCCTGTCAAAAACAACACTTGTGTTCAGATCACCAACTGCACCTTAAATATACTGTGCCTAGTTATTATACTCTGTCTTTAATGAAGTAGTTTAATACATGCTTTCATTTAAATTTCTTTTACTTTTACTAAACATGGGATTAAAGCTTTTGATTTTCCACGAACTAAAACTGACTAAAACCTCTTTGAGTTGCCGTTGACTAAAACTAGACAATGACAACATGTGACTAAGACTAATTAAGCATTACGTCCAAATGACTGAAGTGTGACTAAAATGAATAGGCGTTTTGTCCAAAAGACCAACACTGACGAAATCTAAAAAAATACATACCAAAACCAACACTGGTCTTGTTACTACTAATACTAGTATCAAGTCCTGTTACTTACAATCATATTTTATTTATTACCACCTGGAAAAGTTAAAAACAGAGGAAAGTTACATACATTATACAAGGATTTCAGCAGCAATCTGACATGGGCATGACAGTTACCTGACACAGGTCCAGTTTGTGTGATATGATGCTGGCGTTGTTGAGCGGTTGGTGGTTTCCTCTGTGCGGTAGAAGATCGTAGAAGTCCTCTGTGAGCGAGTTTATTTCTGACACGTCGCTGAACGACTTCTCCTTCACCTTCTTCCATGCGTGAAGCAGCAGACCTTCTGCCCTGCTCACCTACACACACACACACACACACACACACCACATCACACACACACACACACACACACACACACACACACACACACACACACACACACACACACACACACACACACACACACACACACACACACACACACACACACACACACCACATCACACATCACACAGACTCGCACACGTTTGACACGTTTGTCCATGTGCGAACCGAGGTTGGAATAGTTTTTGGATTTTAGTTTAGTTAGTTTTGACACTTTACTTTTAATTCAGTTAGTTTTAGTTAGTCTTTAGAGCGGATTTGCTACTTTTCATTTAGTTTTATGTTTGTGAAAATATTTAGTTTTAGTTGTTTTTAGTTTTTTTTTATGCTTTGGTTGTCTGGTATGGGATTCAGAGGGTCCAGACTCCAGAGTAAGTTTTATATAATAAAAACTCAAAAAGATACTGTTTAAAAACAAACACAGCCATAATAATTCGGAAAACTAACTTTGGTCGATTATTTCTCAACTTTCATAATACCAATTGGTACAGTCTTGTGTTATGTATCATTTTAATCGTTGACCGTCGTCACCTGTCCAACAAGGTATAGAGTGTAAGGATCTGGCATTAGTGGAAAGAGCCTCCTGCTTTATAAAAAACTAATGGTATTGTGCAGGGCTTGACACTAACACTTGTCCGCTTGCCCGGGGCAAGTAAAAAAAAATGGTGGGGCAAGTGAAGACTGCTACCTGGTTGCCCGATCGGAAAGTGTGCAACTTAGTGCGCAATAACACAACACAAGATAAATTTGTCTTAAAGGTGGTCATTGCGACCTGGGCTAATTAAGATGATGAATTTTAACTCTTGAGAGCGTAAAAATGAAACCAAATGGACCCTTGCGGGTCCATTTGGTTTCATTTTTACGTTCTCAAGAGTTACATCTGGTTAACCAACTTAGCTGGGGACCACCTGGAACCCTCTCAGAGACCACGTGTTGAAAACCCCTGGTTTAAAGCACCCAAGTAGGAAGTAAACTTAAATGCAAAATTTACAATGTATTTTTTGGGGGGCAAGTGACCATGACCTGAGTGCAAGCAGAACCTGACTTGCACTTGCCCGATGGGCAAGTGCCTCGGAGACCTTAGTGTCAACCCCTGTTGTGTCTATAATTTTAGTTAGTTTTAGCTAGTTTTGTGAACACACAATACAGTTCCAGTTTAGTTATGATTTTTTTCCATTCATTTTTAGTTTTTATTAGTTTTAGTCAACTCAAATATATTTTTTAATTCTAGCTTCTGTTTTTTAGTTAGTTTTAGATAACTATTATAACACTGGTATGGACACATCCATGACGTAAGGCGTGGTTTTCAACCTTTTTGACACCAGGGCCCACTATTTATGCAGAATTTTAGCCACGGACCACAATTTGATGACATTTTAGCCCCAAAGGCGCCAAAACTTAAGATTTCTTTTGCTTTTGTCCACAATTCCAGGCTGGATTTGGGGAAACAAAAATGACCATTAATCTTCTACATTCTCTATTTGTGTACAGTGTTGGGCAGTAACGAATTTTAGATTACATATTACTGTAATATTATTACTTTTGCTCCAAAAAGTAAAGTAACAAGATTACTCGTTTGTTACTTACTAATGGGTAATAAGTAGTGCATTACTTTGCAAGTAACGCCAAGTTACTTGTTTAAAATAAGCTTGTTGTTGCATGCAAAAATAGAACAGATTTACAAGCTATCGACAGGTACCAGTTATTAGCTATCCAGTCCACACGCTGCATCCTGCGCACAATTATGTACACTACAAATCGCTTGCTGCTTTATTTTGTATTTTATTTTTAAATACAAGACCTCAACTGTCTTGTGAAAAAGTTTAAGAAGTCAAAGAGACCAATTTCGCAATCTGGTTTTGTTAGTAGGTCTGTAAAATGTTCCCATTGCTTTTCAGGTGCAGTTTGTGGGATTGGAAACTATTATTATTCCAATAAATTGAATTCAGTTCTAAAAAGAGCTCGCTAAACAGATTATGTTGTACATCTCTATTTTTTTCAAATGTGGGTGTTGAGAACTTGGGAAAGTAATAACGTAATATGTAATATATTACTCTTCCATTCCAGTAATAAGTAAAGTAAAGAAGTTAATTCCCTAAGTAATATTGACCAACACTGGTTGTGCAGACTTGGGGCTAACTCACTTGAAGAATATTTTAACTCTTGAGAGTGTAAACGTGAAACCAAATGGACCCGCAAGGGTTTCACGTTTACGCTCTCAAAGAGTTACACCCGGTTAGCCAACTTCCCATCATTTAGCCTGAGGACCACCCGGAACCCTCTCAAGGACCACTGGTGGTCCCCGGACCACTGAAGTAAGTGAACAAGTCCCAGCGTGTTCTTCTCACGTCGTTCAGGCTGAGTCTGGAGATGGAGACTTTGAGGACGCTGTCGAGACAACCCATGGACTCTCTCCACAGCAGCTCCACGAACACGCCCACTTCCTGTGACACGCCCCCCGTGTTCAGCTCCTCCTCCACGCGCAGCTGTCAATCACACACAGATACCAGCTGTCAGCAATTTACAATTATTTTTCTCTGAACGTTTGTTACGATAGCTCGGCCAAAAACAAGAGGCAGTACCACAAGCAAGGTCTGTAGAGGTTCCTTAAATTGTGGTGGAAGATTGGGAGTGAATCTGCAGTTTCTTCTGGTTGCAATAGGAAAGTCATTTATTCAATAATGTAATTCGGGGGCGGATGTAACATTTCCCAAATTGGGGGGGGTGGGGGGGTGGGGGGGTGGGGGCAGGTGAAAATGGTATGGGGGTGGCTTAGCGCCACGGGCGATGAACCTGCACCCATACTGTTTTCGGTTATAGGACTTAGATATATTAGGCAAGTTAAACATCAACAATAACATCAGTTGTTGTTGAAGTTGCAACAGGCACGCAGCATGCATAAAGCTAAAATTCTGAATTTCTGACTCAGAGAGTTTGCTGTTGGTGGTGCCACAACTGTAGTTAGTTAGTAGATTAGTGTTTCGAAATATTTCAATTATGAGCACTTTAATTTGAAATATCTTTGAGATTTTTGGTGGGGCAGTCAGCAATCCGCCCCTGGTTTAGGTGCCAGAAGGGACAAGAGTTTGGGGAGTGTGGAGCGTAGTCCAGGTGTTGTCCACTGACATTGAAACATGTTTGTTTCAGAAAGGTCACTCAGAAGAAATTAATAGAATTTGGTCTATTAATGGTCTAAATGGGTTAAAGGACCACTTCAACACTTTTTCTTCATATAATAGGTCCTCACTAATGTACATCATAAAATACCATAATCTACTCTGTGTCTCGCAAGAGGGCTGTGGGCAGTTCAGAAGCCAAGCTAGTAGAAATCGCAGGCTTTCTATTCCTGAAATGCTGAAATGGCAGCCATTGTTCTCTATAATAAATATATATTTAATAAATATATATGTTTAAAAAAAATGTTCAAAATAGTTAATTAGTGGGATTAAATTAATTTTGTTGATTAATCTGATTAAAAATTTAACGCAATTAACTCATGTGCACACTGACTCAACCCAATGAGCATTTTTTCATTGAAAGAAATGGGTAGAGCACGGTTTTACGGAGACATATAGCTGTGTGTCTTCCTGTAACCAGAGCCATAGAGTATAGCTGGAGGATCTACAAGCATTGAGGGCTTGTAGATCACCTATTTTGATAAATATTTGAAAGATAAATAGTTATTTTTTTCACAGATTCTGTTTCTTTTTTAAATGTTGAAATCCTGTCCAGGAAAACATGGCATATTTTGGACATAGTTCGAATGGTGATTAATCATGATTAAATTAATTTTGAAGCTGTGATTAATTTGAAATTAATTTAAAAATTTTAATCATTCAACATCCCTATTTAAAAAAAATGTTTAAAAAAATACAGGTTTCTGAACTGCCCACGGCCTTCCTGTGAGACACAGATTGATTCGGAAGAAGAATAGTGGTATTTTATCATACATTAGTAAGGACCTATTATTTGAAGATACGTTGAAAAGTGGTGAAGTGGTCCTTTAGTATTAATACCAGCACTATTGGGAACCATTAAAATAAGTGCGCTGCAATCGTTTCCATCCAGACTAGAGTTTCAGACGCGCATCGTGTCCACCGGGCCGCTATGGACCAACAAGAACAAGCGCTTTGATTCGAATTTTTATAGAGTTTGATTGAGATCAGGACTTTTTAAAACGCACAAACTTTCTTCCACTGCGGGGCTCTTTATAACCTGGACCTAAATCTCTGTTCTTGGAGATCGCCATCAAACTACCGTAATTTCTGGACTATAAGACGCTACATTTTTCACATGCTTTTGACCCTGCGGCTTATACAACGGTGCGGCCAATCTATGGATTTTTACAGGTGTTTTTTTTTTTTTTTTTTTTTTTTTTTTTTAACAGGGGTTTTCAACAGGAGGTCCGGGGACCACCAGTGGTCCCTGAGAGGGTTCCAGGTGGGCCCTCCAGACTAAATGATGGAAAGTTGGTTAACCAGATGTAACTCTTTGAGAGCGTAAAAATGAAACCAAATGGACCCTTGCGGGTCCATTTGGTTTCATGTTTACACTCTCAAGAGTTATGATATTCACCATCTAAATTAGCACCACTTAATTAATAAGTCATGGTAATTTTAATCTCTATGTTTTGCCGGTTTTGTTTGCAAAAAATCCATCCTGGAATTGTGGACAAAACCAAATCTTTAGTTTCGGGCTCTGCGGGGTGAAAATGTTGTCAAATGGTGGTCTGTAGCTCAAAGGCTGAATAAATAGTGGGCCCCTGGGATCAAAGAGGTTGAAAACCACTGCTCTAACATGAAGCTTGTTGTCTGGTGCGGCTTATAGTCAGGTGCGGCTTATACATGGAAAAAATCAGTATTTTTCCCCAAATTTAGCTGGTGCGGCTTATATTCAGGTGCGGCTTATAGTACGGAAATTACGGTACCTGTCTCAGGGCATCAGAGAGCAGAGGTTGAGCCTGAGGTTGGAGACTGTTGGTCAGAGAGAAGTCTCTGTTCAGGAGACCCTGCCTCAGCGTCCGGTAGTGGTCCACTGCCTTCTCGGACGTGGAGGCCAACTCCACCTTGTCCAACGCCTCCTGACAACAACCAAGACCATATACAGTATACAGTAGATATCACACATACGGTACAGTGCAGGGCAGTGTGTGTGGAAGGTTAATCGCAAAACACAACCGTATCTGACGAATGTATTTGTTTTTGGATTAATTGGCATCCGGTTTGATTAATCAATCAGACCGATTCAATCATTGGACTGATTCATTGGTCTGTATTTACACGTAAACAAGCTTGTTTGAAGAACAGATGTACAAGCTCAATAAATACAAGTATTTAAAGGAGGAATCCACACCAAAACATGTTAACACAAACATGTTGGGCATCCATCTACCGTAATTTCTGGACTATAAGCTGCACCTGAATATAAGCCGCACCAGCTAAATTTGGGGCAAAATACTGTTTTTTTCTTGTATAAGCCGCACCTGACTATAAGCCGCACCAGGCAATACAGTAAGCTTCATCTTAGAGCAGTGGTTTTCAACTTTTTTGATCCCAGGGCCCACTATTTATTCAGCATTTGAGCCAGAGACCATGATTTAACATCCCCACAAACCCCCGAACTAAAGATTTCTTTTGGTTTTGTTCACAATTCCAGGATGGATTTTCACAAACAAAAGAGGCAAAACATCAAAATGAGACCAAAATGAACATGACTTATTAATTAAGTGGTGCTAATTTAGATGTTGAATATCATAACTCTTGAGAGTGTAAAAATGAAACCAAATGGACCCGCAAGGGTCCATTTGGTTTCATTTTTACACTCTCAAAGAGTTACATCTGGTTAACCAACTTTCCATCATTTAGTCTGTGGATCCCACCTGGAACCCTCTTCCCTGTGTTACCTGTAAAAATCCATAGATTGGCCGCACCGTTGTATAAGCCGCAGGGTCAAAAGCATGTGAAAAAAGTAGCGGCTTATAGTCCGGAAATTACGGTACCTTGATCCCTTTGCCATCATACAGTATATATTGCCTATTGTCACAGATGCCCCCTATTCTACATTTGCCCCTGAGGTACCCCTCCCCTCCCGCAGCTTGCCACGGTGCAGGTTGTCTTTATTCTAAAGTGAGTACTTTAGTAGCTCCAAAGCTATTATTCTCCCCCACACCTCACATCACTCAAAACACACTGCATTAAAAAAAAAAAAAAAAACTCAACAGAAGTTTGAACCAATGCAAACTGTGGGAGGGACTCGGGGCTAAATGTAGAACAGCGTCTATGACAAAAATGGCAATATATATATATATATATATATATATATATATATATATATATATATATATATATATATATATATATATATATATATATATATATATATATATATATATATATATGAAGTCACAGGGATATAGGTAGATGGATGCCCAATATGTTTGGATGTGGATTTCCCCTTTAAAGGTAGGGGAAGTGATTTCACTTTTGTCAGATATCACCCCAAAAAAAATATCAGACCATATATGGAGTTTCCCCCTCGCCCACGTAAGCAGAGGAGCAAATAAAAGTTCCCCAGGTGGAGGGTGAATTCTCCTCCAATCAGGATCGAGCAGCAGGTTCACATAGTGTATAGCTACTCTTGGGGGCCCCTAGTGCACCAGGCTGGTACCACACAATGAATTTCAAATCACTTACCCTACCTTTAAGTTCAGTCTAAATTGCGTCTGCCTGCTCTGCATTTTGAATAGTGTCTCTCTAACACTGGACATGGCACAGTAGGCATGTTTCCATAAGCCCTATTTTTGAGCAAAAATGTCTCTTGTGAATAGAATGTTGAATGGAAACACCTCAAAAATGCGCAAATAAAATATTTAGGCAAAAAAAATATTTGTTTTGCTGGAAGGTTGCGGATTTTGGGTCTGTATCGAAATAGTTAAACAGCTTGCGAAAATATTTATATTGGAACTGGCCACGCATTATATCGCATCTGAACAGTCCTGGACTCTCCTGGTGAGAGTGTTGTTAATGAAAGTTATATTTTTTTTACAAAACAGAACTCGGAACTGACGGGAATGTAAATGTACAGACTTTGTATTTTTTTTTTTTACAAAGGTTTAATGGAATCATGACTGGCGTCTCTCTCACCTTGGATGTCTTCCTGACCACGCGGTAGCACCGCTTGCCGTTGTCTCCTATGGCACTCTGTAGCTCCACTACAGCCCACAGGCTGTCCACAGTCTGTCAGTAATACACATTATTACTGTTATATCATCATTACATTACAATACACATTATTACTATTATAACTAGATGTTTCACCTTTTCAAATATGGAATATTTGGCCACTTGGAACTCAGAAGGGAAGGGTCGGACATTCTTTTCACTAGGATTCTCCGTATCCACCCTGCAAACAGGAACGTTTAGATGACAGACAGACAGACAGACAGACCCATAACATCAGACATACAGTATAGAATTTCCAAGCTTTGCACTTTTGAACACGCATTGGCTTTCTCAAATTGAATCATACCAACTGTGTGAACTGAGTGGCGCCGTGTGTATTGGTGAAACAATGCCTCCTGTTGCTACGCTAAAGGGATGGACAAAGGGACAAAGCTGGGTCTTGGAGTGGTTTTGCACCACTCAAAAATGTAAAAAAAAAAAAAAGCTCAATAATATTGGTCAAAACAACTTGGTAATCACTGAACGACAATATACCGGTAGGTATCGGAACCACAACTCTGAAATGTGTCACTAATTGTGACAGCTACACCAAACAACACGACACACACCTGGGCTGTTCCCCGCCGTTAGCAGGTTCCCACTGATGGCCTGACTTGGCCGTCTGAATGCCGACGCCTACAGGGTTGGACATCTCAGAGGAACGTTGGCTTGTTGTTGTCACGTACGATACTGAAACACACAGAACAGCAGCGCCATTAGTAGCAGTAATTCAATTCAATTTAACTTGTGTCAAATCACAACAAGTTGTCTCAAGACACTTTACAAAAGAGAAAAAGAGAAGAAGACAGGGGAACCGACAAAGATAAGTAAAGTAAGACACCTGGAGATAGAGAAGTAGGGATGTCCCGATACCATTTTTTTTCCAGACCAAGTACAAGTACTTTAAAGTATTTGTGCTTAGATTTGTAGTTTTAGTAGGCACACAAGTAGGCACTCTACTGAGAGCAGTTCTAGTTTTAAAATATCGTTAATATTTCAACTCTTTGACACAGCGACAGTAGGGCGAGTAGAACTGTATAGACTTGCTCCCATAAGGCTCAGTGTTGTTGTTTTTTTTAGATTTAGTAAGTCTTAGTCTTTTGGACGAAACACCTATTCATTTTAGTCACACTTTAGCAATTTGGACAAAATGCTTAATTAGTCTTAAGTCACATTTTGTCATTTCTATTCTTGATAGTTTTAGTCGACAGGAACTCAAAGAGGTTTTAGTCAGTTTTTAGTCTGTGGAAAATCAAAAGTCACATGCTAGTAAAAGAAATTAAATGAAAGCATGGATTTAAACCACTTTAATGAAGTCAGAGTATAATAACTAGGTACATTTAAGGTGCAGTTGGTTCCTCACAAAAGCAACACCCGTTTTGTTTTTGGCAGGTATTTTTTAGTTTCAGTCAGTCTTAGTCTTTTGGACGAAAGGCTTGTTCATTTTAGTCATATTTCAGTCATTTCTATTCATGATACCGGTAGTTTTAGTCTAGTTTTAGTTAACATCCTGAAACGGCTATTTTACCTTGTCAGTTTTAGTCTTAGTCCTGAAAAAGAGGTGCTGACGAAGTCATTTTAGTTATAGTCAGGAGTGACGAAAACAACAGTGGTTAGGCTCAATACTAAAGAAATCATTTATCCTACGTTGTGAATTTGTGCCAACGAATGATACCCAAACACCAACAGCCTGTATTTTCATACGTTCACCGTTTCCAGGACATGAAGATGAAAGCCCCTTAAGGCCCTGCTACACTAGCAATATTTTGATCAATATCAACTAGCAATGTCAACATCAACAAGGCAACATGATGAGACACATGGCAACAGGCAGCACCTCCCATTAAAAGGGGAATTCCACCCATTTTCATTTTTTTCCTGAGAGTGTACAAATGTGAACCAAATGGACCCTAGCGGGTCCATTTGGTTCCATTTGTACACTCTCAGAAAAAAAAGAAGCCTTAGTTTGCATTGAATAATTTTCACCCAACTGCCACCCAAATCAAAATGTTCATTTAGCGTAATAAAAGTTACAAAATCCTTGTTTTTGTCCACAGCAGTGAAGCAGCAGCCATGGTTTCAGTAAAGTTAATCTGTGGGAGTCCAGGAGAAAGGATCACATGACGCCAGGGAGGGCTGTGATTGGAGGATTCTGAAATGTTGCCCAGTAGAGGGTGCTAATTAGAGATCGACCGATCAGACTTTTGGCCGATGTTTCCGATCACCGATTAGTGGAACATCAAAAAGGCCGATAGCCGATATCAGCCGATACGATTATTATTTACTTTAATAGAATAAAAGTGCGGATGCAGCAAAAGTGTTTCAGTTTCCCCTCCATCAAATGCATCTTTTTTAATTCAAGTACAGGCACAGAGCTTCAGACATAAAAGAAAAAGAGAAAATACATTTTGGATAATTTGGATAAATCTATAAATACATGAGGTGATGGAGTCAGAGACACACAGCTATACATCTCCTTACCACCACAATCTACCGGATCTTCAATGAAAGTGGTCGATGTCCAATTTTTGAACATTTATAATAAATGCAAATAATCGGCTGCTCTTTTTTCGATTATTTATTTTGAGCACCGATACCGATTATTAATAAAATCATGAATATCGAATTCGATAATCGGCCGCGGCCGATAATCGGTCTATCACTAGCGCTAATGATCTGACTTTTCTGATCAACCAGGAGTTGATCATTCTCTATATAATAGTGAAAAGCCAACGTTGATAATTGACGTTGCTTGTTGATGTTGATCAAAACATTGCTAGGTGTATCAGGGCCTTTGGGTGTGGAGACCAGTCTATAAACGTGACATACCGGTGGTGGAGGTCTGCGAGGCTGGGACGGTACAGGTGTCCAGTTGGTACGGTCCAACAGGCAGGAGCTCTCCTCTCTCCACACAGCTGTAAACATAGTCCACACTGACCACTGGGGTGTGGTGCTTGTGGATGCTCCTCAGTCTGTTGGAGCTCAGGCTGGACACACTGCTGGCCACCACCAGAGAGCACTGTGGGAAGTGTAGGCCAGAGAGTGACATTTCATAGGAAGGACCGGGCCCAGATTGAAACATCTATTATTTAGCTGCAGAAGCTCATCTAAAAACATGTTGTTCTAGGGATCCCCCAGAAGCAAAGATATGAGTTAAAAATGTTTGCTTCCGAAATAATGTATTCAAAGATTTGCACCATATTAAAAAAAAAAAAAATAGCAGAACTACAAGCTCATATCGCGCCACTCGGTGGCGCGATATGAGCTTGTAGATCTGCTATTTTTCAACAGCTAAAACACCAAAATGCGTTCAGTACACAAAGGGTTAAAAAATGCAATATCTTTTACAAAAAAAAAAAAAAAAAAAAAAACACCAAATTTCACTGCAGTGTTCATTAGCCTACACCTACACAATGCACACCTTTTATTTTGAAGTTTTGCCCCGAAATGGATTTTTAATGAATTTCTGAAATCTACAAAATGCCAGAACTTTTTGGTCATGTGGCTTTTTCTACCCGGTCAGATAGTGAGGTTCAAGGTTGTGTACTTTATTGCTACACTTCTCATACGCATCGAGTCTACCGAGATATTAGGTGAGAATGTGTTCCTAAGAGTAAGACTTGTTTTTGTTTGGCAGACCTGATCAGCGCCTCACCTGTTGGTTGACCACGTAGGCGATGTTTCCTCCATGCTCTGTGAGGGTGGATGTCAACCTTCTCCTCTCCTTATGAGGCAAGCTCTTCAGCTCCAACACAACGGAGCACTTCTCAAACAGAGGAGCCATGCTGGCTGAAACACACACACACACACACACACACACACACACACACACACACACACACACACACACACACACACACACACACACACACACACACACAGTTACGGACTGAGGTCCTTTATGACTGTGTTGTATTTGTAAAGCTTGTAAAGTTCGTAAACATTGTAAATATTCATTTGCACACTCTTGTAGGGGTGTTTGGTAGTTTCTTTTCATTTACCCTTTATTGTAATTTTGTTAGTAAGGCTAGTTAGGGTTCAGTATTTTTTCTTTATTATTATTTGTTAGGGTTTAAGTTAGGGGTTTATCCTTTGTTTTCTAGATAGGTCATTTTTGCTAACGCGACACCCACACCCTGAAACCTTTTTATTCTGCACAAGGGAAAAAGGGAGAATTTTATCTCTCTGCAAAGCTGTTGTCCTCCTTATTCTGTTGCCTCCCCCACCCTAGACGGGGGTCATATAACACACACACACACACACACACACACACACACACACACACACACACACACACACACACACACACACACACACACACACACACACACACACACACACACACACGTTTATTTGTATTCACATTTAACAAGAACATCTTGGACACAAACAATAGCAGATGAAAACGCTGCTAGGATACATATTGCCAATTATTGCAAACACGGAACTGAATTTAGCTGTCTCACATTTCTACAGGTTGTTCACATTTGTAGAGAGACAACGAGATCCAATAACGACCACAATGTCCAGACTGCAGCCTGGCCTCGACTAGATGCTTACGAGTTGCAACCACTTGCTTCCTAGTCGCGACCAAGTTGTAACCTATAGCTGTAAAATGGCCTCCTTAATATGTAGGAACACCTTGGTAAGGAATGCTACTTCCAGACAGGCCTCGATCTCCAGGCTTACATCCGCACTGTGAAATGAAATCCTGGACCCAGGGTACCCCAGAGCGACTGTCAAAAGGCGGGACTTCTAGTTTGTTAAAAGGATCCCTGCATAATGAGATAAATATGGATAATACATTATACTTGCCCTCTATGACTAGAATTGAACATTTAAAACACATACAATAAGCTCCTTAGTTTAAAAATAGTTAATGTTTTTATCCCATGGTGGCCGCCATTTTACCAGCCTGTCACATGACCTGTCACTGTGATGACGTCACATTGCATTGCTCCGCAGTAGAAGTGAATGGAATGGAATGTAAACAACGATACATTTTCCTCTTCCTATGGTTTATTTTACATTTTACACTTTCTTTATTTCACCAGCGGGGGTCGCCAATCACCATTGTCATTACAAACAGAACAGTTGATGTTTTACGTTTTAAGCCTGTATAATCATCTAACGTTCCATACTATGTTCTATACAACAGATCTACTGTGACGTCATCACAGTGACAGGTCATGTGACAGGCTGGTAAAATGGCGGCCACCATGGGATAAAAACATTAACTATTTTTAAACTAAGGAGCTTATTGTATGTGTTTTAAATGTTCAATTCTAGTCATAGAGGGCAAGTATAATGTATTATCCATATTTATCTCATTATACAGGGATCCTTTTAACTTCCCCTGGAAGTTGCCACTTTTCAGCCAATTGCGACGTGGTGCTCCCAAAAATTAATACACCGCGGAAACATTTTATTTCTCCCTTTGTGCTCGCTGTTGCAAAGCTGTTGTAAAGGTTTAAAAGATGACATTGTGCACTTTGCACACGTCTATAACTGCTTTGTCTGTTGAAATCTTTTTTTTCCTAAAAATAAGTCAAGTCAAGACGCTAGTGAGGACTGCACAGGGTTGTTTCTCTGGGGACTGTAAATACAGTAACTTCCGCAACTACTGTTGTTAATAGTCTCAAAAGTGCAACCTTTGCCCAGGGTGCTTCCAGACTGTAGTCAAATGTACATGCCACTTCCAAAATGGTAACTTCTCTCTACTGTACTTATCAGTAGATCAGATCAGTAGTGTCACCTTTTTCACTTATTGCACTTTTTTCTACTGTATATGCATACTGTATATGCATGGATGTAATGTAACAAACTTTTTTTTAAATGAAGAATTAAACATGTCTGGCCACTGATATCATCACATTACAATATCTGTGGGCTCAAAGTCTGTATTGTTTCATCACCATGTCTCAACACAGTTAATAAGTTACCAATCAATTTAATAAAGCAGCTCATCTCTCTGTCTTTCTCTCTCTGCCCATTTCTTAAAGATTTAAATTACAATTAAGAGCACATTTCTACACCCAAGTTTGCGCTTACAAAGGTTTTTTTTTTATACAGGTTTTTAAGCACATTAAATTCTAAACAAAAAGTCAGCAAACTTAAACTTAGTCAACTTAAAGGGGTATTCCACTTTCAAACTTTTGGGCATTTTATGGTCTACTCGGTCTCATGTGAACACACCAGACAGTTTATAAGTTACTCCTTTCAGTATTTAGAAGCTGTGTATCCGTTTCTAAAGTGTGTTGGTCGTCATAGACAGCCTGAACTAAAGAACATGTATGTGTATTTATTTAAAAGTTCAATTCTAATTATAGAGGATAAGTATAATATATGTATCCATATAAGGCTTATTGGCCCTCATGGCGCCCTAGGCAACTTGCCTAGTCTGCCTAATGGCAAAAACGCCCCTGGGCATGGTAGGGCATGACTACCCAGATAGCAAAATCCATTGATTCAACGTTGAATTCTGGATCTAACCAAAATTCAACGTTGAATCAATGCATTTTGCTATCTGGGTATTGCGTCAACTCATGTTGCACTCATGTGGATTTAAATTCAGTTTGGTAAAACTGGAGAAAAGAAAGAAGAGTTTAGCTGTAGGCTACTTCATAAAGCTTGAATCACCCTGATCATTCTCGGCTTACTTACCTTTACTTTACGCGCATAATAGTCTTTTAAAATGCTATTTCTCCAGTGCTTCTCTCATCACCAGGAGGCAGGGACACACTTTTTTATCATACAAGTATTGTATTAATTCTGCTCGAGCCTCTTCTGCTCCTTCTTCTTCTTCACGCTGACATGTCCAGGACTGCTGTGTGAGTCTGTCGGGTGTTTGTCAGTATTTTCTCAGCAGATCAAACGCAGTTGTCACTTCTAGCAACAACAGTCGACTCGACACTCCCCCTCTCTCCTGCCTGTCTGTCTTCCTGGTTTCGCTTCTTAAAGCCTGGGGCGTCAGGTCTCAGAGTTGCGTCATTGAGGGGTCAAAAGATTCAGTGTTCATTTGGCCTGAATAGGGACAAACTGGAGTTGGAAATATTGCGTTTTCAACGAGGGCGGCGCAAATAATAAGAGGTATTTTAGAGCATGTGTGCAACATGTCAACTGTTTTCAAGTATTGTATGCCTACAGTAACGACTAAAGCCTCTTTAATGTGCCTATAGAAAGTACTATGGAAAGTTCTAAAATAAAGGCATTTGAGACAGACCTGGGCATTATGCGGCTGCGGATTGGCCATATGGAGTACAGGGAGTTTTCCCGGTGGCCTGCGCCACCTAGTGGCCTGCTGGACAAGATCCAAAATGCACTAGTGGCACTTCCAAAATGCACTAGAATGTGCTAGAATAGATGCTCGCCTGGAACATACAGATCAAAATGACCATTAATCTGACTTCTACATCCTCTAGTTGTGTAGACTAAGTTGGGCTAATTCACATGATGAATATTTTAACTCTTGAGCAAGACTAAGACGAAGACTAAATCATAAGACTAATGGAAATAGGAAACATTTTTAACTTTTTTCCCCATTCTTTTCAAGTATGTGAACATATCTGCAGTATAGATTGCATACGTTTTCAGGAAAGGAACGTATTACTATTGCAGTGATTTTATACGAAGAAATAAAAAACTACATACAGATAGTATAACATATTATGTTATACTATCTGTATAACATTATGTAAACCTAATAACCTATACAATGCATTTGTATGTAAGACTAAACTACCAAGACTAAAACTGAAAGACTAAGACTAAAAAAAGACTAAGACTGAGACTAAGACTAAATCAATGTTGATATTTCGTCGACTAAGACTAGACTAAAAAAATAATTTCAGAAGACTAAATGGGACTAAAAGACTAAATGTGACCAAATGGACCCGCAAGGGTCCATTTGGTTTCATTTTTACGCTCTCAAAGAGTTACATCTGGTTAACCAGCTGCCCCCACCAGGGTGGCCTGGCAAAGGCAAAATTGTGTGGAAAATAATATGTGCCAATCCGCCCCTGACACACACACACACACACACACACACACACACACACACACACACACACACACACACACACACACACACACACACACACACACACACACACACACACACACACACACACACGCACACACACACACACACACACACACACACACACACACACACACACACACAATCACTAATTCAAACCTCCACCAGGGGGACCAGGCTTGTAGTGTCGGCATCCACTTTAAAGGCGGACTTATTTACTAAAGCCCCGCACTACTGTATCCGGTCCCATTTACGAATACACATCACATACGTATACATAAACTGTTTCCGTATCCGCCCCAGACCGGATATGCAAACTGGCGGTGCAAATAATACTAGTGTAAAGCCACAGCCTTATTAGGGTATAGACAGAGTTACGCAAACTCGGTTCGCTTCATGGGGCCAATTCAATGGCGGCTCTTCCACATAGACTTCTATTGAGAATGGGAACAACAAATAGGGACACGTCCTAGGGAGGGACTAGAAGTAGGCAGAAATGCATTGGACTCATACAACAGATTTCATTTTATTTGCGCCGCCCTCGTTGAAAACACTGTATTTCCAACTCCAGGTTGTCCCTATTCAGGCTGCATGAACAGCGCTCGAGCGCTGCATTTTCTGACCCCTCAATGTCGCAATTCTGACACATGACGCCTCTGTAAGAAGCAAAACCAGGAAGACAGACAGGCAGGAGAGAGGAGGAGTGTCGATTGTTGTTCCTCGAAGTGACAACTGCGTCTCATCTGCTGAGAATTCACCGATAAATTAAACACAGACAGACAGACTGACAGCAGTCCTGGACATGACAGCTTGAAGTCATATTGCAGACAAGTACTACAGTTTGTTATATATCTGTTATTATTCATCTTATTGTTTGTTTTTCTGTGTGTGTGTGTGTGTGTGTGTGTGTGTGTGTGTGTGTGTGTGTGTGTGTGTGTGTGTGTGTGTGTGTGTGTGTGTGTGTGTGTGTGTGTGTGTGTGTGTGTGTGTGTGTGTGTGTGTGTGTGAGAGAGAGAGATCCTAAGAAAATTCTAAGACTTTTTTATAAGATTGCTATAAAATAATCTAGGGTACAATCCTCTAGGATTCTTATAGGAATCCTATTTGTTCCAAAATTTTATAGGACTTTTCTTATTGGAATCCTAATGTGATGATGTTGGTCAGTCATATGTTTAATTCCTCAAGGTTGTGTGCAATAAGTGAAAAGGTGACAATATTTGGAAAATATGTTACTGTTAGTGATAATACATTTTTGTTTGGCTTTCTTATAAGATTGCTATAAGATAATCTAGGGTACAATCCTCTAGGATTCTTATAGGAATCCTATTTGTTCCAAAATCTTATAGGACTTTTCTTATTGGAATCCTATAGTTTTATTTATTTATTTATTTTTACTAGGGAGTGAGAGAGAGATAAGCTGCATTATTAAATTGATTGGTAACTTATTATTGATAACTGTGTCTGGCAATTTGGCTAGAACAGACATGCTGACGAAATACATACTGTAGCCTACATAATGGACTTTTACCCCACAGATAATGTAATGTGATGATATTGGTCAGTCATATGTTTAATTCCTCAAGTTTGTTACATTACATGCATGCATGCATGATGTGCAATAAGTGAAAAGGTGACAATATTCGGAAAATACTGTTCATGATAATACATTTTGTTTGTCTTCTTGTTTTCCTTGTCTTAAGGAATATCATATAATTTCTTATGTTAAGCAATATCATATCACTTAACATAGGAAGGAGAAAAATATTCGTCTGCAGAAAATAATGCATAATCAAAAATCATTTAGGCATTTTCGGAGTCGGCCCAAATACAGTATATGACCTAATTGCGTATGCAATTAACACATTCAATCAAAAGTGCTGAATAATGTCTTGGGGACCCATAATAGTGATTAATATTAAGTTAAGTTCTGCCATAATCAGGCAGGTGCAGCCATGAAAGCAATGGTAGGAATCTTAGGAAAAAAAAGATATATAATATTCATATTGGGTTTCTGGCCTACCGGTAATTCCCCTTTGTATTGTGTATGTAGGTCAGGCTACCGGCTCCATGTAGGGCAGGGCAGGTTACTGTATATGAGAAATTACCAGGAAATCACTACCTGTATTTCCTTATTTGTAAGGCGGGCGTGCTTCGAACCATGGACGTGGGAGCACTGTGATTGTTATGTTACCAGCTGTTTCACTATTTTTGTGAAGAAATATATAGGTTAATGACGTTTAAAAGACTTGGAACACTTCCCTGGAGGACTTTATCAATCTGTGCAATATGTGGCTTTAGGTATTTTAAATTTTAGCCGTGAGCCTAGTGTCTTTGATGTCATGGACACTTACTCCTGGACATGTAGTCCTGGTCTAGCCCTCAATGATTTTGGCCTTGGGCTTCCACAAGCATGTTGCAGACTTTACATGCTTGTAACGTCACTTGGTTCTCCACACAGAAAGTTCTCCACATGCCCACAGCCTGTGGAGAACTTTGTGGTTAGCGTAACAGAATTCGAACTCCACTCTCCCGCGTGAAAGTCCAACATCTTAACCCTAGACCAAAGGGACATCCCCTTGGTCTAGGGCTAGTACTACACTTTGGAGGCCATCATAATATGTATCCATGGCTGCAGACGCTCTGCTACATTTGCATTACGCCCACTGTCTCCAGCTTATCCCTGCCTCCAGTTACTACGACTTGACCACCAGTCAAAAAAGCAGGAAGCAGCTGAGCCCGAGAACACAAGCTTTGCTAAAGCCAACTCTGAATACTACGCCCTATGCATTCCATAGTGGGGAGGGGAGGGCCAGAATCTGATGCCTGAGCTTTTGTATAATTGTCTTCTACATAAGCCTATATACACAGGTCATAAAGCCTTCAGTGTGTGTGTGTGCGCGCGCGCGCGCGCGTGTGTGTGTGTGTGTGTGTGTGTGTGTGTGTGTGTGTGTGTGTGCGTGTGCGTGTGTGTGAGTTGTGCGCACTGCAGGGAAGTACCTGCTAACGATCTCTCTCTGTGGTATATCTAACACGTTTCTTCCTCATTGTCTGCACCATGACAACCCAATTACAGAGAACGCTGTCACATATTCTTAATGGCTGCTTTGTATATAAGTCATACAATAGTCCCCCCCCCACACTGTGTTTTCCTAGAAATGGAGGTCTGAAAACAATCATGAACATGGTGAAACACAACTTGATGACATCATCAAGGTCGTGAGAGGCCTGCAGGCATTCCCAAGGTGCTAGCTAAATTAAGTTCCGTGTTATATAATTGGCCGTTGCCATGGAGAAGCTGATGCTTCCTGTACCCATAATATGTGTCCTCGAGTTTTCATCTTCTGTGTGTGTGTGTGTGTGTGTGTGTGTGTGTGCGTGCGTGCGTGCGTGCGTGCGTGCGTGCGTGCGTGCGTGTGTGTCAGCCAGCATGGCTCCTCTGTTTGAGAAGTGCTCCGTTGTGTTTGAGCTGAAGAGCTTGCCTCATAAAGAGAAGAGAAGGCTGACATCCACCCTCACAGAGCATGGAGGAAACATCGCCTACGTGGTCAACCAACAGGTGAGGCGCTGTCCCCGTCTGCCTATTCTCAATCAATGGCACTGCAGAGCAAAGGCCTTATTAGGCTGGCTACTGATGAGTTCAATTTGCTCAGCGTCTGCTATAGGGCATTCACTTTTAGTGCTGTTTTGCCTGTCGACTACAGTAGTTGCCTAGATTACTAGTCGACTAGTCGACTAGTCGTTAATGTACCTGGTATTAAAACTAATTATATTAAAAAAGAAAAAAAGTGGAGGCGGGCGAGGGCATCTAGTAGAAGAGTTGCGACATTGACGGGTCAGAACTGAGGGGGAAGCCTTGCCCCTGACCTCCTGGGCTCCCGGCACTCGCTCGTTTTAAGCCACGGTCAGACGCCACTCGAAGCAAAGCACCTTTCTGGGGCAGAGGCGAGCGTCTCGCTCATGTTATTATAATGTTTGTTATTGTAAAAGGAAAACTTCATTGGTCACTATAATCCAGCTAAGATTTATGTTGTAAGACTAAAACAAAATAATAAAAATTATAATACCTCCATTTATATTAATTTCTTATCGACTTGTCAACTAGTAACAACAAGGTCGACTAGTGGATTTACTTATTGACAATCGACTAGTCGACTAGTTGGTTAATGCCCTAGTTCCCGTCTGCCTATTCTCAATCAATGGCACTGCAGAGCAAAGGCCTAATTAGGCTGGCTACCGATGAGTTCAATTTGCTTAGCATCTGCTGCATTGTTTGAAGGAAGCCAAACAAAAACAAGTCTTACTCTTAGGAACGCATTCTCACCTAATATTTCCGTAGACTTGATGCGTATGAGAAGTGTAGCAATTACAAGTACACAACCTTGAACCTCACTATCTGACCGTGTAGAAAAAGTCACATGACCAAAAAGTTCTGTTATTTTGTTGATTTCAGAAATTCATTAAAAATCCATTTTGGGGCAAAACTTCAAAATAAAAGGTGTTTGCATTGTGTGGGTGTGGCTAATGAACACTGCAGTGAAATTTAGTGTTTTTAGTTGTTGTTGTTTTTTGTAAGAGATATTGCATTTTTTTTAAACCCTTTGTGTACTGAACGCGTTTTGGTGTTTTAGCTGTTGAAAAATAGCAGATCTACAAGCTCATATCGCGCCACCGAGTGGCGCGATATGAGCTTGTAGTTCTGCTATTTTTGAAAAATTGTAGAAATATAGTGCAAATCTTTGAGTACATTATTTCGGAAGCAAACATTTTTAACTCATATCTTTGCTTCTGGGGGATCCCTAGAACAACATGTTTTTAGATGAGCTTCTGCAGCTAAATAATAGATGTTTCAATCTGGGCCCGGTCCTTCCTATGAAATGTCACTCTCTGGCCTACACTTCCCACAGTGCTCTCTGGTGGTGGCCAGCAGTGTGTCCAGCCTGAGCTCCAACAGACTGAGGAGCATCCACAAGCACCACACCCCAGTGGTCAGTGTGGACTATGTTTACAGCTGTGTGGAGAGAGGAGAGCTCCTGCCTGTTGGACCGTACCAACTGGACACCTGTACCGTCCCAGCCTCGCAGACCTCCACCACCGGTATGTCACGTTTATAGACCGGTCTCCACACCTAAGGGGCTTTCATTTTCGTGTCCTGGAAACACTGAATTTCCTGAAAATACAGGCTGTCTTTGGGTATCATTCGTTGGCACAAATTCACAACAGAGGATAAGTGATTTTATCATTATTGAGCCTAAGGAAGCAAGCCTATACCAACCTACCCGGCCTACTGTCGCTCTGTCAAAGAGTTAAAATGTTAACGATATTTTAAAACTAGACCTGCTCTCAGTGCCAAGTTGCGCAGTGCACACAAGTAGGCTATGGCCTACTTGTGTGCGCACAGAGCGAGCAACTAAAGAACTCCAAGAGATAATTCGCATGACAATACGGTAATCGGTCGACGATATGATATGAACTTTATTTGTAAAGCGCTTTTCAAAACAACGTTACAAAGTGCTGTACAATCAAAAACAATATGCAATAATACACAGACAAAGACAAATTTACAAATAGCAACAATAGACGGTAATAAGTGAAAACAAAAGGTTATGACGTTAAAAAGTATTCTCCAAAAAGATGGGTTTTTAACCTAGATTTGAAGATTAAGACTGAAGGGGCCAGTCTAACCTCTAAAGGCAATGCGTTCCATAGTTTGGGCGCCCGGGCGCTAAAAGAACAATCACCACGTGTGACCAAGTTTGTCCGAGGGACAAATAAAAGTGCCTTGTTCAATGAGCGGAAGTTACGCCTAGAAAACAGGAGGGGCAGCATCTCCCGGATGTAGAGAGGGGCCAGACCATTAAGTGCTTTGTAAGTAATAAGTAAGACTTTAAAATCACATCTGGCACTCACAGGCAGCCAATGGAGGGATGCTAGGATAGGTGTAATATGATTGCGTTTCTTTGTATTGGTGAGTAACCGATGTGGAAAGTTCTGTACTAAATGTAAACGGGAGAGGGTTTTCTTGGGTAGGCCAGAGTAAATGGAATTGCAATAGTCCAGACGTGAGGAAATGAGGGCGTGAATGAATGTTTCGAGATCCGGGGGTGAGAGGAATGGTTTCATTTTGGCGATGTTTCTAAGCTGAAAATAGCAGGATTGAACAACAGTAGATATTTGTTTATTGAATGAGAGGTCATGGTCAAAGATTTGTCGATGGCCGACAACTGCGAACCGATCACATTCCAAGCAGAGCAAGTGCAGTAGTAAACCAAGTACTGCGATTTTGTATTTTTGTGAACGGAAATGGCAAGTTCCTCACTCGGATTTTGGGAGGTTGTTGATGGCATTTGGAGATTGTGGAATTGTTGTTTAGTGGCTACGAAAGACAACTACTGTCCCAGGCCTCATGGCCAGGTCTGTCACATTTACATTCAGATGCGGAAAGTAGTTAAGTACTACACTTAACCTCTACCACCTTGAATGTTGGAACCAGTCTAACATCTAACATGCTTATCCTCCTCACCTTGTCAGAAACGGACAATGGTTCCTTAAGTCTGATTTATACTTAGTTGACAGTCCAGCACACAACAAAGCACAGGCAAGCTTATGAATGGACCACTGTCTGTATGTACACATGGCACAGGTGCAATATAGTACAGTATGTACTCATTACTTCTCTCCTGCAGCTAATCGATGCACTCCACCTCACCTCCAATCTATTGGCTCGTTATGAAACTTCTAATATTACTAATAGTAATATTAATAATATTAATATATTACACTTGCTCAGGAATATTGTGATATAATATATTGCTTTAAAATGAAGGTAATAATTAATAAGTAATATATTATCAAAGTAAAGTAATATTCCCAACACTGCATACAAGGTATCGGCGAGTACCAAAAATTTAGTACTTGGTACTTGGGACATCCCTACTTCTGTATCTCCAGGCGTCTTAACTGGTACTAATTGTGCTGCTGTTCTGTGTGTTTCAGTATCGTACGTGACAACAACAAGCCAACGTTCCTCTGAGATGTCCAACCCTGTAGGCGTCGGCATTCAGGCGGCCAAGTCAGGCCGTCAGTGGGAACCTGCTAACGGCGGGGACCAGCCCAGGTGTGTGTCGTGTTGTTTGGTGTAGCGGTCACAATTAGCAGTGATGGGCACGTTACTGGGAAAATGTAGTAAGCTACACTACTTGTTACTCTCGGAAAAATGTAAGCTAAGCTACACTGCAAGCTATCCCCAGAAAATTGTAGCATGTTACACTACAAGTACAAGTACAAAAGTAGCTTGGTGTAGCTTGCTACATCAGCACTACATATATACTGTATAAATATATATCTCAACTTAATGTACAACCTTCTAAATAATAATCATACTAATAAAATAATATAAATAATAAATAACTGGGATGGTGGCATGTTTAAGTTTTGGGATGTAAGTTAGAGGTTTTCTACCCATTAAAAATGGGTGGAATTTGAAAATGTGTGTGGGAAAATGTAGTAAGCTACAATCCTTGTTACTCGAAACAAGTAGTGTAGCTTCACTACAAGCTATTCCCAGAACTACACTACAAGTTATGGGAAAATGTAGTTAAGCTATGTAGCTTAGCTTCTTGTAACAAGTTACTGCCCATCACTGACAATTAGTGACACATTTCAGAGTTGTGATTCCGATGCCTGCTGACGTTCATCGATCACAAAGTTGTTTGACCAATATTATTGAGCAAAAAACATAGCATTTTTGAGTGGTGCAATACCACTCCAAGGCCCAGCTTTGTCCCTTTGTCCATCCCAACAGGGGGCACTGCTTCACCAACACACACCAATACACACTGTACCACTGAATTTGAGAAAGCCAATGCGTGTTCAAAACTGCTAAGCTTGAAAATTCTATACTGTATGTCTGATGTTATGGGTCTGTCTGTCATCTAAACGTTCCTGTTTGCAGGGTGGATACGGAGAATCCTAGTGAAAAGAATGTCCGACCCTTCCCTTCTGAGTTCCAAGTGGCCAAATATTCCATATTTGAAAAGGTGAAACATCTAGTTATCTATAAGTCATTCTGTACAGGAAACTCTTTTGGTGTTTTAAGCGTTAGCTAGCTTTAGCTTTTGAAAAAATGTCAGCTTATAGAAAAATTGTGAAAATGTGGCAGATAATCTTTGAATGTTCTACCACGGCGAACATTTTTAACTTGGATATTTTGCTTCTGGCGCGGGGTCCCTTGAACTACATATTTTTGAGTTGGGGGCTTGCAGCCAAATACAGGTGATTTTTAACATGAAATATTGAGGAGCACTGACAGAAATATTGAGGTTTTTCAGAAAACAAAAAGCAGGAATTAGAAGACGTGCGTGCGTGCGTGCGTGCGTGCGTGCGTGCGTGCGTGCGAGCGTGCGAGCGAGCGAGCGTGCGAGCGTGCGTATGTGCATGTAACTGTAACTCCTACTACTTTCTACATGAGAATTGATATTGAATTCACCACAAGCATCATCTAATGTAATGATGATATAATAGTAATAATGTGTATTGTAATGTAATGATGATATAATAGTAATAATGTGTATTGTAATGTAATGATATAACAGTAATAATGTGTATTGTAATGTAATGATGATATAATAATAATGTGTATTGTAATGTAATGATGATATAACAGTAATAATGTGTATTGTAATGTAATGATGATATAACAGTAATAATGTGTATTGTAATGTAATGATGATATAATAGTAATGTAATGATTATATAACAGTAATAATGTGTATTACTGACAGACTGTGGACAGCCTGTGGGCTGTAGTGGAGCTACAGAGTGCCATAGGAGACAACGGCAAGCGGTGCTACCGCGTGGTCAGGAAGACATCCAAGGTGAGAGAGACGCCAGTCATGATTCCATTAAACCAGGGGTTTTCAACCTTTTTCATACCAGGGCCCACTATTTATTCAGAAATTGAGCCACGGAGGACCGCCGTTCGATGCCATCTTAGCCCCCCAGACCCCCAAAACTAAAGATTTATTTTGCTTTTGTCTACAATTCCAGGCTGGATTTCGGAGAAAACAAGACAGTCAAACATACAGATCCAAATGACCATTAATCGTCTACATTCTCTAGTTGTGTAGACTTGGGCTAATTAAGATGATGAATATTTTAACTCTTGAGAGTGTAAACATGAATATCGAGCTAATTAACACGTTATCAATACCGATATTAAAAGGAACTCTGCATAATGAGACAAATATGGATAACCTTCTCAAGAGTTACATCTGGTTAACCAACTTATTCTAAAGTACATTCTCTAGTTGTGTAGACTTGGGCTAATTAAGATGATGAATATTTTAACTCTTGAGAGTGTAAACATGAATATCGAGCTAATTAACACGTTATCAATACCGATATTAAAAGGAACTCTGCATAATGAGACAAATATGGATAATACATTATACTTGCCCTCTATAACTAGAATCGAACATTTAAAACACATAGAATAAGCTCTTTAGTTTAAAAATAGTAATGTTTTTATCCCAAGGGGGGCGCCATTTTATTGTGCCTGTCACATGACCTGTCATATGGATGACGTCACAGTACACTGCTCTGTAGTAGAAGTAAATGGGATGCATAAAACAATTACATATCTATGGTCCATAGATATGTTTTACAGTTCTTTATTTTACCAGTGGGGGTCGCCATTGTCATTATAAACAGAACAGTGTATATATACCTCGATATTTTGCATTTTAATCTGGATATTCATGGAACATTCCATAGTATGTTCTATTCTACAGCTCTTCTGTGACGTCATCACTGTGACAGGTCATGTGACGGGCACAATAAAATGGCGCCCCCCTTGGGATAAAACATGAACTGTTTTTAAACTAAAGAGCTCATTCTATGTGTTTTAAATGTTCAATTCTAGTTATAGAGGGCAAGTATAATGTATTTATTCATATTTGTGTCATTATGCAGGGTTCCTTTTACAAAATCAATACCGCCAAGAGGTTGACAAGAAGCGTACTGTACTGTACCGTATGGGTGATATCTATTTGGTCTTTGTTGTTATCAGGGGGCGTTGGACAAGGTGAGGTTGGCCTCCACGTCCGAGAAGGCAGTGGATCGCTACCGGACGCTGACACTGGAACTGGAGAGGCAAAGATTCTCTCCGACCAACAGTCTCCAACCTCAGGCTCAGCCTCTGCTCTCTGACACCCTGAGACAGGTAGTCTGATGATGATCTAGGGCAGGGGTTTTCAAGGTTTTTTAATCCAGGGACCACCATTTATTCAGCATTTGAGCCACAGACCACCGTTTGATGACATTTTCGCCCCCAAAGACCTAACATTAAAGAATTATTTAGATTTTGTCCACAATTCCAGGCTGGTTTTCGAAACAAAACAGTGTAGACTTCTTAATTCAATAGTGCTAATTCAGATGAATATTTTTAACTCTTGAGAGTGTGAAAATGAAACCAAATGGACCCGCAAGGGTCCATTTGGTTTCATTTTTACACTCTCAAGAGTTACATCTGCTTAACCAACTTTCCATCATTTAGCCTGGGTGACCACCTGTAACCCTCTCAGGGACCACTGGTGGTCCCCGGACCACCTGTTGAAAACCCCTGATCTAGGGCAGTGGTTTTCTAGCTTTTTTCATACCAAGGGCCCACTATTTATTCAGAATTTAAGCCACGAACCCACCGTTTGATGACATTTTAGCCCCCACAGACCCCAAAACTAAAGATTTATCTTGCTTTTGTAGACAATTCCAGGCTGCATTTGGGAAACAAAAACAAATCAGGCAAAACGTACAGACCAAAATGACGATTATTCTTCTAGTTGTGTAGACTTCGGCTAATTCAGATGACCAATATTTTAACGCTTGAGAGTGTAAAAATGAAAGCAAATGGAGCCGCAAGGGTCCATTTTTTCATCCATTTTCCAGCTGGGGACCACCTGGAACCCTCTCAAGGACCACTGTGTTATATAACAAAAATAGCTGATCTACAATACGATACAACTTTATTGTTAGTTTGCACTGAAATTTGTCTTGCAGCCATGGCGACAACGTTCACATATAAGACAACATACAACACAAGTGCATCTACAATCTGAGAATTCATCACACTGGGATGCGTTTTGAACTTGTTGTTCAGCTATTTTTGAAAGAAAGCCAAATATTAGGGCGTTTGGACACTGATGTCTGTCTGTCAGTCACAATGTGGGACAGACAGACAGACAGACAGACAGACAGACAGACAGACAGACAGACAGACAGACAGACAGACAGACAGACAGACAGACAGACAGGGGCTCAATTTGTGGGAAACCTGAAAAGTCTTGGAAAGCACGCAGCGAGGAACATCTGGTCACCCTACTTGAAGCACCTAAATGTATTTCTACTATCTTACTACAACTTTGTGCTACTATCATTTTTGTCTCCACCGTAAGGTGGTGACTATGGAACGCACCCCGTCATTCCGCCCGTGTCTGTACCCCGTCATTCCGTCCCGTGTGTGATGTAATGATGACGTCATAGATCTCATAGCTGAGCCGGACGGTGGAGACCTGTGCCCCGTAGGGGCACAACTCTTGTTTTTCTTGAACTCTTCCATAGAATTTGAATGATTTTTTATTGTCTCCACCGTAAGGTGGTGACTATGGAACGCACCCCGTCATTCCGCCCGTGTCTGTAGCCCGTCATTCCGTCCCGTGTGTGATGTAATGATGACGTCATAGATCTCATAGCTGAGCCGGAGAAAAGACATTAGTGTTTTATATATATATTAGAATAATATCATCAATTCTTGAGCCCGGACGGTGGAGACCTGTGCCCCGTAGGGGCACAACTCTAGTTGATGATGTAATGGTGGCCTAATTAAAAGTGTTGTCATGAGGTTCCTCTAGACAGGAAAGAGAAAAACAAAGTGTCAAAATTGTGTAACCTCAATAATAAGTATTTTCCTGAGTATCTCCTGGAGGTGTCAAAAAGGTATTGTCATGAGAGAAGTAGACAATGATGTAATGTCAAAAATCTCTCCATCGCTCCCTCTGACTCCTAAAACCGACCTCTCCCAAGGGAGCCAATTGATGTTTGGTTACCCTATGGCAATCCCATTGACTAGCCATTACGAGGGGGTGAGACAACCAGACTGGCAAGCAAACTTTTTTGAATTAGGCTATGATGTAATGGTGTTGTAAGTATTTAAAGTATTGTCATGAGGTTACTCTAGACAGAAAAAAACAAAAAACATGGCACAATAAGAGGAGTCTGGTTGCACACAAACTAATTAATCCAATCACACTGTGTCTTATTCAAGGGCTTTTGGAGAGAAAATACTCATAACATTTATGTCACCAATAAAATACATCATCACTTGAACCAGCCAATCGGCATACTCCAAAGGACGGTCGACCGCCGACATCCACAAACCGATCGCTTAACTTGCATTGGCTCTGCTCGCGCCACTGATAATGAATGGTTTGTCCCCACTGTGAATACGATGGTGAATCCTCAAGTTAGATAAATCAGTAAAGCTCTTGTCGCACCATTTACAAACAAAGGGTTTCTCCCCAGTGTGAATACGCTGATGTAGCCTCAGGGTAGATAACAGACTGAAGCTCTTCTCACAAACTGTACAGTAGAACGGTCTTTCTCCACTGTGGACGCGCTCGTGCTTCTTCAGGTTAGATGAAGTAGTGAAGCTTTTGTAACACTGTTTACAAATAAACGGTTTTGTTCCTGTGTGAATACGCTGGTGTACCTTCAAATAAGATGAAATATTGAAGCTCTTGTCACACCAATTACAAACAAAAGTTTTTTCCCCAGTGTGTATTCGCTCATGAGTCTTCAGGTGACATAAGCCACTGAAAGTTTTATCACACCATCCACAGGCGTGGGGTTTATTTCCTGTGTAAGATGGCTGCCGTGTCTTCACTTCTCCTGGTTGAGTTAACGTCTCAGTAAACTGCTGATGGCTGTAGGATCTAGATGTGTCAGCCTCTTCTTTGTTCTTGCTGGTTCTAGAGCCGTCCATCGGCTGAGAGGGTGCTGAGATGATCTGTAACTTCCCTGATGTTTGGCAGTAGAAGTCATTGTGGCTCTTCTTGACATGTGGACACTTGGGCTGGAAAACCTCAGTCTGGGAGGATCCAGGAGCTTCTGGGATGCCTTTATCAAAGTTTTTGGCAGACATGGATTGTGACTCCATAGAATATAGTTCAGTTGTAATCGGAAGATTTCTCCAATGACTTTATGACTCTGTTAAGAGAATATTGGCTTTCACGGTATGGCTGTATAAACTTGCATTTCATGGGTTGACCAGGCATCTTTTCTGACATCACACAAGATTGCTAAGAATGTTGATTTCTTCAGGCACCCACACTAGACTATAACTCACACAGACTGGGACAGGCTGTCATGTTA
Source organism: Benthosema pterotum (assembly GCA_039105355.1). Taxonomy (NCBI): domain Eukaryota; kingdom Metazoa; phylum Chordata; class Actinopteri; order Myctophiformes; family Myctophidae; genus Benthosema; species Benthosema pterotum. Next base: position 51,691,387 of record CM076978.1, read on the forward strand.
CATGATCATTTGAAATGATTGACTGTAATGTTCAATGCTTCATATTTACTTGCATGAACGGAATCGGTCATCACCCGGGGTACTCTGATTGGCCAGTTTAGGTGGTGATGTAATGGTGAGATGAGTAAGAGAGCTTTATAAGTAATGTCATGAGTATTACCTTGCTCCGCTTACACACAAGTAGGCCATGGCCTCTTGTTTACACCATCATACATCACATTCCTTGCTCAGTCAACACAGCACAATAACAATAGTGTGGGTGCCCTTCAGGCAAACCCACTAACTAACTAGAGCGATGCAATTTTGGGAAAATTGGAAAGCGTGGTTGCCCTATGGCAATCCTATTGGGTAGTCAATAGGAGGGACGAGGCAACTAGACTTTTGTTGTCTAGGCTTTTTTTTTTATTCAAGGGTGATGATGTAATGGTGGAGTATTATCTCCTGGAGGTGTCATGAGTATTATCTCCTGGAGGTGTCATGAGTATTATCTCTGGAGGTGTCATGAGTATTATCTCCTGGAGGTGTCAAAAAAGTATTGTCATGAGTCATGTAGGTGATGGTGTGATGTCAAAAAACGCTCCCTCACTCGCTCAGACTCCTAGAAATGATGGAATACTTAGAAAAAACCTCCTAAGGAAGCCGGTCGATTTGACACATGGCTCGGGTGAATGCGGTAAAAATGGAGACATTGGGAAACAAAACAAAAAAGGTCTGGTTGCCCACAAAAACCACACTAATAATAAGTAAGGGATAACACCCGACGAAGCGGTGATTTGTTACATGGCTTACGTCAGTGGTTTTCAACGCCCGAGGACCACCAGTGGTCCTTGAGAGGGTGACGGCAACGGCATGTAAACAACCAAATACGTAGCTGCTAACCAAATGGACCCACTAACGGCGTGCTGGAACTAAATGCGGAAGCGCACCGCGGGCTTACGTCAGTGGTTTTCAACGTCCGAGGACCACCAGTGGTCCTTGAGAGGGTGACGACAAAGGCATGTAAACAACCAAATACGTAGCTAACCAAATGGACCCGCTAACGGCGTGCTGGAACTAAATGCGGAAGCGCAGCGCGGATTGATATGAACACAGCTGTTTGCACTTTGGGGAACTTGTTTATGCAGCGGTCAATAATTGCGCGGAGCGGTGATTATAGTGTATTATGTGACCGCTCACATGACCAGAACGCTGGCTTCTGATTGGATTATTCATTCAAGCCATGTAATAACAGAAATTATTAGTGGTGTGTAAACTGTCCTATTCGGAACTAGGCCTGTGGATTCTGTGGTGATTTCTTAGTCCTTGCTTGCAAAACCCCACATTTGTCCCCAAAGGCGCTATTTGATGATGTAATGGTGGCCTAATTAAAAGTGTTGTCATGAGGTTCCTCTAGACAGGAAAAAGAAAAACAGTACATGACTAGGAGTGAGACACATACTCACTCCTGGTCATGTTACCACACAAATTAAGTATTTTCCTGAGTATCTCCTGGAGGTGTCAAAAAAGGTATTGTCATGAGAGACAAGTATTGTCACTCGCTCAGACTCCTAGAAGTGACGGAATTCTTTGAAAAACACAAGTGGACCTCTCCCAAGGAAGCCGTTCCATTTGACACATGGCTCGGGTGCATGCGGTAAAAATGGAGACATTGGGAAACAAAACAAAAAGGTCTGGTTGCCCAAGGAAACCACACTAATAATAATGGTTATTATAAGTTATTATTAGTGTGTAAACTGTCCTATTTGGAACTAGGTCTGTGGATTCTGTGGTGATTTCTTAGTCCTTGCTCGCGAAACCCCACATTTCTCCCTAAAGGCTAGTTGTCTCCACCGTAAGGTGGTGACTATGGAACGCACCCCGTCATTCCGCCCGTGTCTGTACCCCGTCATTCCGTCCCGTGTGTGATGTAATGATGACGTCATAGATCTCATAGCTGAGCCGGACGGTGGAGACCTGTACCCCGTAGGGGCACAACTCTATTTTGTGTCCTGTGCTTCCGCAACCATAGCCTGATGCATCCAAATACGTCAAAAAGATGTCATATCTTCCATAGACTGTGCAGAGGTGACGTAAGACCATGCGGTGTCTGTCCGCCATCATGTCCGTAAGGTGGTGACTATGGATCGTACCCCGTTATTCCGTCCGTGTCTGTCCGCCATCATATCCATGTATAGGATGATGTAATGATGACGTCATAGATCTCATAGCTGAGCCGGACGGTGGAGACCTGTACCCCGTAGGGGCACAACTCTACCACCCGTAAGGTGGTGACTATGGATCGTACCCCGTTATTCCGTCCGTGTCTGTCCGCCATCATATCCATGTATAGGATGATGTAATGATGACGTCATAGATCTCATAGCTGAGCCGGACGGTGGAGACCTGTACCCCGTAGGGGCACAACTCTATTTCGTGTCCTGTCCTTCCGCAACCATAGCCTGACGAATTCCATAGAATTTGAATGATTTTTTATTTCCAACTGAAATGAAATGGAAATTTCAAATTCAGAAAAGACATGTGTTTTATATATGTGTTTTATATATATTAGAATAATATCATCAATTCTTGAGCCCGGACGGTGGAGACCTGTGCCCCGTAGGGGCACAACTCTTGGTTATTATTTGTAATTTTATGCAAATTTGCAAAGTATTAATGCAATTAGAACAAATTTAAAAAAAAATACATTGGGGGGGGGGGGGGGGGGGGGGAATAATGAATCTACATGTCGTGTTCTAGAAACAAAATTATTAAAGGTTAACGGTCAAAGGTTAAAAATCGTTTAAAAAATCCTGAGATTTTTTTTTATATGAATTCAGCATGAAATGAACAGGGTAGCGTCATTGTAAAAAAAGGGTACTCTTAAAGGGGTACACCACGCCATTTTCAACATTTTTCCTGAGAATGTACAACTGTGACAAAATGGACCCTAGCGGGTCCATTTGGTCCCATTTGTACACTCTCAGGGGAAAAAAAGGTCCCAATAGAAAAAACATTAACATGGTGAAACACAACTTGATGCTGTCATCAAGTTGTGTTTCACCATGTTAATGTTTATTTTAGACCTCCATCCCTCCACACAGAATGGGGGGAACTTTCTAATTATGTCCGCACAACATTTCTAAGGTGTATTAATGACGTCGCAAAAATGTTGAAAATGGGTGGAAATCCCCTTTGACTGGTTTGCCTGTCAGTCTTGTATTGACTCGTGCTTGAATTGTACTGTAAATCTCCAAGCTGTTAAAAAAAAAGAATCAGTCAAACACAACAACAGACAACCCTCAACCTTCTGAGGACTTCTTGTGACACTAAGGTCCCGGGGGCACTTGCCCATCAGGCAAGTGCAAGTCAGCTTCTATTTGCCCTGAGCTCATAGTCACTTGCCCCACAAATACATAGTACATTTTGCATTTAACTTTACTTTCTACTTGGGTGCTTTAAACATTTCCTTTTGCAGTTGAAAACTGTGTTTTTGTTTGAGTCACCTCTTGTCTGGGAGTCTCATCCTCCATCTGGTCCCCCTCCGCCTTTTGTCTGGGTGCATCCTCCTCCATCTGGTCCTCTTACTTCATCTCGATGTCTTGCTCGCCTTGGCCTCTATATGCCAACGCGGAAACTATGGGAAACGGGTTTGCTGTTCACTTTTAAAGAAGAATTACACACCGAAACACATTGTGCATGCATCTACCGTGATTCCTGTGATATCATACCTAATGCCCTTATTAACCAAGCGACTACTCCGACAACTTCAGGAGATAATACCCTCGACAATACTTATGAAGACTTCTTAAATGTCATCACGTAAACCAGGGGTGGGCAATTATTTTTCCCAAGGGGCCAAATGAGATACATGAAATATTGTGGAGGGCCAAGACTCTAAAGGCTGAACTAAAGTCTGCGTAATATTAATTTAATTTCAAGTACTTGAGCCACGGACCACATTTTAGCCCCACAGATCCCAAACCTTTCTTCAGAATTTCTTTTGTTTTTGTCCACAATTCCAGCCTGGATTTGGGAAACAAAACAGGATAACAAAAATGACCATTCTCTTACATTCTCTGATTGAATGTGTAGACTTTGGGCTAATTCAGATGATGAATATTTTAACTCTTGAGAGTGTGAAAATGAAACCAAATGGACCCGCAAGGGTCCATTTGGTTTCATTTATACGCTCTCAAAGAGTTACATCTGGTTAACCAACTTTCCATATTTAACTAGGAACTCTCTCAAGGACCACTGGTGGTCCCCGGGCCGGTCAGAGTCAGCCAAAGGGCCGCATTTGTCCCCCGGGCCGCATAATGCCCAGGTATGACGTAGACCAAGCCAATCGGAGTCCTTCGAGGGACCGTCGACGACAGCGAACCAATAAGTTTACTTCAACGACCAATAACTTGCTTACTGGCACGGGAAAACCAACGCTTGCATTGCCAAAGCGAGTATCATACATACCCCGCTAGAAAATGATTCCCGTAGCCTGTCCCCTTAAACCTGGATGACCTCACTCAGACGTTGGCGCGGCTTGCTATAACAGAGCCGAATCTACCGGAGGTCGTCCTGCAGCATTGCCAGTCTGATCTTAAGATCCTGTATTTCCAGCATGGTCACCAGATGCTCCCTGCGCTGCGTCAGTCGCTGCTGCAGCTCGTGGGTCGGAGCCTCACCGCACGGGTCCTCCCGGCTCTCACTCAGCTGGGCCAGGACCCTCCCCAGGTCCTGGCTCAGGTCTCTGCTCATGCGGAGAGAGTCTGTTGCCCGTCGGGTCCAGTACGCGTCCTTGTTTAGTTTGGGAGTCTCCCCCTCCATCTGGTTCTCCTCTTGTTTGGGAGTCGCCTCCATCTGGTCCTCCTCCACCTCTTGTCTGGGAGTCTCCTCCTCCATCTGGTCCTCTTGTCTGGGAGTCTCCTCCTCCATCTGGTCCTCCTCCACCTCTTGTCTGGGAGTCTCCTCCTCCATCTGGTCCTGCTCTTGTTTGGGAGTCTCCTCCTCCATCTGGTCCTGCTCTTGTCTGGGAGTCTCCTCCTCCATCTGGCCCTCCTCCACCTCTTGTCTGGAAATCTCCTCCTCCATCTGGTCCTCCTCTGGTCTGGAAGTCTCCTCCTCCATCTGTGCCTCCTCTTGTCTGGGAGTCAAGTAATTCGCATGACATTTGTTTCTAAAATGGGACATTTGTGCACTTCATCACTGATTTTCGTCAACTCCGTCAGACACACTAAAATGCCTTTTGTTTTAATGTGATAATTTCAACAATAATATAAATATAATATAGTCCTCAGTTATATTATAATGGCTTTCAGTAATCAAATTAAGTCACGAAGTGCATATTATATTTTTCTTCAAATATCACACTTATATGAGCATCCATTTTTTAAATGCTTTCATTTTCTACATTTACTTTCAACATTATGAAATGAAAAACATATAAAAAGATGTCATTGCATAATGTCAGTTGGTGTTTCAATAGTTAATGTGACCACAAAGATGTTCTCATTGTTTGTTTAAAATATCAAACAACTGAATGTTTGTTGGACCTGGTGCTCCACTGTTGCAACAAATATAAACAGAATAATTTAAAAAAAAAAACACCTGACGGAGTTGACAGAGACTGAGGACACACGTTTGTGTCCGTTATGAGATATTTAATGGAAAATATGTATAAAAATTACTGTGTATATCTGCTCAGTTGGTAACATCTATGTTCATATGTGCATCGCCGGTGTTGCTTTGCGCCACGGGCGATGAAGCCGCACCCATACCATTTTCAGTTACAGGACTTTTATTAGGCAAGTAAAGCATCAATAATAACATCAGTTGTTGCAGCAGACACGCTGCATGCATGAAGCTCAGAGAGTTTTCTGTTTTCAATGATGAAATGCTGTTGGTTTAGTGGTGCCAAAATGGCTATTAGTAGCAGTAGTAGTGTTTCAAATCGTTTTGATTATAAGCAGTTTAATTTGAAATACATTTGAAATTTGGGTCGTTTGCATGCCATCATGCTTGGCGGGGCAGTCAGGTCATTTAGGGGGGCATTGCCCCCCCATGCCCATGCCTAGATCTGCCCCTGGACTCAGCGAGTAGTGAAGACAGCAGAGAAGATCATTGGGACGTCGCTGCCTTCCATCAAGGACATTGCCCAGAACCGATGTCCGGCAAGGGTCAATGAAAATCCGAAGAGATCCCACCCTCCCACCCACACCATGGACTGTTCACCCTGTTGCCTTCTGGTAAGAGGTACCGAAGCATTGGGAGGAAAACAAGATTCTCCAACAGCTTCTTCCCTCAAGCCGTCAGATTGTGCAATATCCCGTAACCTTAACCCATGAGCTGCTATACGGACTCCTGTTGTGCAATGTCACTCTATGATCTAACGGTGCTTGTATTTATTCATTTTCATTCGTGCTGATGTGGACAGCATAGAGCCAGTGAAACATACTGTAATTTAGTTCTCTTATGCATTTTATGTCTTTGCTGAATGACAATATAAAGATATCGATCTATCTAGAGCGGAACATTATTCGCAGCGTCTTCACCAGTTGCTCCCTGCGTCGTGTCAGACGCTCCAGCTCCTTCTCTCTGTCCTGTTTTTTCCACCTTAGGAACATCGCCAAACTCCGATCAATAGTCTCACACACAGAACTTGAACAAATCATCCATGCATTTGTTTCCTCTCGGTTGGATTATTGCAATGCTCTCTTTACATGTCTTAGCAAATCCTCCATTGATCGACTCCAATTTATTCAAAATTCCACAGCCAGATTACTAACCCGGTCCAGTAAATACTGCCACATTACTCCAGTCCTGGCCTCACTGCATTGGCTTCCTATAAATTACAGGGTCAAATTCAAAGTTCTGGTGCTCACTTTCAGAGCTTTACATGGTCAGGCACCAGAATACCTGACTGACCTGGTATCACGCTATGTGCCTAGTAGGGCCCTTAGATCCACCCAACAGGGGCTGCTTGAGCCACCTTGTACTAGGCTGAAAACAAAAGGTGACAAGGCGTTCCAGGCTGTGGCAGCCAATCTTTGGAATTCTCTTCCACCAGATCTAAGATTTGCGCATTCTGTTGACACCTTTAAAAAGGGTCTTAAAACTTTTCTTTTTAATCAAGCTTTTGTGTAAATGTATATGTTTTGAACTTTTGATTTTACTGCTCTCTGTTTTTTGCTTTTAGTTTAATTGTATAGCATCTGTTTTTATTATTTGTCTATTATTGTGTGTTTTGCATGTACAGCACCTTGTGAGGCCTCTCTGCGAAAGGTGCTTTATAAATAAAGCTTACTTACTTACTTACTTCCTCGTGGGTCGAAGCCTCACCGCACGGGTCCTCCCGGCTCTCCCTCAGCTGGGCCAGTACAGGACTCTCCCCGGGTCTTGGCTCAGCTCCCTGCTTATGAAAAGACATTCCAGGGGAACACCCATAGAGCATTTACAGTACAGCACCTGTATATGGCTCTGGCAGTGATTCTCAACATTTTTAAGGCAGGTGTGTTTTCGTAAAAATAGCAGGCGTTCACGGCTGCAAGTGCAAGTGCAGTACAGGATGGTTTAAAACTGAGGACTTCTTGACCCGGTTGCCCCAAGCGCCAGCGACCAAATGTCCTAGGCCTTATACCAGGGGTTGACACTAAGGTCTCTGAGGCACTTGGTCACCTCAGGTCATGGTCACTTGCCCCCCAAAAATATATTGTAAATTTTGCATTTAAGTTTACTTCCTACTTGAATGCTTGGGTTCCAGGTAGTCCCCAGTTAAGTTGGTTAACCAGATGTAACTCTTGAGAACGTAAAAATGAAACCAAATGGACCCTTGCGGGTCCATTTGGTTTCATTTTTACACTCTTCTTAATTAGCCCAGGTCTACACAACTAGAGAATGTAGAAGATTAGGTCATTTTGATGTGTATGTTAATTTACCTGTTTTGTTTCCCAAATCCAGCCTGGAATTGTGGATACCTACAAAAGTAGAAAGCAGGGAAAGACACACAGAGGCAGAGTGCAATGACTGCCTTCAAGACAAATTTATCTTGTGTTGTGTTGTAGAGCACTAAGTTGCGCACTTGCCCGATCGGGCAACCAGGTAGTGGACTTCACTTGCCCCACCATTTTTTTTACTTGCCCTGGGCAAGTGGGCAAGTGTTAGTGTCAAGCCTTGTCCTAGGCCTTATATACCCTTAAAGGTAGGGGAAGTGATTTGAAATTCATGGTGTAGTACCAGCCTGGTGCACTAGGGGGCCCCCAAAAGTAGCTACACTATGTGAACCTGCTGCTCTCTCCTGATTGGAGGAGAATTGTGGTGACCTGGGGAACTTTTATTAGCTCCTCTGCTAACGTGGGGGAGGGGGAAACTCCATATGTGGTTTCCACACCTTATAATAGAGCATTTTAACAGAAAAAAAAATATTTTTTGGGTGATATCTGACAAAAGTGAAATCACTTCCCCTACCTTTAAACCTGGATGACCTCACCCAGAGGCCGGAGCGGCTTGCTATAACAGCCGACTCTGCCGGAGGTCGTCCTGCAGCATTCCCACTCCGATCCTAAGGTCAGGGGTTTTCAACCTTTTTCATCCCAGGGACCACCAATTACTCAGCATTTTAGCCACGGACCACCACTTGAGGACATTAAGCACCACAGACCCCAAAAACTAAAGATTTATTTTGCTTTTGTCCACAATTCCAGGCTGGATTTGGGAAACAAAACAAGCAAAACATACATTTCAAAATGGCTAATTCAGATGATGAATATTTTAACTCTTGAGAGTGTGAAAATGAAACCAAATGGACCCGCAAGGGTCCATTTGGTTTCATTTTTACATTCTCAAGAGTTACATCTGGTTAACCAACTTTCCATCATTTAGCCTGGGGACCACCTGGAACCTTCTCAAGGACCACTGGTGGTCCCCGGACCACCTGTTGAAAACCCCTGCTAAGGTACTTGCTATATAAGATTGCTATAGCATCCAGTATTTCCAGCATGGCCACCAGACGCTCCCTGCGCTGCGTCAGGCACTGCAGCTCGCGGGTCGGAGCCTCACCGCACGGGTCCTCCCGGCTCTCCCTCAGCCGGGCCAGGACCCTCCCCAGGTCCTGGCTCAGGTCTCTGCTTATTCGGGACACCTCTTGTTTGGGAGTCTCCTCCTCCACCTGGCCCTCTTGTTTTGAAGTCTCCTCCTCTATCTGGTCCTGCTCTTGTCTGGGAGTCTCCTCCAGCTGGTCCTGCTCTTGTCTGGGAGTCTTCTCCATCTGGCCCTGCTCTTGTTTGGGAGTATCCTCCTCCATCTGGTCCTCCCACACCTCTTGTTTGGGAGTCTCCTCCTCCGTCTGGTCTTGCTCCATCTGGGCCTCCTCTTGTCTGAGAGTCTCCTCCTCCATCTGGTCCTCCTCTGGTCTGGAAGTCTCCTCCTCCATCTGTGCCTCCTCTTGTCTGGGAGTCAAGTCATTCGCATGACATTTGTTTCTAAAATGGGACATTTGTGCACTTCATCACTGATTTTCGTCAACTCCGTCAGACACACTAAAATGCCTTTTGTTTTAACGTGATAATTTCAACAATATAAAGTCCTAAGTTATTTTATAATGGCTTTCAGTAATCAAATTAAGTCACAAAGTGCATATAATATTTTTTCTTCAAATATCATATGAACATCCAATTTTTAAATGTTTTCATTTCCTACATTTACTTTCGACATTATGAAATGAAAAACATATATAAAAAAAAAACACCTGACGGAGTTGACAGAGACTGAGGACACACGTTTGTGTCCGTTATGAGATATTTAATGGAAAATATGTATAAAAGTATAAAAGTTGGTAACATATATGTTCATTTACAATGGATATTCATGTGGCAATTTGAAATTATGACCACTTGCTGAGGACAGGTTAAAAACTTGCATTTTGGGGTACAGAACCTACTTTTTAACCAATTTAGATAGCGTAATAAAAATAATAATTAAACTAATGTCAGAATAATATGCAGGTGTTTTAGCATAAATAAGCCTCTGTATTTGGGGGACATGTTTTTTCTACTTTTGTCCCTCGTCTGAAGAATGAGTGATATATTTATATATGCCAAGCAATCGCATGATTGCCCATAGTTAATCTTTGATTAATCACGTTTTTTTATATATTATTTTTATTTTATTTTATTTTTTCAAGGTCCATTATTTATTCTGCATTTGCACCACAAACCAACATTTATTTAGATTCCAGACATATATTAAAGAATTTGTCCGCAATTCCAAGATTTATTGATGTTGGTACCAATAGGAGGGAACATGCATTTTTTTAGGATGTTTTCTGCATTCTCTAATTGTGTAGACTTGTTTTTAATGCGAGTTAATCGCGCACTAAATAAATGAATCAAGTTAAGTCATGGCTGAGTTAACTCACGATTAACTATTTATGGCTGATGGCCTTAAACAATGAAATAAAATAAAAATATCTCCTTCACTGTTATGCTTTCAGCTTGGCTACTATTGCATTATGAAGTATTGCCTTGCTTTTCTTTTGCTCATTGCCAAATGTAAGTCATTCTGTTTTAAGAGTGTCTGCTAAATGCCTAATCCGTAAATTGCTGACAGCTGGTATCTGTGTGTGATTGACAGCTGCGTGTGGAGGAGGAGCTGCACACGGGGGGCGTGTCACAGGAAGTGGGCGTGTTCGTGGAGCTGCTGTGGAGAGAGTCCATGGGTTGTCTCGACAGCGTCCTCAAAGTCTCCAGCCTCAGCCTGAACGACGTGAGAAGAACACGCTGGGACTTGTTCCAACCTTTTTTCATACAGTGGGCCCGCCATTTATTAGGCATTTGAGCTACGGACCACAGGGGTTGACACTAAGGTCTCCGAGTCAGGTTCTACTTGCCCCCCAAAAATGTATTGTAAATTTTGCATTTAAGTTTACTTCCTACTTGGGTGCTTTCCCTGAGAGTGTTCCAGGTCGTCCCCAGCTAAGTTGGTAACCAGATGTAACTCTTGAGAACGTAAAAATGAAACCAAATGGACCCTTGCGGGTCCATTTGGTTTCAATTTTACACTCTCAAGAGTTAAAATTCATCATCTTAATTAGCCCATAGTGGTCACAGACCCAGTGGTCCCTGACCCCAGCAAAATGATAGTTTGGAACCAAATGAACCTGGGAGAGAGATAGGTAGAGATAGCTAGAAAGCAGGGAAAGACACAGAGGCAGAGTGCAATGACTTCAATGCCTTCAAGACAAATTTATCTTGTGTTGTGTTATAGTGCACTAAGTTGCACACTTGCCCGATCGGGCAACCAGGTAGCAGTCTTCACTTGCCCCACCATTTTTTTTTTACTTGCCCCGGGCAAGCGGGCAAGTGTTAGTGTCAAGCCATGTCTTCTGTTCATTCTACCATTGGAAATGAATAGACTCCAACATACTTCCCGTCTCCTAATATTGTACCCGCCCCCTCCTTCTAGAGTCAGGAAGCAACGTAACTATGACCCTCTTGCCATTGGCCTCTTGGCATGGAACCTCTCCTTGGAACTGTAGACGGTATAGTCAGCGAAGATGAGAGGTCGCAAGGTCACCGAAATATAGGTATAATTCTGTGTGTGTGTGTGTGTGTGTGTGTGTGTGTGTGTGTGTGTGTGTGTGTGTGTGTGTGTGTGTGTGTGTGTGTGTGTGTGTGTGTGTGTGTGTGTGTGTGTGTGTGTGTGTGTGTGTGTGTAGGTGAGCAGGGCAGAAGGTCTGCTGCTTCAGGCCTGGAAGAAGGTGAAAGAGAACTCGTTCGGCGACGTGTCAGAAATAAACTCGCTCACAGAGGACTTCTACGCTCTTCTACCGCACAGAGAAAACCACCAACCTCTCAACAACGCCAGCATCATATCACACAAACTGGACCTGTGTCAGGTAAAATCTCACATCCATGTCAGACCGCTACTGAAACAGTGAATAGTCCATGTAACTTTCTTCTGTTTTTTCTTTTGCGTTCTAATGAATAAAACCTAAAAACTTACGAGACAAGTAGGTCTTTTGGTGCCACAGTATAGTTGTCTCCACCGTAGGTGGTGACTATAAAACGCCCTCTGTCCGTGCACGTAGCCCATCTGTGCCCTCGATCTGTCCGTCCTCCCAACTATGACGTCATGATGACGGTGGAGACCTGTGCCCCGTAGGGGCACAACTCTTGTTTTTTATATAATATTTGGCTTTTTGCCATTATTTATAGTAATTAGTGAAGATAGACGTGGGGAGGAGAGAGGCAGTGCAGCAACAATAGAATCAGTCTATCGTAGGGTGGTGCTATCGTATCAGTGAAATTGTAAATGGTTTATCCAAGGCGCTTTACATAGATTGTGCATCACATTCACCCATTCACACACACATTCATCCACTGATGGCAGTGGAAACCATGCAAGGTACCTACTAGCACACTATCAGGAGCAAGTAGGGGTTCAGTGTCTTGCTCAAGGACACTTCGACACTAACTCTGTGGGAGGCCGGGATCGAACCGGCAACCTCGTGGTTACCATCCGGTGACTCTACCCCTATATGCCACTGCCACCCCCTGCTGAAACACTGTATAGTGCACCAGGGCTGGACTGGTACAAGAATTCGGCCCGGTCATTTTCTGCGTGAATGCGGCTCAGACCGGCCACCACAAACAGTGTGCAGAAACTGCAGATAGCCCCGCTCTGTCAGCACACACACAAATAAAACAAATCAATACAAATAAATAATGCTACAAACTAACAGACACCTACACAACCGTTTACTACGCTCACAAGAATGATGGTGGCAAAAGAATTAGTTTGTCACTCACAGGGAATTATTACTTTTATTACTAGGGGGCGCTAATTATTACTTTTAGCGCCCCCTAGTGAGCTCCCGGTACTCTCTATGGCCAGTCCGACCCTGTATGTAGTGCATGTATCTTTCCTCTGTTTTTTTGCGTGCTAATGAATAAAACCTTAAAAACCTACAGTATGAGACAAGACGGTCTTTTGGTGCTACTGCTACAGTATAGTTTTTTTTTAATATTTGGCTTTTTGCCTTTATTGATAGTAATTAGTGAAGATAGAAGTGGGAAGGGGAGAGACAATGCAGCAATGAATCAGTCTATCGTAGGGTCGTCCTATCGTATCAGTGAAATTGTCACTGCATAAATGGCCACTGCATAGTCATATCGGCACAAAATCTTTGCACAATTCACAAAAAAAGGTTATTTTCTTTCCAGCTAAAAACAAAACTTATATCAGTTAAAAATCGGTTGTCAGTGGGTGTATACATCTACCGTTTATCGGTTATCGTATCGTTCCATATCGGTCGGGCTCTGTCATGGACGGGACTCGAACACCCGTCATGTGGCATGCGCCTGTACCACTCGAGCAGCAGGTGCCTAAACTACAGTATATACAGTATAGTTTTAGCGAAATTCCATTAGATCAGCAGGTTCTGACTGACTAGCCTGTTTGTCTTAATCGACCACGCAGGGGCGTTTTGCCATTAGGCAGACTAGGCAGTTGCCTAGGGCGCCATGAGGGGAGGGGGGTGAGGGGAGGAGGTGACATTTAAAACACATAATATGTTCTTTAGTTTAAAAATAGTTCATAATTGTATTTGGGGAGGGGGGGGGGCATTTTACATGAGATTTTCCGTGGAGGGAATATCTTGCCTAGGGTTCCAAATTGTTTAGAAACGCCACTGCGTCCAAGCCACATTCAACATCGCAGACATTCACGATGCTCGGTTTGAACTGTCTTCTGGGCCGTCTGGGCCGTATGTGCCTTCATACGTGGACTTTGGGGCATGTACAGGTATTTTAAAGGGGGACTCCACCCATTTACAACATTTTAATATGTCATTAATATACCCTAGAGATGTTGGGTGGACATGATAAAAAAAAAAAGTTCCCCCAATTCTGTTTTTCCTAAAAAATGGAGGTCTGAAACAATCATTAACATGGTGAAATACATCTGATGACATGATCTAGATGTACAGTATTTCACCATGTCAATGATTTTGCTTTCAGACCCCTTTTTTCCTGAGAGGACGGTCCATTTGGTTCACATTTGTACCCTCTCAGGAAAATTTTGAAAATGGGTGGAATTCCCCTTTAAGCTGATTAGAAAGTTGGTGTTTCAAAAATGCATGCTGCACAGTAACTTCTGTTCTTTATCATTATCATCAGTTGGTCCAGGGCTCCAGGCCCATCAGGTTAATCTTCGTCTCATTTTCTAACCTGACTGAACCTTTTTTTTTTTTCATTTGTCAAGCTGATCAGAGACGTTCTGAACATGAGTGAAGTGACCTTAGGAAGCTCCTCCCCTTCCTGTCTGGGGAAGTACCGTGCCCTGAGGTGCGCCATTGAAAACCTTCCCCCTGACGGCGCCGAGTTCAATGACGTCAGCACTCTCCTCAGACACAGGTAATGTGTCACCTGATCTGATCTGACTGCTTTTGTTTACTTGTAAGATAGTTTGAAGTTCTACATGCTCTAACCTTGTATTGTACAATGTAAGTGATTGGGATGGGATGTGCATTGTGAGTTTTCTCTGAAAATGGCTGCTCCCATTCTGTCCCAAATGAAAGTCAACAACAGAACGGTCATCAGACAATGATTATTGCTAATGATTATTGATTATTAACTATATTGACTATAAAATAAATGACAGGAAGGGTGAGATCCACTATAGCGCAGGGCCGGATCTAGGCATGGGCATGCGGGGGCAATGCCCCCCTAAAATGCCCAGACTGCCCCACCAAACATAATGGCATGCAACTTCAACTTCAACAACAGCTGATGTTATCGTTGATGTTTACTTGCCTAATATAAGTAAATAAGTACATTTTATATAAATTTTATATTTTTTATATTTATTATAACATTTGGAAATGTTAGATCTGAGCCTGGTACAGCGACCAATGACCAGGTCGTGACCGGGTTGCAACCTATCACGTTTGGTCATGTTTGGTTAGACTCTAACCAACCAGTGCATGTTTGGTTCTCTAGCCGTTAGAGAACCAAACATGCACTTCTCTGTGCTTGCGGTTGCGGTAATTGGTTAAAACGCTGCTTATTTTGGGGGGTCCCCAGTAAAAAAAAATATATATATATCGGGAGTATATCTGGAAATTAAAAAATAAAAATATCGGTTTGGATCGGTATTTTAAAAAATGGTATCGGTGCAACCCTAGTAATTATCGTACATGTTGACTGTTGCTATCTCAGCCCAGTGCAGGTCCATCAGATCCTGAGGGTCAGCAGAGGGGCGGAGCTACACATGTTCAGGAAGGATCTGGACAACGTCAGGCTCCTCCTCCACGCCTCCAGTCCTAGCAGCTTTGTGGGCATCCTGTCTAGGTTGGCACACCCCATTTATTGTTTTTGACAATGTAAATGCATGTTGGTCTCATGCCAGTGAAAAAACATTGAACTTTGAATGTAATTTCTAGTTGTAATGTATGACTGACAGACTGTTTCTCTGTCCAGAGGTCTGTTGCTGCCCACCGTTGGAGTGAAGCATTATGGGATTGAGAGGACGGACATCGGGGACCTGGGCAGTGGAATCTACTTCAGTGACTCCATAAGGTAGCTACCTTCACATGTTCTCCACCATGTCCCCTAGGGTATATACCCTCACATGTTCTCCTCGTGTCCCCTAGGGTAGATACCCTCACATGTTCTCCACCATGTCCCCTAGGGTAGATACCCTCACATGTTCTCCCCGTGTCCCCTAGGGTAGATACCCTCACATGTTCTCCCCGTGTCCCCTAGGGTAGATACCCTCACATGTTCTCCCCGTGTCCCCTAGGGTAGATACCCTCACATG
This sequence comes from Benthosema pterotum, assembly GCA_039105355.1. Lineage (NCBI taxonomy): Eukaryota > Metazoa > Chordata > Actinopteri > Myctophiformes > Myctophidae > Benthosema > Benthosema pterotum. Next base: position 51,707,173 of record CM076978.1, read on the forward strand.
TTCTCCACCATGTCCCCTAGGGTAGATACCCTCACATGTTCTCCCTGTGTCCCCTAGGGTAGATACCCTCACATGTTCTCCACCATGTCCCCTAGGGTAGATACCCTCACATGTTCTCCCCGTGTCCCCTAGGGTAGATACCCTCACATGTTCTCCCCGTGTCCCCTAGGGTAGATACCCTCACATGTTCTCCCCGTGTCCCCTAGGGTAGATACCCTCACATGTTCTCCCCGTGTCCCCTAGGGTAGATACCTTCACATGTTCTCCCCGTGTCCCCTAGGGTAGATACCCTCACATGTTCTCCCTGTGTCCCCTAGGGTAGATACCCTCACATGTTCTCCCCGTGTCCCCTAGGCTAGGTACCCTCACATGTTCTCCCTGTGTCCCCTAGGGTAGATACCCTCACATGTTCTCCCCGTGTCCCCTAGGGTAGATAGCCTCACATGTTCTCCCTGTGTCCCCTAGGGTAGGTACCCTCACATGTTCTCCCCGTGTCCCCTAGGGTAGGTACCCTCACATGTTCTCCCCGTGTCCCCTAGGGTAGACACCCTCACATGTTCTCCCCGTGTCCCCTAGGGTAGACACCTTCACATGTTCTCCCCGTGTCCCCTAGGGTAGACACCTTCACATGTTCTCCCCCGTGTCCCCTAGGGTAGGTACCCTCACATGTTCTTCCCGTGCCCCCTAGGCTAGGTACCCTCACACGTTCTCTTCGTGTCCCCTAGGGTAGATACCCTCAAATTTCATTCCCGTGTCCCTTAGTGTAGGTACCCTCACAAAAAACATGCAGCAACCGTGGTCTCTATAGACTGCCTCCCCTTGGCCAGCCGGGGCACCTGATGGAAGGGAAAAGGAAAACTCCCCCTGTCGGGTGAAAACAATCAGCTTGGACTCCACATGCATAGAAGAAGTCAGCCAGTCTCCATCTTGTCCATGACCCACAGCACCAGTGTGAAGTACTCCAGGCCCAGTGAGACAGACGGCTCTCGGCTGCTGCTGGTGTGTGACGTGGCTCTGGGGAACTGTAAGGACCTGCACATCAAGGACCCCAGCCTCTGCCAGGCCCCGGAAGGTTACCACAGTGTCCACGGGGTCCGCCAGACCCCGCCACTCCCTCCGAGTTCCAGGTGTGTGTGTATAGTGTTTGGAATGTTGACCTTCCAGCAGGGGCGGATTGGCCATCTGGAGTACAGGGAGTTTTCCCGGTGGCCTGCGCCACCTAGTGGCCTGGACAAGATCCAAAATGCACTAGTGGCACTTCCAAAATGCACTAGAATGCGCTAGATGCTCGCCTGGAACATACAGATCAAAATGACCATTAATCTTCTCTAGTTGTGTAGACTAAGTTGGGCTAATTCACATGATGAATATTTTAACTCTTGAGGTTGTAAAAATGAAACCAAATGGACCCGCAAGTGTCCATTTGGTTTGGTTTGGTTTGGTTTGGTTTGGTTTGGTTTGGTTTGGTTTGGTTTGGTTTGGTTTGGTTTGTTTTTACACCCTCAAGAGTTAAAATATTCATCATGTGAATTAGCCCAACTTAGTCTACACAACTAGAGAATGTAGAAGATTAACGGTCATTTTGATCTGTATGTTCCAGGCGAGCATCTAGCACATTCTAGTGCATTTTGGAAGTGCCACTAGTGCATTTTGGATCTTGGCAGTTGGCAACACTGCCTCCAGCAGTGCGAGCGCCCTGGCACACAGGAGTGAACGGAAATATGGCAACTTGAAGGCTCTGGTGTAGGACACCTTTTCTTTTTTGAAGGATAGAAACACTAGTTTGCCTGGCCTGGGCCTGGTGCCCTGGCCTGCCCTGGACTTAAAAAAAAAAAAAAAAAAACCTGTCCAGGCCACTAGGTGGCGCAGGCCACCGGGAAAACTCCCTGTATTCCAGATGCCCAATCCGCTCCTGTCTTGGTCTCGATGTAGGTGGTCTTGACTACAACACTAGTGTATGTATGTACCGTGTGTGTTCCAGGACGATGAGTTTGTGGTGTTCAGTACCGACCAGGTGAAGCTGCGCTACGTGGTTCGCTTCACCGCTGAAGGAGACCGCCTGCAGGAGCCGGGTTGGGTAAGTTACTTTTTTAAAAGAATCCCCTACAGTTACAATCTGGGTTACTTTCGAAAAATTGTAATCAGTAATGTAATCCGGGTTACCCAATTTCAAAAGTAAAGTAACTGATTACTTTCAGTTACTTTTGGATTACTGTAAGCAACTCTATTTATCAGTAATTACATTAGATACAGTATACAGTACAGTAGTTTTACTACTGTATACCTTAACGAGTCCCAATATATTCCATTTTTTCTCACATACTTTATACTTGTATTATATAACCACAAAAAAAGTAACCAAAAAGCCACTTGATTGGCAGAAATAAAATAAATAATTTTATTTTGTAGTTATGAGGTAGGCATGCAGGCACTAGGCATTGGTGCATTTTCCCTTCTTGTTTGTCTCACAGACACATTATCCTCAAATAATACTAATCTAACTAGTGTAGGCCTACTAGTAATAATTCTTGCTACAGTTTGTGTCAAACCCAGCATGTTCTTATTTGGGGGTCAATGGGTAAGCAGAGTCAACATACAAACAAGTCAAAACAGTCAACATTGTGCCTTGTAAACAAAAGGCAAAAAGTACCCCATGCCATTCTCAGAAACATTAGAATATAAACAGAGTTGCGACATCTCCATTCACTTTCATGGAAAGGTCTAATGGCGGCTGCTCTACATAGACTTCTATTGAGCATCGGGACAGGTTGTCTCTATTCAGGCTGCATGAACAGCGTCCGAGCGCCCAGTTTCCAGAAATGTAATCAGCATGTAACCCCCGTTACAATCTTGCCGTTACTGTAATCGAGATTACACGTTTTAAAATGTACAATGAGGCGTTACGGTTACTGCTTCAGGGCTTGACACTAACACTTGCCTGGGGCAAGTAAACAAAATGGTGGGGCAAGTGAAGACTGCTACATGGTTGCCTGATCGGAAAAGTGTGCATCTTAGTGCACAACACAACACTAGATGAATTTGTCTTGAAGGCAGTCATTGCACTCTGCCTCTGTGTCTTTCCCTGCTTTCTAGCTGTCCACAATTCCAGGCTGGATTTGGGAAACAAAACAGGCAAATTAACATACACATCAAAATGACCATTAATCTTCTACATTCTCTAGTTGTGTAGACCTAGGTTAATTAAGATGATGAATTTTAACTCTTGAGAGTGTAAAAATGAAACCAAATGGACCCTTGCGGGTCCATTTTGTTTTATTTTTACACTCTCAAGAGTTACATCTGGTTAACCAACTTAACTGGGACCACCTGGAACTCTCTCAGGGACCACTGGTGGTCCCTGAGGAAGAAAACTTAAATGCAAATTTACAATATACTTTTGGGGGGGCAAGTGACCATGACCTGAGGGCAAGTAGTAGAACCTGACTTTCACTTGCCCGATGGGCAAGTTTATCGGAGACGTTAGTGTCAACCCCTGTGTTTTTTGTAATCTGATTACGTAACGCCGTTCCTTTGTAATCCGTTACTTACCCAACCCTGTGCAGGAGTTCCATCCCGGTGTGGACACCTCCGAGCTCTTTCCACCTCCACGCAGCTTTGCAGACACCGACGGTAAGGCCCCAACAACCACACCCACGCAAACTAGTCACACCTCCATGTGTAACGACCGGGATTCGAACCCGGGTCTCCCGCGTGAAAGTCCAACATCTTAACCACTAGACCAAGAGGACATCCTCTTGGTCCGGGGGCAGATATTGGTTTTTCGAGGCCATCACGGCAGAGGCTGTAGCCACCTGCTACACTCACCTCCCTTTTGACCTCCTTCCACGGGGAAACCCGATCCGGGTCACGGCACCAATGTAACGCCTGGGAGTCGAATGCGGCTCTCCCGCGTGAAAGTCCAACATCTTAACCACTAGACCAAGAGGACATCCTCTTGGTCTGGGGGCAGATATTGCTTTTTCGAGGCCATCACGGCAGAGGCTGCCACCTGCTACACATGCAATAAATCACTGGAAAGGACATGTCATGGCAACGAAACTCCTTACAACTGCCATTGAATACCGGTATGTCAGGGGTTTTCAACCTTTTTGACAGGGACCACCATTTATTCAGCATTTGAGCCGCGGAGGGACCACCATTTGATGACATTTTTAGCCCCAAAGACCTAAAACTAAAAAATTCATTTGGTTTTGTTGACAATTCCAGGCTGGATTTTGAAAACAAAACAAAACAAAACAAAACAAAACAAAAAAAAAACAGTGTGACTTCTTAATTAAATAGTGCTAATTCAGATGAGGAATATTTTAACTCTTGAGAGTGTGAAAATGAAACCAAATGGACCCGCAAGGGTCCATTTGGTTTCATTTTTACATTCTCAAGAGTTACATCTGGTTAACCAACTTTCCATCATTTAGCCTGGGGACCACCTGGAACCCTCTCAAGGACCACTGGTGGTCCCCGGACCACCTGTTGAAAACCCCTGGAATACATAATAATACACTTAGTGTAGGTGCTCAGACACTTTACAAAACAAAAACCACTGGGTAAGTTAGCTGCTGGTCGCTGCCCGTATCACAATGAAAGCTCCTAAATGTTATGTTTTGGGCAAAATAACAATGACATCCTTTTCTATTGTTTTTCGATTCTTTCATTAACTTTCATTGGATCATCTCCAAAAAAAATCTCGTCTTTTTGACGCCTCTAGGGGCTGCAGGAGTCCTCCAAAGCAAACCCTATAAGCTTTGTCATTGGCTAACAAATAGTCCTGGCGGGACTATTTGTTAGCCAATCAGGACGAGCCTCGCTGAGCTGCCTCTGATTAGGAGAAAAGGGGAGGACTGGTGGAGTCAAATGTGGAGGTGATGGAGGACTGTGATTTTATTTAAAGAGCCACTGCGGCTCTTATGGTTGTCGTAGCTACTAGATATTTACAGGAAGTGATCTAATGAGCAAACAGTCTGAGTTAATGAAGAAAAAGATTGCTATTAACATGTTGTAATGTATTGCTTATAATACCATATTGTCCCGAATATAAGACTACCCTGGTTGTAACACGACTCCATTTACATTGGAGAAAAAAAAAAAAAAAAAAAAAAAAAAAAAAAAAAAACGCTGTCTTATATTCAGGCCAATTCACTAGTCTCCACATCTCACGATGATAAAGCTACTGATTTTCAAGATTTTTCTGAGCTTAAGCTTTTTCCACAAAAACGAGAAGTACCCCCATCACCTTTTAATAGAACATATTTGAGGGGCTGAAATTAAGTCGTGTGGTAAATGGATGGATAATGGATATCAAATCTAAGGGTTTGTGTGCGTTGCGTGTGCGACTGTGCGTGTGCGTGTGTGTGTGTGTGTGTGTGTGTGTGTGTGTGTGTGTGTGTGTGTGTGTGTGTGTGTGTGTGTGTGTGCGCACGTTCACATAGCTGTGTCTGAGGAGGACAGTGTGTGGATCAGTGAGAATCCACTGGATAAAGTGACCTCTGGGCTGTTGGACAGTGCTGGACAACAGCTCCCTCTACAGGCTGTTCATGTGAGGTGCAAACTGATGGACCTGCTCTCTCAGGTACAAGATATACTGTCAGGGGCGGATTGGCCATCTGGAGTACAGGGAGTTTTCCCGGTGGCCTGCGCCACCTAGTGGCCTGGACAAGATCCAAAATGCACTAGTGGCACTTCCAAAATGCACTAGAATGTGCTAGATGCTCGCCTGGAACATACAGATCAAAATGACCATTAATCTTCTACATTCTCTAGTTGTGTAGACTGGAGTTGTGTAGACTAGAGTTGGTCTAATTCACATGATGAATATTTTAACTCTTGAGGGTGTAAAAATGAAACCAAATGGACCCGCAAGGGTCCATTTGGTTTCATTTTTACGCTCTCAAAGAGTTACATCTGGTTAACCAGCTGCCCCCCCCCCCCCCCCCCCCAGGGTGGCCTGGCAAAGACAAAATTGTCCCGGTGGGAAAATATGTGCCAATCCGCCCCTGTATACTCTAGTAGTGCTGAAATATTTGTTAAACATTTCAATTAAAAAAAAAGGTATATTCCGATGGTTGTCTGTGGAAAATGACATATTAATCGGCGTTTCCTTGACGCGAAGAAATGTGAGAACTACTGGTTTAAACATTAGGAAGCAAGCCCCCAAAAAATAAGCATCTACTGTACACTCAACGAGCAACTACCAATCTTTTATTTGCAAGTGACCTGCAATTAAAAAAAAGGTCTGCTTATGTCTTATGTCTAAATGACTGCTTATTTTTGCTTATAATAAACATGGGAAACATGGCAACACTGCCTGAATGGAGGCAACAGTGGGTGTGCTTTGCATCCGTTCCCCACCAGTACCTTGGCAGGGGAAAAAAACAGGAATAGCAATGATAACTATCAGGATACAGTGCTATTTGAATGTTTTTTGTCCAGTGAAACCTGACTAATGGATGCCCAAAGAAACTAGAGGGTCTAGCCCTGATTGGCTGCCCACATGCTCTGCTGTCATGTATTGGTTACTCAGGTCACGTGACCAGGAAATAGGTCACCGAAAACTGGTAACACACATCGTTAGAGACCCCCGATACTATGTAATGTAATGCCTGACTGGCTGTTTGAGAGGAGCGTCTGTTACCCTCATCCCTATTGGCTCCCAGGTGATCATCTTCCAGAAGTACACCAATCAGAGCACAGTGCCCATCGAGGCCAAATACGTGTTCCCATTGGACGACTGCGCCGCCGTGTGTGGATTCGAGGCGTTCATCAACGGGAAACACGTGGTGGGACAGGTCAGCTGTGTTTGTATTATCTATCATTTGTGGCCGTCTATGCCAGGGGTTTTCAACAGGTGGTCCGGGGACCACCAGTGGTCCCTGAGAGGGTTCCAGGTGGTCCCCAGCTAAGTTGGTTAACCAGATGTAACTCTTGAGAGCGTAAAAATGAAACCAAATGGACCCTTGCGGGTCCATTTGGTTTCATTTTTACGCTCTCAAGAGTTAAAATATTCATCGTCTGAATTAGCTCAAGTCCACACAACTAGAAGATGGACAAAAGCAAAAGAAATCTTTAGTTTTGGGGTCTGTGGGGCTAAAATGTTCTCAAATGGTGGTCCGTGGCTCAAATGCTGAATAGATGGTGGTCCCTGGTGTCAAAAAGGTTGAAAACCCCTGGTCTATGCCAGCATTTCCTAAACAAGGTTTGTTTTGATTGATGGAATGATGTATTGACTCATTTTAGAACCAACCCTCTGGTGTCTGATGTCTACTCTGAATTGAAGTAGCCTAACACTTTGCGACTTTGGCACGAAATTATGTGGCATCACCGTTTTAATCCACCTCAAATGGATCACATGGTCATATGGTTTGAGCTAGAAATGATGTCAAGCTTGTTTTGAACAAAAAAAAAAGAAGAATCAGAAATCAGAAATATTGTCAATTGAAACCGCCGCGCCAGGTTGTGCCTTGCCTTTTCGTGCACCCCCTTGTTTTTGTATGTCATTGCTCCACTTTGACCGTGCATGTTTGAACGTACCTCATCACTTCAGGACCAGTGTTGGGCAGTAACTAATTTTAGATTACATATTACTGTAATATTATTACTTTTGCTCCAAAAAGTAAAGTAACGAGATTACTCTGCAAAAATGGGTAATAAGTAACGCATTACTTTGCAAGTAACGCCAAGTTACTTTTTTAAAATGAGCTTGTTGCATGCAAAAATAGAACAGATTTACAAGCTATCGACAGGTACTGTAACAACAGAGATGTGCACTAGATTGTAGATCCAATCCACACACTGCATCCTGCGCACAGTTATGTACACTACAAATCGCTTGATGCTTTATTTTGTATTTTATTTTTAAATACAAGACCTCAACTGTCTTTGAAAACAATTGTGAAAATCTGGTTTTGTTAGCTGCAGGTCTGTTTTGTGTTTCAAGGTTTATTTTTATTTTTTTCATCTAAGAAAGACATTTACAATGTCGGATTTAGTTGGCTTTGTTTTCAGGAAAGTAATAATGTAATATGTAATATATTACTCTTCGATTCCAGTAATAAGTAAAGTAATGATATTACTTTGTCTAAGGGGTAACGAGTAAAGTAAAGAAGTTACTTTCCTAAGTAATATTGACCAACACTGTTCAGGACTGACTGCGTTGTGTGTTGTTGTTGTTGTTTTTAGGTGAAAGAGAAGGAACAGGCGCGTAAGGAGTACAAGCAGGCTGTGGCCAAAGGCCATGGAGCTTACCTCATGGACCAAGACGCCCCGGTATGTATCACTAGCACACAGTCACACATATTTACACATACACACACACACTGTTTCTGTTACACTTTGACTGCTTTAAATCTAATCATATAAACATACCCACACTGTTGGGATTGTGCAGTGTTGTAGTGGTACTTTTAGAACTGGGGGGACGCCTCTTAAAGGGGAATTCCACCCATTTTATTTTATTTTTTTTCGGAGAGTATACAAATGGAACCAAATGGACCCTAGCGGGTCCATTTGGTTCCATTTGTACACTCTCAGAAAAAAGGAAACTCATTAACATGGTGAAACACATCTTGATGATGTCATCAAGATGTATTTCACCATGCTGATGATTTTTTTTCAGACGTCCATTTCTAGGAAACACAGAATGGGGTAACGTTTTTACCACGTCCACACAACATCTCTTAAGGTATATTAATGACATAGTAAAATATTGAAAATGAGTGGAATTCCCCTTTAAGACACGTGCATGCACACTTGCATTTGCATGCGCATATTTGCGTGCACCTGCGCAACACACACAGACACGCTATTAAAACAATTAAGTATAGCATATTGAGAAAGATTGTTTACAATGTATTGTTTACAATTGTATCCATACAAGTAAATGACAAGACCAAAAACATAGGCCTACTTTTGCCCCAAAAATATTTTAGATGTGAGAAGTGGGGGGGGGGGGGGGGGGGGGATTGTGTTTAAAGCAAACGCTGAGGCGGTCACACTTTTTGATCCATGAAAAATCCATAGAAAACACATCTATCATGCATGCGACGCCACCCGTGTGTCAATAATGTACAGTGAATGATAATGATGAGGTCATCATTATCATTATCAGGACGTGTTCACCATCAGCGTGGGGAACCTGCCGCCTGGCGCCACCGTCCTCATCAAAGTCACGTTCGTCTCAGAGCTCATCGTACGGAACGGACGCGTGGTCTTCTCTCTGCCTGGCAGTGTGGCGCCATGGCAGGAGAGAAACGCACTCAACCAGACCACACAGGTGAGTAGTGTGGGGAAGGGTTAGTACTTAACCAGACCACACAGGTGAGTAGTGTGGGGAAGGGTTAGTACTTAAATAAACCACCCAGGTGAGCAGTGTGGGGAAGGGTTAGTACTTAACCAGACCACACAGGTGAGCAGTGTGGGGAAGGGTTAGTACTTAACCAGACCACACAGGTGAGCAATGTGGGGAAGGGTTAGTACTTAAATAGACCACCCAGGTGAGCAGTGTGGGGAAGGGTTAGTACTTAAATAAACCACCCAGGTGAGTAGTGTGGGGAAGGGTTAGTACTTAAATAAACCACACAGGTGAGTAGTGTGGGGAAGGGTTAGTACTTAACCAGACCACACAGGTGAGTAGTGTGGGGAAGGGTTAGTACTTAACCAGACCACACAGGTGAGCAGTGTGGGGAAGGGTTAGTACTTAACCAGACCACACAGGTGAGTAGTGTGGGGAAGGGTTAGTACTTAACCAGACCACCAAGGTAACCAGTGTGGGGAAGGGTTAGTACTTAAATAAACCACCCAGGTGAGCAGTGTGGGGAAGGGTTAGTACTTAAATAAACCACCCAGGTGAGTAGTGTGGGGAAGGGTTAGTACTTAAATAAACCACCCAGGTGAGTAGTGTGGGGAAGGGTTAGTACTTAAATAGACCACACAGGTGAGTAGTGTGGGGAAGGGTTACTATCCAGATCACCAAAATGGTGACGTATTGATACTTTGCTGTTTTTCAAGGCCCATTATGTATTCAGAATTTGAGCCACCGACTACCATTTCATGAGATTTAGCGCAAAACTAATATTTTGTATTTTGTACTATTTTGGTACAAAAATCTCGTTTTTGGATACGATTTGTCATGTGCCTCCAAAACACTTTATTTACAGGCTACTGTCAAGAAGGTGTGTATGACTGACATCGATACTAAGGGGTGAGTTATAATTGTATGTTTCTTCGCTGTTTAATCTTACTAAAGGTCTTAAGATCTGGATCAGCACAATGTTACAGTATTTACTTTAAAAGGCGCTCTTAAATATAGTATTCAGAATAAAAATGAAGAAAACACTTGTATGCTGAGGAATCAGTTTAAGTTTGGGTTGGGGGATGTTAACTCTTTCAGCAGATGAATGATAAAGCCAGCCTACACCACCTGGTCATATTTGTTATTATCAATATGAGAATGTTTCAATCTTACTCGATCAGGTCATCAGGCCATGATGTGCACTCTTCCAGCACTGAAATAGTAGCCATTTTATATTTCAGCTTGTTTCATTCAAATGAATAATAACTGTATATAAGCCAATTAGGATAATGAACCCAAAGTCCAACTGTGTGTGTGTGTGTGTGTGTGTGTGTGTGTGTGTGTGTGTGTGTGTGTGTGTGTGTGTGTGTGTGTGCGTGTGCGTGCGTGTGCTTGTGCGTGTGTCAGTGAGTTCTCCCTGAACTTGTCCATCGACATGCCCAATGAAATCACCAGCCTCAGATGTAACACTCACAAAGTCAGAATCAAGGTAAGAGTTACTGGAAGAGTTTAGTCCTTAGTAAACACTTCCAAAAATATCACATCTACATCTCACAACGCAACACTATTAAGCAACTAGTTCAACCTTGTCACAACTACTAAGCAACTGGCTGCAACCTGGTCGCAACTACTGAGCAACTGGTTGCAACTACTGAGCAACTGGTTGCAACCTGTCCTGGTCGCAACTACTGAGCAACTGGTTGTAACCTGTCCTGGTCGCAACTACTGAGCAACTGGTTGCAACCTGTCCTGGTCGCAACTACTGAGCAACTGCTGCAACCTGGTCGCAACTACTGAGCAACTGGCTGCAACCTGGTCGCAACTACTGAGCAACTGGTTGTAACCTGTCCTGGTCGCAACTACTGAGCAACTGGTTGCAACCTGCTCGCAACTACTGAGCAACTGGCTGCAACCTGGTACCAAGTACTGAGCGACTGGTTGCAACCTGGTTGCAACTACTGAGCAACTGGTTGCAACCTGGTTGCAACTACTGAGCAACTGGCTGCAACTGGTTGCAAGCAACTACAAATGTTTGTTCTACTTTTCAATATTGTGTTGGTCTATGTTAACGCTAACTGTGTGTGTGTGTGTGTGTGTGTGTGTGTGTGTGTGTGTGTGTGTGTGTGTGTGTGTGTGTGTGTGTGTGTGTGTGTGTGTGTGTGTAGAAAACAGCCTGTAAGGCGGTGGTCAGTGTGGTACCAGGAGAGGCTCTGGGTCCAGACGGTTTCCAGCTGTCAATCAAACTGTCTCAGATCCACTTGCCCCGGATGTGGGTGGAGAATCACCCTGACAAAGACAGCCAGGTCTGTCTGTCTGTCTGTCTGTCTGTCTGTCTGTCTGTCTGTCTGTCTGTCTGTCTGTCTGTCTGTCTGTCCGTCCTTACAACTTAACTACTCTAACTCCCTCCTTACTGTTACTGATCTACCGGCATACCCACTTAAGCCTCTTGAAATGATCCAAAATGCCACACCTCGCCTGGTTTTCAACCAGCCAAAATTCTCACATCCCACTCCCTTTCTCCGCTCCCTCCATCCGTGGTCTGGTAGAATGTCTATTTTTGCCATAGTCTTTGTCCCCTGGTTGAAAGCGGCTGAACATATTCCAAATGAAATGCGATTTGAGAGTCAGGGTTCATGGTGTGGACCGAAAAATGGTGTTTGCGTTCTATCGAGCAGTATTGGTCGATAGAAGCCTGGTCAGATTTGGTATCACAGTTTGGTTCAGCAACTGGGGTCCATACTGCAGTGAAGACTGCAGGAAAGATTAGAGGCGTTAGACAACTCCGTACTCCTCAAGCTACACTAAAACAGGCTTAAAAGATGGTCAGTGACATTACTCAAAGAACCAAAGTGGAACCACGTCAGGTTTAAAAAAGTCGTTTGTCTACGAAAATGTTGAACGAGACTATGAAACAGTATTGAAAGGTGAGGTCATAACACTGTGTACATACTGTATGTATAATGTTGCGTCTGTTATGTATGTTGTGTGTGGCTGTAGTAGTCCAAGAAAAAAATCCCTTGTGGAGAAATAAAGTTTACCTTGACCGTCACCTTAACTTTGAACGAGTCTCTCTTCCGCTCATCCATCCATTCCAGGCCTCCATGCTGGTGTTCTACCCAGACTTCAAGGTGATTTCTTCAGGTGACCAGGAGTTGATCCTCCTGCTGGACTCGTCTGAGTCCATGCGTGGAGAAGCCCTTCATAACGCCAAGGCCATCGCCCTGAAGATAGTCTCAGAGCTCCCCGACTCAAAGCACCACTGGAAAGTCAATGTCATCCTCTTTGGAACAGGTCAGGGTTGTTGTTTTTATTTTATTTTAGCCCCACAATTTTGTAACCCAATTTTTTTCACCCAGGGCCAATGACGTAATGTGATCCTGGGCTCTACACACCCTCCACCAAGCTGGGGAGGCAGTGGACTGGCCTAATGCTTTTGACAATAGTCGTAGGGCCCTATTTTGATGGTCTTAACGCATCGAGTGCGGGCGCATCTTCGTCGTTTTCTCCCCATTGCCATGGCTCAAACCAGTGAAATCGGTAAAAAACATTATTTTGAAGAGCCAGATCGCCTAAACGAGGGGGGTGCCGTCATGCTTATTTCTGGTGTCTTGACTAACCTGTCCTCTGACGATCTGAGCAAAAAGTTCTGGGTCAAAAGTCAGGAAGTGACGTCTAGCCCTAGTTGATTTACCCGTGCGCAAACGACATTCAGCCCCGGAATCCGAGCAGAGGCTTTTGAATGCATTGGATTGAATGGGTGCAAATGGGACAAACAAAACAAGTTATCGCGGCAATTCTGTTCCAAATGAAAGTCAGCAACGGGATCATTATCAGACAATGAGCTCGGACTAATAGTTGGATTAAAGAATGAAATCTACATTTCGTCGTGTTACGAGCCGTTGTCGTGACCGGAGTGCACAATTTAACGGGAAAACAACGACGACCGCGGGATCGGGAGTCCGAGTCAAAACCTGGAGGTGTTACAAGCTCACAGCGCGCCACCGAGTGGCACGCTGTGAGCTTGTAACTCTGATATATTATTTTTCAATAGCTTAAGTGTAATATTATGCGTTGAACACCAAAACGCGTTCAGTACAGAAAGGGTTCATATACTGTATACTGTATGGTTGTGTCTTTCAGAACACAAAGAAGCCTTCGTTGGTACCAAAGGGCTTTGGCCAACAGGCCTCCAGGATGCCAAGAGCTTCATCCAGGTGAGATCTGAGACCCATGATTTTCTTTTCTTTTTTGTTTTCCATTACAACCTCAACAAACCTGGACTTTGAACATTCAGTGGAATTTCAACCAGGGGTCCATTTGGTTCACATTCACACATTCCCATTTGGTTAAAAAAAAGAAAAGAAAAGAAAAGAAAAATCCTTAACATGGTAAAACACAACTTGATGATGTCATCAAGTTGTGTTTATAGGTGGAATTCCCTTTTAATGTTCATGTCAATCAGGTAATGTTGCAAGTACTCATTACAAAGCATGAATGGAATTAAAAATATAAATTTGTTTGAATTAGTCCTATGTTGTGTAATATATGATCTGGAAACTATGTATAACTATGTATGTATATCACATTGATTGGGAGGGAATTGTTGATGTTGGAAAGTTGGGTTGAACTTGGGCACAAAAGTAATGTTATAGACCTAGTCCTAAATATGTATGAAGTAGCCTATGCTCATTCACACAGCCTGGTAGGCTACTCACAAATATATTTTTTGAGTCGCTCAAATCAAAGGCTAGGTGAAATTGTGTGCACAATGTGCATTTTTTTAGCTCTGGCTTGAGGAATCTATAACGTGTGGTTTAGCAATCTATAATGTGAGCTTGAAGACTGGCTAATTTTGTCGGAGCGGGCTACATTAACTTAACAGTGAGTAGCCTGTGTGTCTGAGTATTGGTTTATGCAGTGTCAGTGTATGTGGGTGGGGGCGTTATGTTGCGTTGATAGCGAGCTAAAGATTATTGCATTCCCGATCCAAACGCACTTCACCACACACACACACACACACACACACACACACACACACACACACACACACACACACACACACGCGCGCACACGCACACACACACACACACACACGCACACACGAACGCAAGAGCACATACGGGACAATGCGAACACACAGTCCTCTTGGGAGGCTTTCTTTGGTTTTGAGTGAGCAGTTGAAAAAGTTTAGAGAGAAGTGGTTGCCATGGTCGCCGCGCGTAATGAATATCCAGGTGTGTAGATTTCAGTGGTAGTAGAAATAACCCATAGATGACCGTAGTAGCGCATGTAGCATCGCACCGTGGCCAGCCGCCTGTCAGGCGGACAGCAAGGACAGAGAACGCTAAGCGCAAATTAAAATGATTGGTATAATGTTTGGTGTTTGCGTGTTTGCGAGTAGCGCACATTGGTGCTGGATGACAGGGTTGTGCTACGCGAGGTACATCGAGGCTGTCCGTGCGCCGTGGCATGTGTGATTGATCCTCATTGCACAGTGCATTGCGCAGGTAACAGACAGACATGATTCCTAGAATTATATAGCGAGATGAGTATGATGTTACAATTGAATTAGAGTTACAACTGACAAAAAATATATACATTTTTTCCTCCCATTTTTCCTCCTAACTTTATATACCCCCCACCCCCAATCGCCCGGACCACTGGCTGTTGAAAACCATCTATTTAAACTAATTCTTCTCCCCTCTCCTACTGTCCCTAGTCCCAGCCCCCAGTAGGGGGCAGCACTGAGCTGTGGAGACCCCTGAGGGCCCTGAGCCTGCTGCCTCGGTCCCAGGGCCTCAGGAACCTGCTGCTGCTGTCTGACGGACACATCCAGAACCCAGAGCTCACCTTGAGCCTGGTCAGAGACGGCCTGAGTCACAGCCGTCTGTTCACCTGTGGCCTCAGGTAGAGTTACAGCCATATATGGAGCCTCAGGTAGAGTTACAGCCATATATGGAGCCTCAGGTAGAGTTACAGCCATATATGTGGCCTCAGGTAGAGTTACAGCCATATATGGAGCCTCAGGTAGAGTTACAGCCATATATGGAGCCTGTCTTCTGTTCACCTGTGGCCTCAGGTAGAGTACAGCCATATATGGAGCATGTCTTCAGGTTGTGGCCTCCTGGTGGCGCTCTAGGCCAATGTGAAAAGGGTTCTTTTTTTATGCCTTTGATGGCAAAAATATGTGTTTGCAAAAATCCACCTGATGGTGGCGCTATAACAGGTCAACATGAAAAGAGTGGAGTTATATTTCTCGGCCTAGTAGGAAATTGTGTTAAAGTTCATGTAAAATGCTCTCTGCGTTTGTGATTTGCTGCTTTTTGTTCAAAACAAGCCAATCCTGCAAACTTTGAAAGCCAATTATAGACAATTAATGGATTGCATTTTTATAGCGCTTTTCTATGCACTGTGTGTACTCTATAATGTGTATACTCAAAGCGCTTTACAATGGTCCATTCATTCATACATTGGGAAGTAGAGCAGTGAACAGTCAAGGCACTGGCGTAGGGAGCAGAGGATGGGCCCCGGTGCAAGAATATTTTGTGGGCCCCTATGGCCCCTACCATTGCCATAATCGAGCAACTCGTACGCATGTGCACGCACAAACACACACTACAGCTATACTGTATAGAGTAGACTAACAAACGTGCCTGGCTACACAATTATTCCATTCATTTTCATTGATCTTTATTGGCAAATAGCCATGGAAACCACACACACACACACACACACACACACACACACACACACACACACACACACACACACACACACACACACACACACACACACACACACACACACACACACACAGCATTTTCAGAACCATAACAACATGGACAGATGCCAAGCTCTATCTCTATCCTCCATCATTACTAATATCTAACAGCCTGCCCTGACCTGGGCTCAAACATGATGTCCCCAAACTATTACATTCACACATTCACATTATATCCAACACCAACAAAGTAATATTGGTTACTGTCACTCACGGACAGAAGTCTCCTTTGAAGTTTCCTTTGCAACTCTATCGGAGTTCAGCCTAAATTTAGGCTTACCAATCTTACTGCAGCTGCATGCGCAGCGCGCTCTGGGCGCGCAGGGTTCCACTGATCATTACATACACGGATCAGATCGAACAGCAGTGTAAGAGAGGGGGGCGGCATAGCGAAGCAAAAAAAAAGAGAGAAATGAAATCCGCTATTCCGTCACTTATTGTCATTGCATGGATCTACAAGTATTGCGCCCACTTCATCATGTTTGACCTGGGCTCAAACATGATGTCCCCAAACTATTACATTCACACAATCACATTATATCCAAACCAACAAAGCTGGTATGCACTTCCACAGTATAAGCAACAAGCATCAAGAACACAGCACGTTACATGCTTTACAAAGACAGCAAACTGACCGCATTAATGAATGTGATGTGACTGTGTACTCACTCATTAGAATGTCATTTTACGGGTAGAGGAGATGTATTTTTCAGAGAAAGACTTTTTTGTTGTCTCTGAGAAACGGTCCGGCAGGCCTACGGACTTGTTGCTCTGTGCTGGGGATTCGGGGTTCATTAGGCTCTGCAACGCGGCCGCCGCGGCACATTCATTTTCACCGACACTGTGTCCGTGCGTGGCCGCGTGGAGAACTGTCACGGGGCGGTTGTGTCGCTGAACTCGTTGGCGACTCGAGTCCATCGTGTTGCCGCTCTGTGAGGCAGGATCTGGGGTAGCTGCTAGTGCCCCGATGCCGGTGGGGCTGCAGGTGCAGCAGGAGAGCCGATGCTGATACAAACTTGTCCAATTTGGTCATTTTAGCTTAATTTACGCTTCCCGCCGCAAAAAACAAAAAGTAGCCTTTAATATCATCAATGAACAAAACCCTTAACACATAGCCTAGGTGACATGACATCTGTTCAGTCATTTGGGTTATCTGTACTGCAGCCATTATAGTTCTCCATTCCAAATGAATGCTTGTTTTAGTTTCGATATACTTCAACGTCGTTGCCCCGCAGTGGTACCTCACATGCAATAGGCTCTAAAAGCTCTCAACGCCGA